>CM057002.1:105429426-105824617 GCA_029891345.1 Dryococelus australis | reverse complement strand
CGAAATAGAAGTTCGTATAGTGGGGGGTTTTCCAGAGACCGTGAAATTGTCAACTCGGAATGTTTCCCCCCCCGGGTAGAAACTCTTTTTTCATCAGCAACAAAAGGAACCATTTTTTTTAAATGCCTGTACACACCTTTTAACGTCGTTTTCATTTTTATGAGATGCGCACGAATGTGGGTCCCGTCAAGCCAGAGAAATTAAAATTTCAGGATTTCCTTTTTCCATACTTTCTTCTTGTGTGGCAAATCCGCATTTTAAATCCTTTTTTCCTGATCTGCTGTCCCTTAAATAATGTTTTTGTTTCCCTTCAAACGTTTTAGTGGGTACTGTCGTTTTCCCACACTTTCACGGCTAGGGGGGTGCTCAATTCTTCCCCCGGGGGGAGAAACATCGAGACGACGATAAGGGCTTACAAAATTTTTTCATTTTATTTTGGTCACGGGAAATTTTAGCCTTTTGGGGGCGAAGCAATTTCTTTTAAAAGCGGACAGACTAAATCGCTCGATGTAGGTTTGCCCTTTCCCATGTTCGACGTCGTAATGAATAAAAATTCTCAGTGTTGCTCTCTTTTATAGGTTTAGTCGTGAGTCTCCGCCAAAATATTTTCGATATTGCTCAGACGCTCACTGCAAACATCCGATATGTCCATGCTATAATTTTAAATATCTGTTTTCGTGACGTAGTGGTAAATCGAGGTATCGACTGAACGTGTCATATATCCTTACAGATTTCTTTCAGATTCACTTCATTTTGTGCAGATGCTGCATTCAATCTCTCCATAATTTGCCTTTGAACACTCGTCACATGCTCGTCCATGGCCACCATATCGCGGACGATCTCTGATTTCACATGCTTCATATTTGCCCCGAGCTCGGACACGTAGTTTCGAAAGACTACGTTTTGTTCAGCCAGCATACTGCACAGTTCCGATGTGATGTCATTACCAGTTTCGAAGACGAAAATTTTAGTAGCAGCATCCTCGAATCGTTGGGGTTCCCAACATTTCGAGTTATTCTTCTACCAGCATCACAAATTCCGCCGTTTCCTAGTACGAGACAACCACTATCATCGTCTTGTGAGGACGCAGCTTGAGGCTACTTTGCCCGAATATTCATATGCTGTAACTCATTCTCGACGGCTGGCGATGAACTGATAGAACACACAACTGTACATTCTATTACATAGGGGCCAGTCCTTTATGATCATCAAAATCCATATTTCTCTTTCTAGCACAAGACACACACATGTTTGAAATAAGAGAGCGACATGTCCGTATTGACGTGATCGTCGTTAACGTGGCATAAATTAGTGTCGTCCATGCGAAACAGCACCAACACATTAGCATTATCGCGAAACATCAGTTTGGGTATGCGCGGATAAGTCTGGCCGAGGAACAAACAGTCCACCTACGCATGTCGTCCCATGCTAAAATATTCTTCAATACAAGTTGGTTTCTCGCATTCGATGTCGTTGAAGACGAACATCGAGTTTGACAGTGCTTTGCTCGGAGGTACATCGGCTTCATTATTGCTGCAGGGCAAATAACCCATGAGTAGTACGATATAGCCGATTTAGCGCCAACGGCATTTTGTATCGGATTCAGATTATGATGAGCCGCAATATTGTGATGTCATCCGGCTGCCATCTTGGATGTTATTGACCTTTTACCCCTGGCACATATGACCTTTGACCTTGAAATTGACCTCGAGGACCTTTAACCCCCCAAAAAAACTAAAAACTTGCAAAAAAATTGAAATTCTAAAAAAAATCTAAAAAATGCAAAAAGAAATTAAAAAAAAAAAATGATTACAAAATTATTTAAAATCATTTTAAACAATTAAAATGATCCACAGAAATTATGCATTTATCTGGAACAGCTGGCAAGGATCAGCGACTCCAGAAACCTTGGAGCAAGGTGACCGGGATCAGTAATATGACCTTTAACCTTAAAAAGGCCAAAATAAAAAAAAATAAAAAATTCACAAAAAAAAACTGAAAAACCCCAAAAAAGTATTTTTAAGAATTAATTATTAAAAATTATTACAAAATTAAAAAAAATGTTTAAACAAAAAAATTTAAAAAATCTTACATTTCCGAAGGTATCACCCCCCCCCCCCCAAATTAATTACTAACGTCTGTTCGATTCCAGGCGAAAACTGACTACCTCATTCCCACACCGCTCACCCATACTGATTCCGCCATACTGATTTTTTCGTTTGACATTTGTTTATACATTACTGGATGCCACCATCTAGGTAGGCGACCACCGTCTTGGTAGTGGACGACTACCTTGGTAGGCGACCACTAAATTGGTAGAAACCGTCCATCCACCAGATTGAAAGCCAATGACCATGACCCTGACTTCATAACCTTGAATGACCTTGAAAATCAAAACTCGGGAAAATGCATTAAATGTCAGCTAGCATAATACATTACAGACAACTACTGCCGTGTTAGAGGCAGACTACCTCGAATATGACCCCATGCCCTTGGACGACCTTGTCAACAAAAACATGAGAAAAAATTCATAAAGGTCAGCAAGTATACCTAATACATTACAGACTACCATCACCATATTAGATGCAGACTACCTCGACCTTGACCCCATGACCTTAATGACCTTGAAAATATAAACTCGAGAAAATACATAGAATTCAACAAGCAAATGGCATTACAGGCAACAACCACCATTTTATATGCAGACTACCTTAGACTTGACCCCATAACCTTGAGAGACCTAGAAAGCAAAAGCTCGCATAAAATAAATGCAAAGAGGTAAAAGCTAGCTGAGACGATCTACCATTCATATTAGCTGTTGTTATACTAAACCTCTCAGCTTTCCATCCTACTGCTTATAATATACGAGTATGCAACCCCTATGGCATCATATTGACTTTGAACCAATTATACAGCACCATTAATACATTGTACGGACACTGTCCAGCCAATCATGTAAGGTGGATCAACCAAAGATTGATAGAAAGTTTGAGATTGGGATTGGGATTGGGATTGGGACTGTGGTGGTAGTGGCAGTGGTGGTGGCAGAGGCTGCGCCGATTTTAGTAGCTGAGAACCACTTTCAAGTGTGGAGGGATAAAAGACCACGACACAAAAATAAAAGGGAAAAAAACAATCATTTTTAAATAGCAATTTATAATTATTTTGTTACTACATTTTCAGAAGAGAGCAGGTCATCACATCATCTTATATAACCCCGTTCCTTAAGTTCTCTTATGATCGAAACCACTTCTTTCATGGGTGAGTAATCTCCACGTTGTCGCTTATCGAGTAAATATCTTAATATGTCTACAAGTTTATTAGCATATTCAGTATACTCAGCATCTTCTGCCTTATTCGCATCACATGTCGAAGGAAACTCGTTGGGGAAGTGTGTGGGACCATCGAGGGAATAATCATCGCCTTCAGCACTATCACTGCCATCATAGTCATCATCAATGCTGTCTTCATGATCGTCTTCACTTCCTGCTTAATCATAAAAATCAGATATACTTTTCTCTGTAGCAAGTGTTGTATGTTGAAAAGAATTTGGAGCTAATGGTCTTTTATTTTGAAGTTCGTCGACTTTAAATGAGCATCTTGAAAGAGTACGTTATGCACAAACCAACTCCACTGGAGTCATTCCATCTTTAGCATTAACTGCCTCGTCATAATCGTCTGCGGAAACAGTAACCATAGATGTAGCAGGAGGAATTGATGACATCACTTGCGGCCTCCCAGTAGACGAACCCTTGCAAATCTGACTATCTTCCTTCATTGTATCATCTTGCAAAAGCTGCATGTGACCATTGTCATAATGCTTCAGCGAGCGAAAATTATAAGTACCTGGGAGAATGGATAACAACCAGTATATCAGAGAAAGAAGCATCATATCATGCATGAACAAAATGGAACTGGTGTACCATCTAACCAAGGGCATCTATAATAAAATGTCAATATTGTTCAATGCAATGCTGAAGCACTACTGCAGTGCTATCCGTCCAGAGTTCTTGTACGCTTCGGAATGCCTCAAAATGAACAAGAAAGGCCTGATTGAAAAATTGGAGGCTAAAGAAAGAAATGTTTTGAGAAAAATCTTGGGTCCAATCAAAGAAAATGGGGAGTATAAGAGACGGCATAACCATGAGATTTATACCCATGTGGAGAAGATAACCAACAACATCCGGAGGGGAAGGATTACCTTTTACGGACATGTGACGCGAATGAACCCGGCAAGATTGACCAAACGCATCACAACATACTTTCTGGAGAAGAAAACCAAAGGGGCCTAGTTCACTGAGGTGACTAGAGATTTCGAAGAAGTGGGGATCACCCATAACAACATCAAGGAGTGTGTCACTCTCAAGAAGAAACTTCAAGCATTCCAGGGTTTCCAGGAAAAGCCAAAGCTAAAAACAGGAAGGGCATGGACGTAGAAGAGAGGAACAATGCCGAGAACAAATGCAGGAGTACTGGGCAAACATCAAAGCTCAAAAAGGAGATGGTTAAAATAATGTGGTCCATAGTTGGCCGATACGAAATAAATAAATAAATAAATAACATTAAAAAATAATGTTTTTTCGATTATTTTTGTGTCGTACCTTTTATTCCTCACAACTTTAAATGGGTTCTCTGCAATTAATTTCGGCGCCGCCGCTGCCACCACCACTGCAATCCCAATCCCATTCCACAACCGCCGCACCCGCCACCGCAATACAAATCTCAATCCGCTACTGCCGCCACCGCCATCGCAATTCCAATCCCCATCCCAATATCAATTACAATCTCAATCTTCCTATCAATCTTTAGTTGCTCCGTCTCATGTGATTGGCGGGCGGTGTCTGCACAACGTATTAATGGTGCAGTGCAATTGGTTCAAAGTCAATATGATGCCATAGGGCTTGCATACTCGTATATTATAAGCAGTAGGGAGGTAAGCTGAGAGGTTTAGTTTGACAGCAGCCGACATGAAAGTTGTATCGTCTTAGCTAGCTTCTGCCTCTTTGCATATGTTTTTGCGAATTTTTGCATATTAGATCATTCAAGGTTATAGGGTCAAGGCCAACATAGTCTGCATCTAATATGGTGGCTGTTGCCTGTAATGCCATATGCTTGTCGAATTTTATGTATTTTTATCGAGTTTATGATTTCAAGGTCATTCAAGGTCATGGGGTTGAGGATAAAGTAGTCTACTTCTAATGTGGTGGTGGAAGTCTGTAATGTACTAGGTATGCTTGCTAACTTTGATGTATTTTCCCATGTTTTTGTTGACAAGGCCATTCAATTGAATGGGGTCAAGGTCGAGGTAGTTTGCATCTAACATGGAAGTAGTTATCTGTAATGTATTATGCTGGATGACATTTCATGCATTTTTCTTGAGTTTTGATTTTCAATGTCATTTAAGTTTACGGGGTCAAGGTTATGGTCATTGGCTTCCAATATAGTGGATGGGTAAAGTCTACCAAAATGGTGGTCACCTACCAAGACAATGGTTACCAACAAATATGGTGGTCGCCTACCAAGATGGTGGCCTCCAGTAATGTATAAACAAATGAATAATGAAAAATCAAGATAGTGGAGTGATTATGGATGATGGGTGGGGGGTGAGGGAGTCAGTCGTCCGCTGGAGTCGAACAGGGGCGAGTAATTGTGGTGCTGGGGGAACCTTGGGAAATGTAAATAAAAAAATTGTATATTTTAATATATATTTTTTATAAATTTTAAAAAATTTTCAATAATTGGTTTTTAATAATAATTTTTGGTACTTTTTGGAATTCTTTGGATTTTAGAAATTTAAAGGTCAAAGGTCAATGTCAAAGTCAAGGTCCAAGGTAATAGGTTCTGAGTTACTGATCCCCATCACCTAGCTCCAAGGTCACCAGAGTCTCCCAACCCTGTCATCAGTCCCATAAAAAATTGATCATTACTGAGGATCCTTTTAATAATTTTTAATAACTTTTAATAATAATTAAATAATTTTATAATACATTTTTTAATAGTTTGTTGTTTTTACAGTGTTTGGGGTCAAATTTCCTCGCGGTCAAGGTCGATGTTAAGATCAAAATTAATATGGGTCAGGGGTAAACTGTCAATGACATCCAACATGGTGGCTCCTCATAATCCAAATCCGATCCCAGATTCCGTTGGTCCCATATCGTCTATAGCCTGCTATTCCAGTGCCTTCCACGGCCTACAATACTCACGCCAATCGCTGGTATTTCGGTCGCTGCAGCTATTTTGAATTTAGGTACACCTTCTCGAAACAACGGCCATTCTATTCTTCCAACAGGCTCAGTAGGACGCATGTTTTACCGCAATTTGAAGGTCCAACGATGATGCACCGTACTGTATCTGGTAATAGGCCTCCATGTCGCGATTCGTGGGAGATAGCTTCATCTTCGGCATGAATTCGTATTGGTAGAGTAATATCATGCTTGACAATATGTATAAAGTTTAAGTCTGCTTGGTTTATATCATTATTCATTAGGGAGCGAAGAGGAGGAGGAAGGTGATGATTAGGAGGACCAGGAGGTAGATTTACAAACCACTTTATGACTTTAAGAACATTTTGGAATGTGTCATCAAATTATCGCTCCGAGTGAACTGTCTCTGCCAGAATTCGCATTGGAATATGCGATACGTTTGTACTTTTCCCAGTCTAGAATGATATTGAAACGAAAATGTATAAAAGGGTAGTATTTATACTTTTATCCCTCATTTCAACGCAATGTCTCGAAGAGGTATTACCATAGATGGAAGTGGGATTGTCGATACGCTAATCAACAATCTACTATTCGAGCTGCACATTCCCTAATACAGGTTCTGCTGTCCAGAAACCAAGCTAGCTAAAAGGCTGTCACGCAATAAGATGGGCATTACTGCCCGAGATGAGGCATGCAAGCAGCACGACATCGCCTATTCCCAGGACAAGGATCTGCAAGACAGACACCAGGCCGACAAGACGCTTGCACAGAAGGTGGACTAAACAATAAAATCATCAGATGCGGAGCTTGGAGAAAAAATAATAGTGTGGTGTGTTCCCAACTTGATGAATGCCAAAGTGAAGATGGGCATGGGTGATAAGAGCAAAATAAAGGCGCAAATAAAAAGAAAAGCATTTACAAAAGGAAGGAAAGCCTACAAGGCTAAGGAAATATCTACATGCTGATTTTCCATTACTTTTGCCTGCATTGGAAGCCCTCGTAGGCCTAGTCGGAGCCACCAGTGCTATCGACCGAGCCGTCAACACAGCATCGAATGAATTGAAGCAGTTGTCCAATGCACAAAGACACAATGCAAACATGGAAGCTATCGCAGTGGGTAAAAAAAATGGGCAAGGCCTCTACCTGAGGCCATACCCAGTAGAGGCGGAAGTGTGCAAAAGCGCCGCACCAGTAAGAGGCAATAATTAAGTGTCTACCAAAATGAGCACTTACAAATATGGATTTGGAACTGTTTAAACTCAAATTAAAAATACCTAATTTTAGAGGAGTGTTTATGAGAGGTGATTTGCCCACTAAACCTAACAGACACTAATATGCCATAATAAATCTGGATGCGACAGCAGGGCCCGGCATGTACTAGGTAGCCTGCGTACAAATATGTAAACCAGCAGACTATTATGATAGTTTAGGGAATTTGCATCCTCCGCCCGAATTGTGCAAGTATTTGCAATATATCGAAATAAAATATAATTACGAAACGAAGCATCTCCCTAACACGTTGAACTGCGGACATTTGTGCTTTCACTTCCTGGTTCACTCGTACAAATTATTGTGTAAAAAGGCTATACACTGCGAGGAAACCATAAGTCATGTTAATAATGCTAATCTTGATGGGTCATAGTTCCAAGCTGCATGCAGTACATTTCCCGCCACTATACCTAAAGGGGGAATGGTGCAAAGGCTCAATGCGATACCGAAAATTAAGGAATAAAACTGCAAGCTGTAACTCATAAAAAGTGATAATGTTTCCCATCAAGTTTCGCTGTCCATTGGCTCGTATGAAATAGACAATGTTGCATGGCACATTGATGATTTGCTGTCCTTAGGTACAGCATTCGAACTACATGGGAATCCCAATATTCTGAAGATTGTTATCCGATACAGCGAAGATATCGACTTTACGAAACTGTTTACTATCGGACCGATGCTGGGGTTCGAGTCACGCATCTATGAAGATGGTAAAACATGTTTGTTGTTGCAGTCTGTAAACATTTTGCCAGTTAATGTGATATGAATAACCTTGGCGAGTGGCATGTACCTCAATGGCAGGCCAAGCAATATGCTGCACGAATTTTCGCCTATGGTCCCTCCAGTTTATAAAATGGTCGTGGCACCATAAAGCTTTATTTACCTTCTTGTCGTCACAAAGAGAGCACACGAGGGGGTCCTGAGAGTCGTCGACAAGCACGGAGAGATGGCGAACTTTCGAAACGAAGAAATCGTCGTATACCTGCATTTGAGAAAATAGGAATAAGATTTACGTCGACCAGAAGCTATAAAAGTACATGTAAAACCTTCAATCAGTTCGTCACAGGCCTCCAAAGAGTTAACATTGTCAAGCGAGATTATCCTCTGCAGTCTCGGCTAAGAGGTCGATTGCCACGGAAGATTTCCTAAACTAAGAAAGCCAACCCTTTTCGAAAACAGCATAACGAAGGTGGAACATCATGCATACCAGCCTTTCCTGATCTGGCCGTACACACTACCATCGGAAGTTCGGATAGCGATCCAACACCAAGTTATCTGCACTCTTCCTTGTCAGTCTATCCTGCGAATCAGGAGGACTCTGATGAAAGAAGATGGGTCCAATCCAGCATCGACGAGAATAACGAGTAATGGTATTCTTTACCTGATCGTACGCATCGCTTACTTTCTCAGTGGTATCGAGATGGACCAGTCGCGAGATGAGGATACATCCTCAACGATCAAAAATTACCTTTCGCTCACACCGAATGAGCTGTCTGCAGTCAAGATGGCAGGATGGGGAATGGAAGATGGCTACAGTGTTCCCATTTATGCCGGAGGCAGGTTCTAAGTATGTGTTCCGCTCTCCATGCTACTGTGACGATTCATAGGTCGTCACCTAGTAAAATGTAATGGTTTTAGTAATTTCGCACCACAGTTGGTAGCGCTGAGTATTTACTGTTTTTATGTGTACCCATATACCGGCCAGTACATTTATTAATGAAGTATGAATGTTATAACACGTGTATTTTATATGGTTGTTGTTTATGATATTTGTAATTTATATTATTTGGCAAATCGACTTGTAAAGAGTCGCGACTGGTGGTGGCAGGACATCATGACGTAACCTGGCTGAGACAGCGCGCCCTAGCCAGTGTGTGAGGGTCAGCCACGGTGTATGGACGTCTGTAAGGAGTATGCGCTCGACCGTGGAGCGAGACAGTATCGGGAAGTCGGGCAGACATTTCAGCAGTATGGGACTGCTATGTAATTTCTCCCCGGTCGTGATGTGCCGTGTAATTCACGAGCAAGTGAACGTCGCCGTAACGTTTCCAGGAGCAAATAAATTAACTGTTTAAAGAATATTATGAGAAGATGCCCGACGTGAATGTGGAGACGATATTGCTAGATCTGGCTGTAGCATACAGCTCCTGCTAGTGAAATATACACCAAGCATCGCATAGACGTACACTTGATGCGAACGTATTATGTGTGAAAAATCTGTGAGTATGAGTAATATTCACTTTAATACGAGCGTACTGAAGATAGCGGAATTAACTGCGAGACCGCGTCTTGTTACTGATGGCTCTTGAAATTGAATTTTGCCACACTGGTTAAACTGACCGTTTTACGTGGCTCAAGCACGAGCATTTTAAAGTGTATGTGTTGTAACAGTGACGTACATCAACGGCCCATGTTTTATGCAATATTTCCTTGGAAACCAGAAAAATAATTTTAGAAATTTCTCTGCAACTTGTCGTACACAGGCTTTATTGCGAATGTTGTTTCATGAGGTTTGAGTGCTAGAAGCATACCCGTACTTTTGAATAACGACTAAACACGCTGAATATTCCCGAGTACGTCAGTGCGATTCTACATGCCAGCGAGTGCAATAAATCTGCGCATGATTGCGTGGAGGCCCCGAGGTGAACGACCCAACAGCTGTTCCATTTTATGGCGTCGAGCAAGTGGAGCCTACAACGAGTTGTTACCGGGCAGCAAGGATATTCCCCTACGTGGCCTGGTGATCAGCTGTATTATATTCGGTATGAATGCCAAATTTAAGGTATAAGTTATGCATAAACGCTATTGTCATCTTGTACCTGTGGAGTCCGTCGTCCCTTTTTCGAAACACTTTTGTAGCTCGTCAAGCGCTGCAGAAACGATTATCATTTGTGATGGAATTTTAGTATTCAATTTTATGAGCACCAGTCATTGAAAGTTACCACATAGGACAAAAGACATTGAATGTTATTAAGGAGTCTGCCCATGCGTTATGTAAATTTGAGTACAAAATTTTTAGTATATTTTATTGTGTGTATGAATGAGTAAAGTCTGTGCCTGTAAACAGTCGTTTTGGTGCAAAATAAATAGTGAATCAAAAGACCTTGGAACTTAAGAGTATAGAGACATCATTTGCAAATGGCTCCCCGATTTACGAAAGATCTGTATGGCTGTAACATGAGTAGTAGTAATTCGATTGTAGATACTTATAAGGGAAAGAGCATTGGCAGCGGTATTTTGGGTTTTTCCAGTATAGTTAATATTAGTGTGTCGTGGAGTGAGGTAGAGATTGACACCCCTGTGGCGTAGAAGGGTATCAAACTACTGGAATTAGCCGAAGATTACAAACTTCAGTCCGAAGCAGAAGCTGGTGATAATGCTAGCCAATATGCATGTGGATACGATCGTGTGTGCGGGAGAAAACCAAGAGGAAGTAGAACTGAGCATACATTCTATCGAATAGATGCTGCCTCATATACAGTTGTGCACTGCAGACCGCATGCACGTGTTGCAGAATGTGGAAGATGGTAAAAACATCGATGTGGCTTTCAGGTCATGGAGTCTGAAGACATATCCCAGATTGCCAGCAAGCCAGTGCATTAACTGGATGGCGAAGTCCTACTTAGCTTCTGAGAAACCAAAGTACATAATTGTTGGGTTACAGTCTGTAAGAGCACAATGTAAGAGTGAGCTGTTTGCAGTACGACACATGCCAAATTGAAAATGCCAAAATATTTTTGAATAGCGAAGGCTACAATTATGTTGATATGAACAGGAACTTTTTAAATGGCCAGTACCTACTGGCATATCAGACATATACTAAATTCCAAACTGCACATTATGGGCTAACCCAATCCCCGATATTGAGCCCTGATACATTCAAGAGTTTGGCCCCGCTCATGGTACTCGATGAGAGTAAACATGATGAGCATATTACCTCCAACGTGATCGACTGCAGGATTGAATTCACTACACATGGAAATATTCCTGCAACAAGTGTGAATTCTTCCTGATACTTCACGACCAACCCGTATCTTACAATTGCCGAGACAAAACCGTCAAAATACTGTCATGAGGAGAGCTGACTGTTTACACACTTTACATGTTTAGCCATCTTCGAGAATCGCCAGCTTTAAGGTTCGATAAGGTGCTGAAACGTCATAATGGAGGGGCGTACTTCAAGTTGAAGTGTTGCCCTGTCTGCTTCGATTCCTGGGTCGTCAAGGGAGACATCGAAGGTGAACATCGAAGATGATTTAAAAACCTGTATGTTTTTTAATGTATACAATAAATTTTATGTGAAAAGATATGCTGTGTTTTATTTTAAAATACCTCCTCGCTTTATGTACAAGAAATATTTTAAATAATAATAGCATTTAAGAATAAAAAATTATTTAAATAATTGTTTAGCAGGAATGGTCAATGACACCATTCGGTACATGGCGATAACAGGTGGCATAATCGATACTACATATGTGTTGGGAATATAATTCAATATGGAGGTTACTGTCAGTGCAATATATAGTTTATAAAAATAAACAAATATGGCTGTCACCTTGTCATAAATAGGTGATGTAAACATATTAAATCGAATATGGTTGTCGCACAAAGGTGAGATACAAACTATAAAAGAATTGACAGTAAAAAAAAAACATGAAGGACTGCACTTAGCAAGGTGGCTGCATCCAAACATGGCAGCCTCCAGTAACTTATATAAACAAATTATGTACGAAATAATAAATATGGCTGCATCCAGTAACATATACACAAATGGTGAACAAAAAAAAAAAACAAATATTACGGCTTCCAAAACATGTAAACAATTATGGCTGCCTCCAGTAGCATGTAAACAAATGACAAATGGAAAAATCAAGATGGCAGAATGAGTATTGGTGAGGGGAGTGGAGGCGAAGGGGTCAGTAATCCGCTGGAGTCGAACAGTGGTGAGTAATTGGGTGATGCAAGGGACCTCCAGAAATGTAAGTTTTTTAAATAATGTTTTTGTACCTTTTTTAAAGAGCGATTTTTAATAAGAATTGTTAGGTAAATTTTAAGGGAAAAAGAGAAATTGTAAGGCGAAAAGGTAAATGTTTAGGGGTAGACAAAATCTTAATAATATTTTTAACAAAAATTCTGAAATAAATTTTATAACAATACATTTTTTAACCTTTTATTATTCTTTAAAATTTTTTATTTAATTTTGAAATAATTCCGTTCTTATACATTTTTAAAGATTATTAATTTACATTTTTCGTAATACATTTTATTGTATTTCTTTAGGACTTTTTAATTTTTTTTGGATTTTTGGGATCAGAGGTCACCTGGGTCAAGGTCACACATCAAAGGTCACCATCAGGGTCAATGACATCCAAGATGGCGGATGGTGTCATAACAACATGGCGGCTGGGTAGCTCCTGGCTCCTCTGCCCGATATCCCTACACATCAATGCTCTATTACCTACTACTTTCAACCATCATTGATACATTATTATCGCCAAAAGTGATAGCGACATATACCAAATGGTGACGTGGTCAGGTAGCATCATTTAAATGTTTATTATTTATTTATATTTGCAAGTATTTATATTTAAAATACATATATAAAATGGGAGTTTTTATAAAATAAATAAAACAACATATTTCTGCACGAAAATTAGTTAGTAAAGTACGAGATGAGTAAACAGATATACAAACGTATATTAATTACAATCTTTGGTGTTCACCACTCGATCTCCACATCGGTGACCCAGAAATTGTAGTGGGCTGGGAAACCCCACCATTTGACATATGAAAATCCATTACGTCGTTTCAGCATCTTCTCGAACAAATACGAATCTGGAAACTCTGTAGGCAGGATCCCCTCGGCATAGAAACCTCCATGGATTAGAACATTATACAGATCCTTCATAAAGTAGGTCCTCGGAGCATAGTTCAGTATACGTCGCACACGGAATAGTTCGGGGCTCCAATTCGCTGTAAATCATTTCTGGTAGATTCCTTTATGTTTGGAGATGCATTCCAGGTATTCAACATTGGTTTTAAGCTTGTGTGTATCCCTCCTTTTCATGCCAGTGTACAATGTTAGAAGCAGGGAGTTGTCTTTTATGCCTTTGGATTTAATGCATGTGGTAGAGTGAATGGTAGAATTGTACTTGCGTAAAGGTTTTGGTAGTACATCCAACAACATGGAGTCGCCATTGGCAGCAGAATGCATCCAAATTTTTCACTTCAGAGTCATGTTAACCTCTCGACGATAGAAGCTTTGAGATTGCTGTATATTTAATATTGATTTACGTTATGTTTCTTAATCAGGGCCTTGAATTTTACATTCTAGAATTATTTGCCCTGGTTTATAGATTATTCGGGATGTGTTCTTCATGCAGCACATCAACCATTGCATTGGTGACATCATAGGTATTCTTCAACTTCACTGGCCTGGACTAGGTAAATTTGCTATATGCATAGATGACTCTCAACATGTATTTACAGCCCTTGTTGAACAGAGAAAATGGTATCATCTCAACGAGGTCGGCTTGAAAAAGGTCGTTCGTCCCACATATTACGACCTTGTGGTGATGATAGTTACATCTCGTAGATTGTGCAATTCATTGGCGATTCCGAATCAACTCATTCTATATAGCCTCCCTACTTCAGTTCTTCAGTGATTTAAATTATACAGTAGTTGTAGTCTATCGACCTGCTCGTTCTGATCATTACAGAATACGCAGTCAGTTTTCTTGCCATCGTCTACCTTATTTAAAAGTTTACTGCATTTCAGTGCTAGACCACTGATGTGGTCTGCAAGAACACCTATTTTATTGTGATATTTGTCTTTATAAACACCTGCCTCAGGATCATGTCTTGTATTCACCTACTTGGATGATCCCACCAGGTAGAAACTCATTTTAATTAGTACAAATTATAATTTATCATTATAACTGTATATACCAATTGTGGTATCATTATTGCCAGGTATGAACGATCGTAGGTAGAGAGAATCAGACAATTAAGTTTGGAAACTTTCTTCTGTACCATTTTCTAGTGTGACAAATCCGATTTAAATTAATTGTCCTGATCTGAGTGGGCATCATTATGTTTCCGCTTTTTCAATGGCTCAGCAGTTTCCTCGATTTTGGTCTTCATGACAATTGGTACTCCATCGCTCTCCCTGAGCACTTCGAGACGACGTGTAATGGGCTTAATAATTTCTTCATTTATTAGATCATGGGATATTTTGGCCTCCTTGGTGAGCAAATAATTTAGATGAACAGACTGAATCGTCCGATGTAAGTCGCTAGCAATGTCCGATATCGCACAGAATATAAATACACTCTGTTCTCTTGTAAAGGTTTAGTCATGCAACTCCATCAAAAGACTTTCGATCTTGCCCAGGCATTCGCTGCAGCCATCCAATATGTTCCTGCAGTAGTTCTGAATATCCGTTTTCGTGGCGAGATGGGTAGCAAAGGTACGATCTATGGAATCTTTTAGCCCTTTCAGATTCTCTTCATTTTGTGCAGATACCACATTCACTCTGTCGATAATTTGCCTTTGAACATTCATTATGTGCTCGTCCATGGCAACCATATCGCGGATGATTTTGGTCTTCACAAGCTTCATCTTCACCCCGAGCTCGGACAGATACTTGCGAGAAGATGTGTTTTGTTTGGCCAATGTACTGCACAATTCTGAGATGATGTCGCTACTATCTTCTAGGACAAAATGTTTAGTAGCAGCATTCTCGGATCGTTCGGGTTCGACAATGTTTCTAATTATTCTCCTGCAAGCATTGCAGATTCCATCATTCCTTCGTATGAGACGACCTCAAAATTCTTCTTTGTCAAGACACAGATTTAGAATACTTTGCCCGAATCCGATATTCTGTAACTCATTTTCGACAGTCGAAGATGAATTTATCGAATCCCTGTCTGCACCCCCCTTTTTTTTCTGAACATTATAAATGGTCCAGTCCATAGCGATCGTCACAAATCCATAATTGTTTTTCCAGCACAAGGCACAGAATCTTGAAATCTGATACCACCATGTCTTTATTTACATGATCTTTGTAAACATTTTGCAAATTCATATCGTCCAAGCGAAACAAAACCAATATGTTGGCACTGTCATGGATCAGATGTTTGGGCATGCGTGAATAAGTCTGCCAGAGGTAAATGCAGTTCAGCTTTGCGTGCCGTATCATACTAAAGTACTCCTGAATGGAATTCTGCTTCTCGCAGGCAATGTCATCAAATACAAATATAGAGTTAGGCAATTCTTTACATGTTGACACGACTCATCATTACTGTTGCAAGGGAAACTACCCACACCACTCACAGCTGGCAGTACTAATGCCAGTCGTTTGTATTTAGCTTGCTGGAGCGATTTTAAATATATGTACACATTATGAAACCAAAGACTATTTTCATCTTCCAGCAGACTCAGTAGGATGCATGTCTTGCCACAGTTTGATGGTCCAGCGATGATGCACCTCACTGTATTCGGAAATAGCCTGCCACGACATGATTCGTGAGACATACCTTTATCTTCAGCATGAATGCATATGGGTAGAGTAACGTCTTTCTTGATAATACATATGTTACCACTGCTGTCTTAGGGTGTGTGTTTTGCTATGTGTGGTGTTAAGTGTGGTGCCAAGTGCATTGCTAAGTGCGGTGCTAAGTGCTGTGCTGAATCCGTAATAAGTGGGGTGCTGATTGCATGCTAAGTGTAGTACTAAATATGGTGCTAAGTGCTGTGCAATTTGCAGTGCTGATTGTGAAGCTAAGTGCAGTGCAGATTGCATCTCTAAGTGCATTGCTGATTGCAGCTCTAAGAGCAGTGCTGATTGCAGTGCTAAGTGCAGTGCTGATTATGCTGCTTAGTGTGGTGAAAAGTGCAATGCTGATTGCAGTCCTAGGTGCAGTGCTAAGCACAGTGCCAAATATGGCACTGATTACAGTGCTAAGTGCTGAGCTTTTTTCGGTGCTAAGTGTGGTGCTATCTGTGGTGCTTGCAGTGATAACATGGTGCAAACTGCAGCACTGTCTGTAGTTGTACAGAACCAGTGCTTCAAAATTTAGAATGTCTCTTCGTAACATCACTCTGTTTAAACTGCCTCTGGCAGAGTTTGAACTGAAATGTCAAATTTGAACTTTTCATTCTACAGGTTGTTATTCTAGGTCGATGCATGCTACACAAAATTGTAAATGTTTTACCACAGAACCGACAAAGCAGATTCATTTAGTACATTACGATCGTACTGTTCCAAGTCTACAATGAATATGAAACAAAAAAGTGTGAAAGGAGTTTATTTATACTTTTCACTTTCTCAGTGTACTGTGTTGTCTCGAAGAGGTAAGACTGCAGCTGGAAGTGGGATCGTCGATACGCTGATCAACAATCTATAGTTCGGGCTGCACATTCCCAAATACAAGTTCTGTGGCACGTGAACGAATAAAGCTAAATGTCTGTCATGTGGTAACACCAGCAGCGATGCATTCGACGAGGCCTGCAAGCAACAGGACATTGCCTACTCCCTAAACAAGAATTCGCTAACCCGACACCAGGCAAACAATATATTTTCAAAGAAGGCAGACGAGATAAAAAAAATTGACAGATATTGGACTCAGAGGAAAATAGTCATGTGGGGCATATCCAAAGTGATAAAGGCCTAGGAAGATGGGAATGGGTGATAAGAGCAAGAGAAAGACACAGGTAAAAATGGGAACAGGCACAGAGAGTAACAGAAATACACAAGTGAAAGAAAACCAGTCACAAAGGGAAGAAAAGCATGCAATGCAAAGAAAACATCTACCGGGCGATTTTTACATTGCTTTTGCCTGCACTCAGGGTACTCGGGAGCATAACCATAGTCACGAGTGGTATCTTCCGAGCCATTTACACAGCATCTAAATAACAGAAGCAGGGGTCCGAGTCATAAAGACATGATACAAATATGGAACCTATCACCAATGGTATAAAATTACTGCCAAGTCATCTACCTAAGGCCATACTTAGAAGAGGTGGAAGTGTGAAAAAGTGATACAGTAGGAAGAGGCAATAATCAACTTTCTACATAAACGACCGCTCACTTACATGGATATATAACTGTATGCACACAAATTGAAAATACCTCATGAGAGACGAATTGCCACAAAAATTAAAATGTAATGAGTGCGCCATAATTAATCCGGATGCGACAGCCAGGCCATAGACTCACTGGATGGCTTACATAAAACAAGGAAAACATGTATACTATTATGACAGTTTTGGGAATTTGCATCCTTCGCCCGAATTGCGATGGTACCTGAAAGGAACGAAGCTGACTTACAACTATGGGAGGGAGCAAAAGCCTGGCACGTGGTACTGTGGACATTTGTGTCTACGTTTCCTGGTCTGTTCATACAAGTAATTGTATAAAATAGCTGTACATCGAAGGGAAACCATCAATCATGCCGATAATGCTTACCTTGATGGGGTGTAGCTCCGAGATGCGTGCTGTACACTTTGCGCCGCTCGACCTGGAGGAGGACTTGTGTATAGGCTTTTTCAATTTTCAAACCCACAATGCGATACAAAACATTAAAAAAACTGTAAAATATACCTTGTATAAAATGGTAATGTCTCCATGAAGTATCATTGTCTGTAGGCTCTTATGAAATAGACCACATTACAAGGGATGTTGAAGATTCACTGTCCCCTGACATAGAAATCGAACTACATGGGAATCCCAATACTCGGAAGTGTGTCAACAGATGTAGCGAATATATCAACTTTACGAAACCGGACACTATCGGACCGATGCTGCGGTTACAGCCACACATCTACGAAGCTGGCAAACAACATGAGTCGTCACAGCCCAAAAACATTTTGCCAGTCAATGTGATACGAAAAAAATACAAGTTATCGAGTGGCATCCACCTCAATGGGAATGGTAAGCTGATCAATATGCTGCACAAGGTTTTGCCGATGGTCCCTCCGGGTTTTAAACTTGTCATAACACCACAAAGCATCATTTGCATTCCGGTCGTCGTGAAGAAAGCACACCAGGTGGTCGTAATAGTCGTCGACCCACAACGAGATTCGGTAAACTTTCGAAACGAAGAAATCACCCTATACCCGCATTTGAGAATATTGAACTAATATTTATGGCAATAAGAATCAATAAAACCAAGTGCCATACAATACCTACAATAATACGTTGCAGGTCTCCAAGGAGTTAACACATGTTAGCGAGATTTTACTCTGAAGTCTCGGCTTCAAAGTCAAACACCATGGAAGATTTCCAGAACATCGAAGAAGTGGCCGTTTTTAAAATCAGTGTAATGAAGGAGGAACTTCATGCATACCAGCCGTTCCTGATCGGACCAATCATACTACCATAGGAAGTTCAGATTATGGTCCAACACCAAGATATCTGCTCTCTTCCTTGCCAGTGTTTCCTGAGAATTAGGGAGACACTAACGAAGAAGATGGACCTAACGTAGCATCACCGAAAATAATGAGCAATGAAATTCTTCACCTGATTGATCATATCATGTATTTTCTCAACAGTGTCAAGGTGGACCAGTCGCAAAATGTGGGCATAACCTCAACGAACAAAAATTACCTTTTGCTCATGCTGAAGGAACTGTCTGAGCCAAGATGGCAGACTGGGGAAACTAAAATGACTACTGTGTTCCTACATACACAGAAGGCAAGTTCGAAATGTGCATCCTGCTCTCCATGCTTTTCGGATTTGATGAAGACTACAAACGAATTATCTTCATTTCGAAGTAGGAATGTGTGCTGCTTCTAGCAAATTCACATGCAGACACCAACAAGTATACGGGAGAGAAACAGGAGAAAGTGAAACTGCAACAACAGTCTCTCAAATAGACGCTGCCTCGTGTGCAATTGATCACTGCAGAATGCATACAAATGTTGAAGAATGTGGAATATGGCAAAAACAGCGGTGTGGCTTTTAGGTCGTGACGTATCGAAACATACCCGGGAATGCCAGCAAGCCAGCACATCAATCGGTACATCATCGTTGGGCTACAGACCGGAAGGAAGTACAATGTGAGAGCGAGTCGTTCGCAGTTCGTCACATGTTAAATAGAAAATGTCAAAATATTTTTAAATAGCGAAAGCGAACCATACGTTGATATAAATACGAACTTTGAAATTGGGCAGTACCTGATGGCATATAAGATGTACTCTCAATTATAAAATGCATATTATGAAAGCCTCCAATCCACTATACTGAGCCCTGATGCTTTCAAGAGTTTGGCAGTGCTCATAGTATTCGATGTGATTAAACAGAACGAGCATATTACCTCCAATGTGATCGACTGCAGGATCGAATTCACTACACATGGAAATATTTCTGCCATCATGTATGCATTCTGCCTGATATTTCACGACCAGCTTGTTTGGTACAACTGCCGATACAAGACCATGAAAGTACTGCTGTGAGCACAGCTGAGAATAAATACATATAATTGTTCACACACTAGAACTTTTTATTCCTCTTCGAGCATCTTCATCTTAAAGATGTACTGTAATATGCAGGGTTTCCAGAGTCAAAATGGCTTCTTGCTCAAGTATATCGCAGTGTCCTTTGACGACTAAACCAAAATACCGACATGCTCCTTCCGCCCTCTACCCTTATTTGAGGAAACAATTAGTCTAGAAGAGCAAGAAAACAAATGCCTGGCTAACTAAGTGGGACGAAGGCAAGATTCCACACTATCAAGTGGTGAACGAGCTGCGAGTGTTGCTGATGGGATTTATGTAGCAGGACCTGAGCAGAACAAAAGGCTTTACGACTTGTGTAAATTTAAAAGTGTAAATTATCGATTTGCGGGCCGAGTTTTTAAATGTCCTTTGCTGCAAAAGTTGACGAAACTATACAGTGATTCGCATCGTCATGTCTGCGACAGGTCACAACATGACTGAGCCTGCGCACTGAAGAACATACAGCTGCTGCGCAAAGGTGTGCCTCGTACTTGGACCAGGAATCGAATGTCTAACACTAGACGCGATGTCACCCGATCTTCTCGAAATGTGAGAGAATTTAGTTTTTCGTATGGTGTCCCACCTGATCGACATCCTTATTATATTAGGGGTAAAATCAACGAGCTCGTTTAGTCGACGCCTAGAGGTCTGATCGTCACCATTATTCAATTCAGTCTTACAAGCATTTATGCAAGAACCAAGCCAGACTATGGTAGCGTGGAAAACTGTATCATCACAGAAGATATATATCTGCGCATCTACACCGAGACCTGCGATGATAGTGGCATGCAGCACTGGCGATTCGCATATTTTCCTATCGTTTATGAACCAACGAAGTTTCAATTGTACTGTCTGGGAGCATCGGCCTTCATCGTGTTCCCCATGACACCACAGATACAGCTTCCCTGCACCGTGGACCAAATCATCGCTTCAGCACAGACACATGATACAATCCACGTGAAAAACTGTGCCGTGGATTCGCTCCAGGCAGAGCACAGAATATTTGTACACTCCCAGTATAACCGGGTCCAAGAAGGATGCTACCAGCTAGATGACCAGACACCGCCGATTGCATCGCCGACGCCAGGCACTCGTGCCAGTACCCATCATGGATGATTATGCCCCTGGTTCCAGAGATGCACCTGCACCCACTCGTCGTTTTCCAGCAGAGTGTATTCCAAGGTTGTTGGTACCAGTTCCGCTACTGACAGACCTGGTGTCTATGAGCTGGATGTTGGTACTAGCATCATAGATCCATCGATCAAAGATAAGTCAAGTCTCTATAGGAGTGATAATATGATGGATGGTGGATCGGAGACAAGTACTACTGCTGCTGCTTGTCTCGAAAGTCTTCAGAGCGACCGTGTGATTTATGCGACCCTTCACAGAGCACTGTTGCTTACTGTCATACATGAATTGCTCAGCTTTCTACGAGATACCGCAAATCATAATTGAAGTTATGCGGATTAAAATAACACATAATTTGGATTCTTTTCGAAGAGAATAATAAAAATTATTGCATTAATGCTGATTACGTATAAATTACTTTGTGTACAATAACTTTTGTGTAAAAAATATGTTGTTTTATTTATTTTATAACCCCCTACCCCCTGCAAGCTTAATATAAAATATATTTTTAATAAAAATACTTGCATTTAATAATGAGTCAAAAAAATTGCATATGCCAATTTACATGACCTTGTCACCATTCGGTGCAGGCCGATAGTGCTCTTGTCGATACTAATATATCTCCGGTTGTTTAAATATATTACCAATGTGCTCTAGTGGGCAATACTAAAATTAAATTGGCAGTTGATATAGCTTGGGATGAAATGTATCGAGCGGATATGAGTAATTGACCAATTAAATCACTACAAAAAGAATTTACTGGGGTCGGTCGTGGTGGGACCTCTGGAAGTGTATGCATTTTAAAAATAATTTTTAATCACATTTTGCATATTTTAAAAATATTTTTTACTACTTCTTTATAAAAAAAATTTCTTTTATTTTTGTTATTTCTTAGATTTTTTTGGTTCAAGGTTACTAGCTGGAGTCAGAGTCAAAGGTCAAGGTCACCGACATATGACATGGCTGATGAGATGGACACTGGTCAACCTGGCAGGTGCCTGGGATGTCGGAAGCTTAGTCAATCCACCTTTCATCGAACCCCTGACCTCCTACATGTACATTTTGAAAAATTAAATATTATTTCATGTAATTTTTAATTTTTTAATTCTTATGCAATTTTTTATTTTTTTGGGGTTTCAATATTATTTAATATAACGAACACAGAATCAAGGTCATGGTTCAAGATCTCTTGGGCCCAACATGGTAGTTGGGTGACGTCATTATATAGTGGCCGGCAGTCGCCGTCGCCGGTACCAGGTGTCAGTTTTGTCCAATTTAAAATACATTGTGCCCGAGCTACCATAATCATTCCTCTATAGATCGACTACGAAAGTGTACCTTGTCGCAGAGAATTTTGTGGGTATCAGTTAATTGTTTATCGAGATAGAACACAAAAGCTTAAATTTTCCTGTGGTTCAATCTTCAAAATATCGGTCAAATGCGTATGTATTAGGACATTTGACGCTTGCACATATACTGTCAGCATACCAAATAACGTTGAAATTGGTTACACTGTTTAGTAGATAAAGTAAGCTATGATAAAATGTTCTCATGTCTGCTAATTGGAAAGTGAGTGTCTGGCCATCATTAAATAAAGGCTATTAATTTACGTTGCCAACAAAAGTACTACTAACTTTCCAACCTATCTTGGAATCGGTGGATTGTTTCCCGAAGTATAACAAAACATTATTTGTTCATGTGGCACTAACTTACGAAATGGCGGACTAAACATATTATCACTTTAGATATCAAATGTTTACATGATGCACTGAAATGTACAAAATTTGGTTTAAATCTGTTATATGTTTTCCAAGACAGAATGGAAAAGTTTTATTTGTTTAATTTGCACTATATTCCAAAATTGTGAACAAATAAAATAAAAAATTTCTAAATTCAATATTTTAATTTTCAGTGTACCAAATTGTGTTCAAATGGGATAAATGGTTCTCGAGATATAATTTAACAACTCTATTTTGTCACATTGCACTATATTACAAAATGGCAAATAAAACCATTACAGCTTCCAAAATTCAATACCTCTATCATGCACTGTGAGAGTGCCAAATTTTGTTTAAATCGAATAAATGGTTACCGATATATTATATAAAGCTCTGAATTTGAAAATTTTTGCCATTTTGTTAATAAGTACCCGACGTGATTTAAAACTATGAAAATCCGATGATTTCACTAAATGATGTGTGTATGCCTACATTAATAAAATTCTGCTATTGGGATTAAAATTGTTAAATGGGGGGGAAGGTGGGAGGGGGGCGGAACTAAAATTCCAGACAAGCATTCGGGTGAATGCATAAGCCTATCTTTCCTTCGGAATGTGGGCAAAATATGGCAAGCCTAACATCAGGGCGAAGGATAATAGTAAACGTTGTAAACAGGCACTCTCATTTCTGCTTGGCTGCGTAAGACTCTCTTGCTTCCTTGTGCAGCTAGCAGTGACGGAAAACCGAACTGTAAAGCCCTAGAAAGAATTTGAAAACGAAATAAACATGCTAAGTTGTAATCCCAACTACTCTAACTTCAATCAACTAAGAGTACTATCTAAAGAGCTGCAAATATACCATAACAAAAATAAATTTAGAAACTAAAAGCTATTGAAAAACCAGCACTGTGTTTTCCATTTAAAGGTGTTACGCATTCATATAAGGTGAATTAGGAAATGTGTGTATGGAAATGTAAACATAATCTGTGGTCGATGTAACATGCACCTGAAGTAACCAATGGTCAACACAATAATCTGCAGCCGACGCAATGGTTGATGTAACCTGTAGTATCGGATAGCATGGTTGACATAACTTTGGTAAATGCCGATGGTGCGGAAATGGCGGCCGAATCTGCTTGCCGAATGAAACTGGTGTTGGTACAAAAACGGGGTCTAGGTGCGCACCCTCATATCTAACACCAAGTGTGTATGGCTAATTGTGAAGAAATGTCATCAGAAAATGCATCCGGATGACACTGGTGTTGGTGCAATGAACAGGGTGTATGTGCATTCCCTTATACCAAGTGTACCAAGTCTCTAAGGCCAATGGTGTGGCCTGGGTGCATGCCCTCATACGGGCTACCGTAACTCTGGTGCCAGTGACACAGAAATAGTTGCCGAAATTGCTTTCCGCATGACATTGGTGATGGCACCATGAATGGGGTCCGGAATATACTCAAGATATAGCTATTCAAAATCCACGTATCTCCCTGATATTTTTAAATTCCAAATCTCGTAACGTGCTGACAAGCACAACGAATACTATGACTATTAAATTTTAAAATTTCTACTTATAAATTACGACCACAGAGCGAAATTGAAAGTTCGAAGAGTCAAAACATACCACTTTTGTCATGCTATCTCCTTTTACGGTTTAAGTGTGAGGGGAGAGGGGTCGATGGGTATGGGAATTGGCAAAAGATATTGCGATTTAATCTTGAGCATATGCGAATACTCCAAGGAGGTGGAGATATGCGTTGCAAAATCCAGCTTTCTAGTCCAAATATCATTGATTTCTGATTATTAGAAAATTATGCTCTCTGGTTTGGCTTTGACACAGAAGAAGTCTAACATCACGTTTAATTTTCTTTATTCCTGTGCCGTCACATGCACCAGTGTCTACCATCTTCCCCAAAAAAACCGTCGACTAAGAAAGAACCAAGTATTTGCTTGTTGTGACTGGAAACACCTCTAAACATGGTACGTCTCGTAGTAATGCAGCCAGTGGCATCTTTTAGCCAGCCAATCGCGTTATAAAGAGCAGCATTTTGGCACTTACCACCAGCAGTACGGCACTGGCCGTGGTACACAAATATTTTAGAGAGCAAGAGTTATATTCAATGCGAAATGATAATTGGTAACTTAGAAATTTTTAGCATCTAACTAGAGATGTTAGCATTGAAAAATTATTATAAAATTTGCAGTGTTTATCCACATCAATTTTTACAGAATGTCTCAGAACGATTATCCTCCTTTTTTTTTTTTTTGCTGATTAGACAGCATATGAGATAGCAATCTCACATTCAGATTCTTAAGCACACGAGCGGGAAGTTTTTGTGACTTCGTCTTACGGTGAGCTCACAGTTTCATTATGTCAATACTGTTAGTGCTTCTGCCAACTGTGCAGTTATCCTGGAATCCGGATGAAATGGTGGCGATATCCCCGGTCTACGTCAGTGTAAACAATGGATGTTTCCTTATCTTGTGGTTGTTACTAACTAATTTAAGGACTCTCTAGCAACTATTGAGAATTAATCGAAGTCGTTAGGTTGTAGCTTGCATTGCTGGTATGTATCTAGCAATAATTCCTGTTAAATATCTGTAAAATAAATAAACTTTTCAAACAAGATATTGCCAGTGAATAAGAATCAAAGTTTTCATATCTTATGATACCTTTGTCATAAGATTCCTGTTTCGCTATGGTAAACATATTCTTTACTTTAATTTCTAGGTCACGGAGAGGAGCAAGTTCCATAATGAGACATTTGGTGATTCACAGGAAGATGATGATAATTATGATGATTTTCCTGCAATTATGTGTTCAGAATAAATATCTCTGTTTGATGGGAATGTTCAGCTAGCAAACACACGCATGGCTCCAGCAACATGAAGAGTGCTAGACAATATATGCGAACATGACTTAAGGTACAGTCTGATAAGAATAAATTTTCAACAGCCTAGCCGACAAATTAATCCCAAACATACAGGAGCATTCATTCCACCCTACTTACGTAATTAATAAAAGGCTATCAACTGTGACAATTATATCGAATGACACTAGTGTGGATGCAACACGAGCCTTCCTTTTAATTTCAAAAAAATTTGATTATTTTTTTCATCCAAACAGGGATTGAAATTTCGCTGTTACCTTTCCCGATTTTTAGGGCTCACGTGTTGCTTGACTCAGAAAATCAGACGGAAGGTACTACCAACAAAATGGAGGAGATTCTAAGGAAGTACTGGACAAAACTGGAATTAGTTCACTGCTTTTTCATTTTCAATTACAGCGATATTTCATCATCTGATTCTCCCACTGATAATGTTGAAGTAATAACCTTTCACAAATTCAATAATGCAGGCTCATTTGCACAGATAACATTAAACACAAATCATATAGACAAAGCTATGTTTAATAACACAGTGCTTGATGCAAAAACGTTTCCTCTTAAAAATTTACATACCAAATTTTCCCACTTACGTGTACGTACATTTTTCTAATAACGGCGATACCACATATAGCGGTATGTATTACGATGCCATGAAGATGTTAATAACACATCACAATTATACAATAGTAGCAAACCGTAATACTGATTCCACAGTTTTAAGAGAGTGGTGTATTCCAGAACGATACGGAGAAGAATATGGCATATACGTGTATCCTGAGATTCTTTATAAAAATCGACAACTGAAGAATTCTGCATAGCCATTTACAATAGGTAACCTTTTATTTGTAGCACAAGCAGCAGGCAAACTTCCTCGTTAAAATAATTATATTTTGCCTTTTGCTTATTCCACATGGACGGCATATTTATCGTTTATTTTCATGATTATAGTTTTTTTGTCGAATAAAGAACTTTTTCTATGACAGTACTTGACTTCCGCAGTTCGAAACCCTGTAGTTATATCGCACATTGCTTGTAGGAACAGAATTTTACCATCCAAGATCCAGCAAACTACGTTTGTTTATAATGTCCATTATTATTTTAAACATTATATTCAATAACGCTTACACTGGATCTTTTCATAGCTGCATGATGATACCATAATACTTTAGTGAGATAGACATAATAAATTATTTCTTTTCAACAAATATGAGGGCAGCTTTTCATGTGTTTGAAAATGACGGGGTTATGTACGATGTTGCTGGAATATTTAATACGTTTGATATGAGTGACTCAGTATCTGACAGTATATTGATGAGACTTTTAGACATAGGAACTGAGGATGCTGCTACTGAAACGGCGAAAACCCACAGGAACATCGGTATACTAACAGAAAGAACACTTGCTGCATTCTCTACAACACGCCAACAAAATATTAAAAATAACAGCCCAGTTCTTCATGTTCTGGAAGAACATTTTAAAAGCATTTTAGTTGCCATCTCAAGAAGACCAAACTTTCTATTTTAAAAATAATTTAGTACAATATCTACATTAATGGTGGAAATTGGAGCATTAGACAAACTATTATGTGGATTTATGACCGGTATTGATGCGGAGAAGAAGTGGGTCATAAGTGACGGTGCGATGAAACTTCAATAGAAGCATTTAGAGTATTATTTCAGAATTCTATTAATAGGCACACTTATAAGCATGTTAGTGTTCTTAACAGAAATTTTGTTTTCATATAACATAAGTAAATTGAAATACAAACATACAAAATGCACTGATAAAATTCAAAATAAGATGTGAAAATATAAATATTATATATATATATAAATATGATATATATATATATATAGACACAAACACACACACTACTACATGAATTCCGAAATGCTATTCCACAAATCTCTTTTTTTCAGTATTTAATTATAATTTTTAAATTTTTACATACTTAAATTTTGAAATACTACACTTATTATTTAGTAAATTTGGTTGTATCAGGATACAAAGTAAAAGACACACTGTTTTTTAAAATTTACTCCAGCAAATATCATACCGTCGTGAAAACCGAAAAAAAAAATTGTACTTACATACATTTGTATAAACAAACAAATGCATTCAGAGTGTATTCCTCATTACAGGTCCTAGTGAGCTGCATTTTTTATTACACTCGAACTGGGGAAGACAAAATTCGTTGTGTAGGGATCTTGTTGTAAATATTGACTGAAATTTTGAAAATTACCGTGACAGAATAATGGATGTGGTGGTGTTTAACAATCCCAACCCCAGATGGTTATATTTGCAAATTCTCTCTTGCCCTTATCCCGTTTCACTTAGACCGCTTACACACGCACTGGCAATGCCAGAGCCGGTTCCACATGGCTCACAAGACAATTGGTATCAACAGAACTATGTATTAAAATATTTCTGCGTAATCGTTGCTTTCGCGGATACGCGTATCTTGGCAAATAAATGTCCTGAACTACGACTTTTTGTCAGGAAAGGTAGAAAATGTTTATCTATTTCCCTACCTTTTTACTTTATCATATGAAGTGTATCTACGGAAAAAAAAAATCCGTGAAAATGGTTATACATCCTGTTTTTAAAGATTATCTTTGCAGTTTCCTTAAGGGTAAGAGAAAATTACTATTATGCGAATGTAGTCAAATCTTTGTGTTTTTATCGCATGTTATAAACTCCGACTACAATAGATGTAATTTGCACAGTACAGCATTTTGGCGGAAACACTAAACATCTTGCGCGTAGGAGTGATGAGGCGCTAGGGGTGTGTGTAACGTCCCCTCGCTTCTTGTCCTTGAACGCGCTGCTATTTCGTACTCTTAAGGCGGATCAAGCCCCGCCTTATTGGATTCTCATTGTTTTTGCTATCATTTTCACTTCGTAGAATTTAACTAAATTTTTCGCATGACATGCCATAAATAATAGTTTTTATAACTCTATGAAATTTTTACAATAAATAGTTGACTAGTGATTGCCAATAAGTCAAAAGTAGTTTTCTCTTACGGCGATCACAGAAATGTTCCTGGCGATAACAGTATAGAAGTACTTGTTTTAGAACACATGCAAAGAAATGCCCTATGCCTTGTCAATGCCTAAAATAAAGTATAAAATCTGTAATGCAAGTTACACCGAAAATGTCGTAAACCAATATGTTGGGGCCTGATGTCCCTTAATGGACATCTGCACACGCTGTACGGGATGGAAAGGGATCCGGGTCAGCTACCGGCATACCGGAGTACAGCAGGAGATGACCTCAACATGCTGGCTGCTAGTCCGGTGTCAGCCGGACTTAAGCCAGGCCTTTCACATCCGCGCTCGCACACCACCTTCTGGGAATACCATCACGACGCGTTTTGCCGTCGCTCACACAACACGATACACATCCGAGGACACAGTGCAGCATTAAGTGAGATGTGTAAGTTCAGGTATTATGTTGTGACACTCATTGTGTTGGTGAAAAGGTGGCCATGTTTATGGAACAATGCCAGTTATACATCTGAAAGATCGTACAGAGAGGCAGAAAGCATGGTTGAAGAGTGTGCTTTTATGGAGCCTAGATTTCATTACATGGAGAGGAAAACAAATAAGCATAATTATGTAACTGTTTCGGTCTTTCCTTATTTTAATAGTTGTAGGATCTCTTTTATAAAAAACATCATTCACCACTCAAAATTTGGGGACGTATAGCTCTCTTATATTATAATCTCTTTAAGAGAAATGTTTCACGTATATTTTCCCCTGAAATTTTCGAAAGAAATTCGCTGCCGAAGTTTGTCCCCACGTTTTAGGAACATGTGATATATATATGTATGTATATACACACACCTTGTATGTGTCACAGAATTTCCGTATACATGTGTAAGGAAAATTATTTATTAATTTAGAACATATTTCTGAGTGTGTACAATGTTATTGTTAAATACTCTGCGTTATTATTTAATGTATTATAATAGGTCACACCTACATATAAACTGAAGAAATGAAAATGTACACTGTTCGTGAACCGAGAGTGTTTTTTTCTGTGCCAAAGCAGTATTTAATCTATTCCCATATCTTCTTATTCTGCCATGGTAATGTCCTTTTCTGCAAATCGGCCACTAATGTCCTTACTATTACTTTCTGCTCAAGTAGGTCGAGCTGCTAAGTCATGCATTAGTCCCTCCGCAGTTAAGAGATCTTCACTACGCAGCATTCTCTCATGTAATAAAATAAGAAAGTTTTAAAATAGCAGAAATATTATGATTTATTTTTTGTCGATTATACCCATGTTTCACTCACTGTTTTGTCATTCATTATTATTGTCTTCTCCTCATAAATATATTTAGAACTGTGGGCTTTGATATTACTTCTCTAGAGGCTCTTATTACTATTCAGAATGCAATGGATATGTTAATATGTTATTACTTAACACTAAACACGAGCATTTAGTTAGGAGAAATGCTTAGTCTCGTAGATGTAGACGACGCCTCAATATTAACCCCTGGGTCGAGGCTTCGTCTCCGAGCATTTGTATTCCTCGTCATAATTCGCGGCATGATCCACGACATACCTTGAGGAATGCTTCGTAGCTTGCAATTTGTGGTCAATAACACTCGTGACAAGAATTGCACCATGATTCGATAGTCATAGTTTTATTCGTTGTGTGATTGTGGTGGATGAGGTGTTTTGCGAATTTTTGCGCTAAGAGGGTAGCAATGATATTTGTACAAGGCGACAAATTGCGAGATTGGTCATCGTCTGTTGGTATAGATGGTTGAATGAGTACATTTAATTAATAAGTTTGGCTGTTATTACTTTGGCAGAAGTCACATTGGCAGGAGTCGGTCTCGGAAAGAGTAATACTTGGGCAGAGTCAGTCTTGATGGCTTCACCATTATGTTTGTTCTAACTGGTTGTTTGGTTGGTTTATATGTGTGTTAATTATGATTGGCTCATATAGTGTGGTTAATTCGTATGGCAGGCTAGTATAATCGGTTCATACTGCTAGTAGTATGGTAGATTCTTATGATTGTTATGGATCGTTAGCAAGAATAGTTTGTGTGGTAAACTCGTATGGTTGGTTCGTATGGTCGGCTTGTATGGTTGATTCGTATGGGGGGTTGGGATTATTGATTCATACGATGGGCTGGTATAGCTAATTCATGTGGTCGACTGGTATTGTTGTATCGTATGATTGACTGGTCTTGTTGATTCTTATGGTCAGCTGGTGTTGTTGTTTTGTATAGTTGGCTGGTATGGTCAATTCTATGATAAAATGGTATTTTTATTTTAATGGTTGGATAGTATGGTTTGTTCATATGCACGCTTTATACGGTCGGATATTTTTGGCTGGTATCGCTGGTTTTTACGGGTGGTTGGTTTGATTGCTTCATATTATCTGCTGTTATGGTTGAAAAGGTTGATTGGTTCGTATGCTTTGTATTATCGTTTTTAGGATTTTGCCGTGTCTAATGGTATACACAATAGAGATTCCTGAGATGTTGGCCTTGTTGTATGGGTGTTTGGTATGGTTAGTTCGTACGGCTTGTTTGTATGTTTGCCTGACATGGGTGTTTGGTATCAATATTCCTATTTTTGGCTGGTAATGATTGATTGGTTGGCTCTAATGTCTAGTTTCAATTGTTTGTTTCTATGGTTGGCTTGTACCATTGATTTGTGTGGTTTGCTCCTATGATATGTTGTTATTGTCATATGTTAAAGTTGGATTGTATAGTCTGCTGGCATGGTTGGTTCATAAGGTCGGTTGTATGGTTAGTTCGTATAAATGCTTGGAATGGTCGGTTTGTATTGCTGGCTGGTGTCGCTGGTTTTTGTCATAGGATGGTATGGTTTATTCGAATGGCTGGCTGATTACAAAAAGTTTATATTTTAGGTTGGTATGGTCGGTACATGTGTTCGTCACGTATTTTACTCTCGTATGGTTGGTTTATAACATGGGTTCGGTCAGTTTGTTTGGTTGGTCATGCTTATAAGTATGCCCAGTCAGTTTTGCTGGGCTGTTGACCTGGTTGGATTCCATGGTCAAATGGTATGTTGGACTCGTATGACTGTTTCTCATAGTTAGCTTTGCCTCATCACTTTATTCATGAGTTAGTCAAATGAAACTGTGGAGTTATTAAGAAAGTAAACACTTTACAAATGTGCTTATTGTTATACTTCGATGGGTTAAAAAAAACCAAGCGAAATAAATAAATGTAAGTTGTTACAAATGGTTACCTAACTCCTTTCATATGACTTTGAGATATGGCACTACTTTCCATGCATAGTTTGTAACTTTAATGGGCGAATATCACTCAGTGCGCCCATTAAAATATATGCATGCCGGGGCCATGACTTTTTTCTAAGGTTCATTTCTAAAATGCTCACATGATCGTGAAAAGTCTTAACCAAATTGAGCTAAGAGAAGCGCTCACGAAAAGATCCAAGTTTACATCAGAAAAATCTTTATGACTTGAAGCAAACATTATTTAATTTTAAGTCTCGAAAAACGTCCCGTTGGATGAAAGCGTGGAGAATAAAAGAAACGTTTGAGAATCGTAATAAGAAATGGCAAGCGCATACAGTAAAATTCAATTTTGCTAGTGTACAGGCTAGAAAGAAAAATTTATTTAAAGCTATTTGTGAGCGACATAAAACCAAAGAGTTGACGGAGTTTACAACAAAATATGTTATAGCATACTGTAGTGGACACAGCCGCCCCGCATTCTAAGACACTCCAGTAAACAGGCGGCAAGGTAGTTTACTAAACACCATGCATATGTAAGAGACAAGCAGCCTTTGTCACTCTCACCGGCGACGAGCTCCCGAGGCTGCTGCCGCCCAACCGAGGTGTCGTGGCGCAGAACAGCAGAGACCTGTGATCCAGGGGCGAGACCACTGGAGACTGCATGACATCCGCCATCGAGAACTGGGGCTAGAGGAGCTCCTGCCCGTTCGAGATAATACACAGTGGTAAGACGACTCATAATGCTACGGTGCAGGTCTAGGCAGAGAGAATCCTTAAGGCGGTACTTATAGTCATTAGTGCGATGAGCTCACTTAAGGCTGGAGACTCCTTTCAGAGGAACCAAAAATCAAATTAGTGATCAAATTAAAGTACTGTGTAGAGTTTGCACTGTGTTGATCAAACAATAATTCAGTATCCAGATTGTGTATAATTGAGCGGATAAATCTGTAGTGTTTTATAAAAACTTGTGTCACCTTCCTTAATTGTATAGGAGTAATTGCTACCCCCACGTTACCATCCTAGAGTGAATTATTATGTGTATTGAGAGTCCGAATATACGAGGGTGTATAGAAGTGACTATAGCTCTCAAGAGGAAGTATTATATGGCAGAGTCGCTTATAAGCATCCTGTGGTACTTCAGTTGACTTCTAGAGGAGAACACTGTTGGAGGGCCGGAGCTTCCAACACTTTCGCGAGCAATTAAAATTAGCAGTGTACCCAGTACAGTGGTCAGAGTGAGTAGCTACGAAATTGCGAATTAGGAATCTTGTTGTTAAAATCTGCAATAATAAATCCCTTGGTAGCGATAAGAGTAGATTATCTGTGCAGTGTTAAATTAATAGTTGTAATAAATTAGTTCAGTTCGTGAATTACGCAGGGCAACGTAACATATGGTAGTGCGCGCCAGCAGTTTAATTCTGTTCGCGTAACTGTGAGAACACTCTACGTCACGTCGGCGCAACCCTGCAAGCAACGCAATCCATACATCAACCAGCGATCGTTGGCCTGCACCTTCTTTTAGTAGTACTGTAGTTGCTTGATGCTAGAATTAATGCATGTGGGGATCTTTCGATTCCATTGGCAATCGCAGAAAGTCTCCAGCTTAGAGAGAGTGTTCTTAAAAGGAGATCTTTCTTTGTGCTTGTAGTAATATAATAAATTAAGTTTCACAAGTGCGATAGTGATAAATACAGATACACACACACACATCAATACAACATATTGTAAATAAAGGGAAATTGTATGTAAACACTTATCAAATCTATACAAGCGTCGGTAACAAAATTTCTCAAGCGAGTTACTTTATATACTAGCGAAGTAGAAGATGCGTTAGATATTTGTGACAAGCAATGGCAGTTGCTAAGCGAAAACATGCCAAAAACTTCTCAAACAGAAGAGTATCAAAGCTTAGATTATTCCTACAACTCAAGTCCTGAACAACACACAAGCGAAGCACTGCTGCACACACACGACAACACCGAATTACTGTCAGGGTAAGTACCCTAAAGAATTATTTCCATCAGTACAGATACACCGCACGTACACGGACATACAGGATTACAAAAACAGTGCAAGTACACAACGTCCAGACACACCAGTCACATTGGCAAAACAAAACCCACTTTAAATAGTAGTGAACTAGCAAGAAAAACAATCGATATGTTCAGGCGAGAAAGGCAAAAATGTTCAGGAATTCCTAGAGAACTTTCAGGCTGTAGCTGAAATCAATGTACTTCAAAACTTATTAGCAACCAATCCAGGCGACGTCACATGATCATTGACCTAGCGTACACTAAAAACAATTTTTACCACAACAGAACACATGCAATATTTTTAATGCTTGCTTTACACCAAACGACAGAAATTAGGGGAAAGTACACAACAACATGTTGAGACCATGAAATATTATCGTCTCAATACAACCCACAGGTAACAGACAACGCATTTTTAGATATTTTGTGGAAGTCATTATTACCGTCGATGGCGGACAAGATTGTCAGGCTTTGCTACGAGACATACGCACAGTTAGTGGAAAATTTTAAAGGGTTGAACTGGGAATGTACCATTATAACGAGACTCTTCTGCACACACCACGGAACACAGACACGGAAAAATTCCATAGTGAAATAGAAGATTTAAAACAGGAAATCGTTAACTAAAGGTTCAGGCACAACAGAAACCAAATACAACAAGTAACGAGAGAAAAAGTTACAGCGGTGCGTACCAAATACACGCAAAGGCACTCAGCCGATAGGTATAATTAAAGAATGCTCACTTACGGTATATCGTCAAGGAAAGATATTTCAGTCAAACAGGGGCTGTCAAAATTTCAATCAGTGGCAGAGCCACGACATAAGAAATAATTATGATAGCAAAACAACATGTGACAAGAGTTCACACAAACAGAAAGACACGAATGGGCGTAATTATATCAGGTCACAAGAGAACACCAGGTATTCAAAAAAAAATTAATGAGGGCAGAAAGATGTACTTCCCCGTTGAAGAAAAACACAGATTTCCAGGTGATCGCCAAACAATTTTTAATAAAACTATACTGAGCAGAAGTTATACGGAAATCCCTAGGTTTAACTCAAGAGCGAGGAAACAACAGTGCATAAAAATAAGGAAATAGTTCACCAAGGACAGGTTCACAAACATCCACTTTACTAGTGGATGTTTGTAAACCTGTCCATGGTAAAGGAGGCAAAGTCAATCATCTAATTCACGCCAGGGATAGAAACAGGAAATGCGGGTACGCATCACAGAATTGCCGACAAAACATAACAGCGAACGTCGAGCACGACTAGGAACAAAAAACAAACACCACACCCGCAAGCCCGGAAACAAAATTGCACCATTGCCAAATTGCCACCAGCGTGAACACAAAAGAAAGCGATGTCGCCAATTCATGGCATATTCAAAAATACGAAAAGTTTAGAGGCCCACGAAGCTTGGCCCAAAGTATTTGCACTCTATACTGCTATGTGGGACACAAAGCCCATCATTGTCCGTTATTTCCGCGGCAAAACTTTGAATATCAAACAAACATCAGCGATCTCTTCCGCCACTTCAAAAGCAAATTCGGTCTCACACAAACAAAAATTTCATGTACACAAGGAAGAGAATTCAGGCAATGCAAGCGGAGTTTCGTATTGTGGCAACACGGGTAGCCAGGCGGACAATGATGATAAAGTTAGGTCAAGCAAACTAAGCTAGCCTGCGCCCACAAGTAGGAAGTGTAAATAGCAGCAAGGGCATGAGATTCACTGTAAGCAAGCAGTCGTACGGACACAGCGCGCTGTTGTTAAAATATACGGAAGAGAATACCACACACTTCTTGACACAGGCTGTTCCCGCAATTGCATGGCGAGCACTTTAATAACCAAACAAACATTGCAACCAGTCACATAAAACTTTACACTAATCGGCGCAACCGGGAATCTAGAAACACTGCAGTTCAAAACACAAATTAACTTATGTACTTCAGGAAACACATACACTCAGGGATTTTTCGTGATCGACAATTTTAAAATAGGCATTATTTTGACAGTACATTTTATGAGGAGGTACGACGTCATCCCTTTTTTTAATTTATAATATTTTTTTTATAAATGCAAATTACTCTGATAAAATTCTTCAAATAATACTATACTCTTCAGTGATAGAGAACCAGAATGCAATTCAATACTGTATAAACAAGTTAGACGTTATTGAAGATAACACAGAGTGTTTGTCAAAAATAAATAGTAAATTAAATCATAATCAAACTCGGGCAATATCATACCTTATAAGATAGGTTTGCTAATAGCATTTTAGAGTTGACTGAGGCAAAAAATTTTGAACTTAAGTAGAATTATCACAGATCAGCCGATCGTAACGTGACCATATCGCATTTGCCCTAAAGTGTGGAACAGCTTCTACGGCAAATTCAGGGCATGCAGAAAGTCGGAATTATTGAAACAGCTGACTCTCCATTTTATGCACCGAGCTTAGTGATAACTAAGAAGGCGAACACACAGGATGTATTAAATACGTTTCAGCACTCACGATATATAACCAGCCTAGATCTGTATTAAGTGTTTTATTCAACTCAAGTTAGGAGACATGATAGGAATCAATTATCATTTTCCCTTGACGAAATTGGACAGTTCCAGTATAGGCGTCTCCCAATGGGTTAGCAACAAGTCCGCAATATTTCCAAATGTTTATAAATAAGTCGGGCCTCTCTGCTGGACAGCAGCCATAGCTTATATAGACGACATCTTTATTATAGGTAATACATTTGAAAAACATTTGGCAAATATAGAAAAAGTTTTTCAGAGGCTGCATCTATTTAACTTAAAAGTAAATTTAAAAAAAAAAATGTACATTTGCTGAGCATCGAATTAAAGTGCTAGGACACCTTATTACACCCAATGGCATATCCACGGACCCAGAAAAAATTCAAGCTATAAAAACATGGCACCCCCAGAAAATATTTTACAGCTGAGAACATTTTTAGGTATGACATCATATCTACACCGATATATACTTAATTATGCCAAGAGATCGCAACCTCTGATATGGTTGACAAAAAATAATGCAGTATATAAGCACGGAGAATTAGAACAAAATACATTTTTACAGTTAAAGAAGGCGATAAGCACAGCACCAATCTTACGAAGATTCGACGAAGACAAACAGGTTATTGTTGCTTGCGACAGTAGTCAGCAAGCCAAAGGAGCAGTCTCACTTCAGGAAGACCATATTACGAAACAAAGAGCAATAACCATGTTTGCATCTAAAAAGTTAGCCATGAATGAAAAACATTGGAGCACGACAGAGCAAGAGCTATTATCGATAAGGTAGTATTGCAATTACTTTCGCCAATATTTGTATGGACGCCGTTTTATCGTAGAGACAGACCACGCGAGCCTCCAGTATCAAATAACTATGGCTGAACATAATGTTCGAATTCAGAAGATGGCTATATGACTATCTGAATACAACTTCGAATCACGCATTGTGAAGGGAAAATTGAACACATTGCCTGATGCATTAAGCCGCATACCAACACAAACAAAAGCTAACATACACAAGGTAGAAGTTAACAACATCAAATATCCAGTTAAAAAAGAATATGTTAACATGTAATTCACTATATGAGGCACTGGCAGAAACTATCTTTCAGAATTCTGACAAAGAAGGCGAAATTCAGAAAACTATTTCCAAACACATAATATATATTTGGGACTTCATCAAAAATCGTATTAAGCCATAAATGAAATTGAAAGACAAATAGATAGTAAGTAAGAGTATTTTGAACGGAGAGTATATTCCAGCAAAAGCAATTAGTAAAATTATTTTCCCAGTATTCTAAGTACAAGTAAAAATTATTACCCAAGGCAGTGATAATAAAGTCAAATCAACTACACTAGACCCACAGCTAAATTGTCAAATTCTCATTATTAAGAATGGCGATTTGCCTGTTTATAATCACGAACAGGAATATATCAAAACTGACAACGACATAGCGTTACATCTATACGCAGTCGACATTAACATATCACCATATCAAGGAGAATATGAAAGGAATCCACATATACAAAAATTAAAAATTGCTTTAACAGGTCCAAATTGCGCATTACCCAAGTATAGAAGGCTTAGTAGATGTTACAGAATGAACGAAAATGGGGAAATCTATTTAAGTTTAACACACCCCACAGGGCGAGTAAAATTGACTTTGGTTCCCACATTTTATGTGTGCAGGAAACAATACAAGCGGACCACGACACAGTGCTAGGAGGAGGTCACTTTGGCACATACAAAACACTTCAGGAAATCAAACAGGCCTACTACTGGGAAACTATAAACAGAGATGTGAAAAACTATATAAAACATTGCGAAAAATGCCGGAAAATTAAGTCGACTAATGTTAAACTCATAGGGACACCTAAAAATCTCACAACGCCCTCATATATTTCATGTTGTAATGGTTTAGTAGAATCAGCCAATAAATAACTTTGTAATAAATTATCAGCATTGGTGCATCCAGATCGGACAAAATTGGTATTTATTTCTAAAGCTCATAACATTTAATCATAGCACGACAAAAAATACAAGTACCAAATACACTCCATTCTATTTTTATATGGAGTAGAAGCAGCTCAAACAGGACACGTGGTAGATAATATTATTCCGAGCGCGGCGATAACTGGTGATAACAGCTTTTACAAGACAGAGGTCAGGCGAAGATAAACCTTTTGCAAGCACAGCAGAGTGAAAAACGTCAATTCGACAGGCATCATACTAAAAACACAATAAAGATCAACGACTTCATTAAGATGTCACTTATTGGTCAAAGTTCCAATAACCAGTTTCGTGGCAGGTCTGACAGTAGTCAGCTTTAAGTGTGGCCATGAGTTCAAGATGAGTGAAGATAACATTAGGACGAAATATATTTTCACATTAAAAATGGCTTATTCACTTGCAACGATGCTTAGTTAGCAATTATCGCTGGTCATTTTAGAACGAGTACTATAGCCCTCCTACGATATTCACAGGCATAAATGTTGATTTAAAATGAATTAATAAGTGCTTCAGAGAAGCAGATACACATATTACAATGAATTAATATAATATTTTTATTCACATACATATATTCATTAGATAGATCACCATATTCTTTTGCAGAATATCTGTTCTACAAGCCGTCATAATACTAAATATAATGACACCTCAAACTAGAAGTCAAGCACACCTCAGCCCACAGTTCAGACATCTTGAAAACACCATTGCTATATTTAAACTCACCATGTCCCCCTTAACTGGAGTCTGTACGTGATTCCTTCCTGTTTTCACACCTGGATGGTTCCAGATAGCCTTACTCGGCACATAGCATTTCTTCTCCTCCTTGGTGACAGGTAACTGGAGTTTGTACGTGCTTACAAGTCGTTGTCACACTTGGATGGTGTCGGATGATCATGTGTGTGGGAACAGCCGTGTTAGCAGGTTTGCACCTGGACGGTATCTGGTAAATAAAGAGAATGAGTCAGTAAGCTTCACGAGCTAGTACAAGCCTGCATCTGAATTGAACATTGGTTCAGCATGAAGGAATAAGATAGCTTTTTCACATATTCTAACCATCATGTAGGACTTTGAAAATACTTAAACTGGAGAAACACAAGTAAATAATAAAATAATACCTTTCACATAAATTGTTTGTATGTTAATATAAAAAAAAACTCAGTCGGCCAGTTAATTATGCCAGCCATTCATACTTATAGATGCTCTTGTGAACCCTATAAGGTAACATATCCCCAACATCGATTGGTACTGAAACAGATATATAATAAAATGTGGTAAGAAGTTAAACATTTCAGATTTTTTTTTTTTCCTATTCAGTAGAAGCTTTGTTACGCAAACTGACCTTACTCGTATAAGACTCTGTAAATATTTTATTCTTTTCAAAATTTTAATTATATATATTTAAATATTATGAAAAGATGTACCTTGGAAATGAAACAGAGCATAATTATTTTACACAAATTTATTGCCCACAAAATTTAAAAAAATGCATAACAATTCTATATTCTTATATATTTATGCAACTTTTATGAAGGTTATAATCTTTTATACATTTTGCTATTCACACTTGCGTTGTCCTTGTGCGAAGATATCGCGACATTTGAAACACCGTCACACTGTGCAGGACAGCTTATGTAGGTAGTTATACTTTTTTTGGGACATGTACCGAAGTCACTAGATACCTATTTGTAGCAAACCTGGTACCGGGGGTTACTGGGTGCGAATCCGACATCATGTAGTCATTATATTTAGCAACTTTTTTTATGCTTTGCAAAATGTCGTGAATTCATCATTGTCTGTAAAATATACATTTATCACAACAGTTTTGAAGTCAGTGTTTTGCATTCTTAGCAAATTCTAGATGCTGTTTACAACTTGTGGTGATCTGTATGGCTCACTATATCATTTTAATTTAAAGTATATTGGCCTGGAAACGTCAAATCCATGATATAACATGGTGGACAGTTTGAAAAGTTTATAAGAAAGTATATTTAATATGGGTGCTGAAGATAATGAGAGGTGACTTTTGTTAATGTGCGACGTATCAGTATTACTATTTTTCGCATTACAGGGGCCTCTAGAATCTATTAAGTCTCGGTCTGTAATGATTTGCATAAACAGTGGATATGAAAATTGAGGTTAGTAAAACCATTAATAATAAGAAATGGATATGAAAATTGAGGTTAGTAAAACCATTAATAATAAGAAATATATGTATGAAGAGGGTGGATGGCTCTTAACAACGAGGTCTTGAGAGTCGACTGGGTGAAGTGAGGTGAGAATGGAGCAGCACTGAAATGCAAAGGCAGAAGTTTTTACTTAAATGAGAGAGCTAATAATTGACCAACGTATGAGTCTCATTGCACCATATAGTAGAATCATACAGAAGTAGATCCTAAGCATGGAACAGAGCAAATATGTAGGGAAGTTCCAGACTTGGTATAGTAGCAACCCTAAAATTTACTCAGCTCGATGTGTGATATTATTTCCATGCAGTGTATAGGTTATAAACTTATATTACAGTGTATAGGTTAAAAATGCCCATTAGAGTTTTCGAAAATCGCCAAAAAATTTTTAACAGAAATTGGAATACTGGATAATTTCATGAGAAGTGTAAACTTGGTCAAAAGTACAGTTAACTTATTGTATGTGTCATCAAAATGCACTTAAATTATGTGTTTAAATTATGCTTACCTAACTGACTTTTTTTCTTGCTGAGTAGCATTTATGAAACACAAAAATAATCAGATCTGAATATACATAGCTTCCAAACAAAGTTCGTAACTCACTCATCATGTCGAAATAAGAAATGGAAAGAATTTTAAAACGAGGCACATATTTTGTATAAACAATACTGTCAAATGTTATGTTATCACAACTAAATAAATCAGCCCATCAATACATATTACTACTAAAATCACAGAATCAAGCAATTAAGTATTTGTTTTTATATTATCTGTGCTTCTTAACAGACTAAATGTTCCAGAAAGAAAGCTGTATTTTGTTAATTTTTGTCAGTGGTCCTATTTTAAAACTACCTCTGTCAAACATTCATACCAACGAAAAATACTGACTGTTTTGGAGACACGACAGATGGCTTTGTGTGAACTTGCCTGCATTTGTGAGGTAATATTGTTATGACAGCAACAAAAAGATACTTGGCTTTTATGGCATAAATAAAGATATCTATGCAAGATCCTATGATTTGCATAGCAAACTAGTATATCAGAGTCGTGTAATGTACTGTCCAGAAATGTTTGTCCTTGTCCAAAATTTTTTCCAGTCATTGCGGCCCCCCACACATTATAGGATGTTTGCAATAGTAAGGGTACATCGTCCATGTTGTCGTCCATGTTGTCATGTTTAGATTAATCTATTGCATGCAACTTAAGTACCATCTCCATTGTGCACTCATAAGAGAGTTCTGTATGCATATGACTTGAATAAATTACATTTTACTGTTGAACACTTGAGGCTCAAACAGAATTCCTATGGGCAGTTTTGATCCTTAAAATGATGATACAAGAAACACAGTACACTACAATGCTACCAGATAGGGATGGCACCTCATTTTGTTAACTCCAGTGCTATGTTGTTCTCTTGGAAGAAGATTAAGTTAGGGATTTGGGTTCAAATATGGATATATCTGATATATGTTTCCATTGATCCATATGAAAAGTATGTTTTAATTTATAAGTAATAAATCTATATTGATTGTGATATTAAGAATTTTTTATATTTAAATTGTTTATGATCATAATAATTAAATTTTAGAATAATGATGATTATTATATTATTAAAATGGTAGATTATTCCAAATACAGAAATACATACATACCTCACTGATTAACCTACACCCCTGTGACAGTTGATAGTGGTAAAATTTCCCACAGGGAACTCTCTAGGAGCATGTCACCCTTGTGGTGATATGCAGGTGGGATTGAACATTTGATTTAATATCCAACATGCAGGTTAAAAGCCTGTATTTTGCTGTAAATACTTCAACTAGATAGTTGTAATTATACGAAAATTAGTAATAATTTTTTCTACATTAACAAAATCAGCTGCAGGACTTTGCAAATGGTTGTTGAGGAGTTAGTTTACAAGTTCTCTGTGAGTTATTAAGTAATAAATGCCTTTTCTGAAAACAAATAATTAAATTACAACCACAACACACCTCAACTGTATATTGTCCCTACGAATCGTCCTATAGGTGAAAAAAGGTTGCTGTCAGTGTTCACACTGTTTAAGTAAGAAAGTATTTTTATGTGTGTGTCACTATATCTTGATAGGGTAATATGTCTGTTATAGTAATGCTGAGAACATCAGTAATTAATTACAGAAAAAGACCATACTTAGATGATAATGGTAAAATAACTTGTTTTAAAAGCTATGAGATCACCAAGAAAACCTGCTGCTTCGTCCTGCTTGAAATTATGGGGGAGCGATCCAAGAAAACATGATTGATTATTCACTTACATAAAATTAAACTAATTAAAAAAAAATCATAAAAATAATTTTTTTACCATAAAGAAATCATTTACAAGAAAATAAAATTAATATTTTTGAAAAGAAATAATACAAGGAAAAACTAATAAAATACTCAATTAAGTATTAATTTTAGCACACAGTCAACCAATTTTCTTTTTCACAAATTCACCTGGCTTTTTCCTATGTAGTTTATGAGTATTGGGGGAGGGGAAGGTGAGAATGCTTGAATATGATGCAGGCTTGAATAATATTATGTGTACTTATGCTGAAGATCTTGTCACAGAAATGACAGTGGTCAGCAATTATTATATTAAAGGTAAAATGCAAGTATTCTGAAGTCGGGGTGAAATGCACTATTTAATGTTACTAAAAATAAAAGTTTTTTTCTAACATTATTAGCACAGTTCATGCACCTTTAATATTTATGAGTATATGTTGTAGATCCCTAAATGCTAGTCATGGTGTAACACCCCGAGTTCGAGACCCGAAACTATTAAAACAGTATTAATTTTCTCTCTCTGTCTTACAAAAAATAATATGGGAATTCCCCCCCCCCCCCCCCCAAAATTACTTAAAATACAATGTCGACGTGAGAAGGCTATACAAAAGATGCTTTGCTTGCATGGAGAATTGTTTGATGCTGTGGCATGTAAAAATTGTCCAGCTATGAAATCACAGCAGTAACATCACTGCTAGGCCCTGGCCACAGTGCATGACAGCCCCGACACATGGCATCTTGTTTCACTGATCCAGCTGGTGTCTATCACACTATCAGCGCATGGGAGAGGGTGTGTGTGTCCCACCAGGTGACATTACTTTCTCCAGCAGTTACGTCATGATGCGTGCTGCCCCCCCCCCCCCAAGCTAGTCTGAAACACTGTTACCTGCAAAAATAAAAAAATGTAGCCTCTGGACCCAGAATATTCAAAGGGTATTGAAAAAATAGTACTAATTGCGTTGCACTGCTAGTCTTGCATAAAACAATATGTAAATGGAAGGTATAAAATATTGTATTTTCCCATACTTTTAAACCATAAAAACAAATTACACAATATGTGCACCGAACTGTGTATAAGTCCGCACAGGAAACAAAACACTGAATCTCCCCCTCCTTTTGGCTCGGCCAATGAAACATCTCATCTATGGAGCGAACTATTTCCTCGTGTTTTTCACTTCCCCGACCAATAGAGTCGCTGTATGTATGCTGCAAAAATAGTATAAATTAGTCGAATCTGCCTGACCTTCCACCATTTTGATAATTGCAATCAAGAGAACATCAAGCGTATACAGGCAGTCACCCAATCTATAATACCTTTCCTGGTAAGTACAATGTTTTTTAAAAGTGCATGTTTTATAGCAAAAATGTCGGAATTTTTTATGTTCATATTGAAACGAGATGTACTAATTCAGTTCAGAAGGTCAGCTCTCTGAATAAAATACTGTTTTTAAACTATGGTGTTAATTATACTACACAAAATTCAGAAAATCTATGTACAAAAATATTTATTTTTACACAGTGTGAAAAGTAGTTCTATTAGCAGTTTTTTAAATCAAACTTTTAGTAAATTTTCATATGTATTTGGTGGCATCGTAAGAATGACTCTTGTCACAAGCATTTTATACTTGTGTTAGCATGAAAGTACTTACTTTTATCCCATCTATAAATTATAAAATTTACTTTATAATTAATATAAATAAAAAACAGTAAATTAATAGGCATTCTGATGCCCAGTACGAAATAGATCTGATGCAAAATATTATTCAACTGAGCGTGCACGAATGTGGTTTGTTGTCATTTTTAGTATAATTTTCTAGACTCGGTTAGGCTTTGTTTGCATGAAGTGGAGATATAGCCGAGAAGAAAAATCTTAGCAGGGCTTCAGAATAGTCGGGATTAACAATGAATGTTATATTATAGGCAGCACCCTTACTGTCAGAATGTGCACGTAATAATCGCGGGCAAACATTGGGAAATATTTATGCATGATATGTGTTAAATAATATATCACATGCAATGCTATACCTCCGAAACTTCCCGCATTGTAAATGTTCTTCGAGTCTTAACGTATAAAAATTGTCTTAACATTAAATGTTATTTACGACCCACAAATCTCATTTTAATAATTAATTCGTGTAGATATTTAGACGGCAGAAGTATTTGTAAAAATTTTTGTACCATAAGACTGTACACATGTTTTCACATTACAACAGAAGAAAGTATTTATAATTTGCATGTAGGAAATGGGGATATAATTTACGTGTTCGCGTTATGTCTAATAAAGTTATTTACATGCACACACACACACAGGAAGCACCGTGCATACAGCGATGCGTGTTCCACTGTAGACATGCATATAAACAGTTGGGTTCTTGAAATATCGAGAACATCTATTACTGTCATGCCTGGGGTATGCTAGGTTAAAATACCCACTTATTTCCACGATTTAGTGTTGGACAGACTGTACATTACATTCTACATTATTTTTATATTCAGAGGCAGGTATAGAAAAAAATACTTCTAAAACAAGGTTATATTAGACTACAATCTCTAACACGGACACTAAGTTTTATGCAATACCTTATTGATAGGAATATATTAACACATAGAGAAATCTCTGACCAGAGTCCAGCTAGGGCAAAAGGTTTTTATGAAGATTTTTTCTATCCTTGAAGACAAAACTCTCATGGCTATACTTACATTATATCGCTAAGTTTCTATGATGATCTTATATGAACACTATGAAATATCAGTTTTTAATTTCTGTGAGCAAAATGTGAAATATAGTTTTAATAACGAAAGTGAACATGACGGGCTACATATCATATTAACCATGAAAAGACACTGTAAAAAAGACACAGTCAGTTCTCCTAATCATTGGCTGCAGCTAGCCAATAGTGGGTCTTTTAAATATGATTAACACGAGCGGTGTAATACGAACCAAGAGGAAGGTGGCAAGTGGAAATGCACAAATCAGTAGAACTGGTGTTCTTTTAGTGACGTGTATAGAACGTTCACTTCTAGCTAGTCGTATCTGCCAATAAATAAGCTCATATATCAAGTGTTAAGTTCTAAAGTATACAAAAAAAATTTGTAATTGTAGTCTATGCTGAATACCTGCAAAAGTGCAAGTTTTTCATATACTGCCCTTAATATATTTTTCGTACACAAACAGATTATGCACACTTAAAATATATATTATAAATTAAAAAAAAATCAATAAAGTTCACTTGTTAGGTACGACCTTAAAGCATGTGCATAATATAAACGAGTTATCATATATTCTGTAATACCATAAATCGTACAAGTGCCTCAGGCCATAAAAACGCCTGCTAGCGAATTAAGCCCTAATGTATTAACCAAATAATCTTAACATGAAAAGTATTTTATGGCTTACAAACCCACTTCTTTTTTTTTAATGCATGCCCTCATGCGAACGAATTTCACGAGTTCGCAAAAGTTGTAAGCAATAATTTCCATCGCATAATTGTAAAATGTGTAGACAATAAATTAAACAGTGCACCACCCACTAGGTTTCGATTCCTGGGAGGAGTGGATTTTTGTCTCATAGCGAGTATGGCAAATTACCATCCTATGTCAGTTTGACATGTCTTTAAAAACTGTGGTAGCTAGCACCCCGTCAATTCTCGCTTACAGGAAAAAATTAATAAATTTCAGGACTTCCCTTCGCCTTGACATTACCTTGCTAAAACTTTACACAGTATGTTCTGTTTACAGATACAGTCGCCAGAGTTTTCCTAGTGTTGAACTGCACCCTTTCATCCATTATTCGAGAACCCTGTGACCACCAAGTCCCATCGTGGTGCTTCTGGTTCCTCCCATATGCGCCATATCGTAGTCTGCTTTACAGGTAATTACAACAATATACATAGTTATAAATGTTCTTCTTTTTGTTCCCCTATCCATGTATTAGTTCAAATTATTAATCAGTATCGTTCCTGACTATTCCACTAAGTTCAGCACATCACATGAAGTATTAACGTTTACCGGTTTGCTAACCTCATTATTCCAGAGTGTAAATCACCCTACACTAAGAGGAAAAATAATTCTCTGCCACCGAAAACAAAATTCACACAAATTTAGTTTAATTGTTTTCTTAAGGTTTTAAAAACATCTCACAGCACTAAAATTATATATATATTATTTTAAGAACAATATGATTATCAAAACTGTATTTGCTCTCTATCAGCTGGACACACTGTCAACTGACAGCTAGCCAGTAATAATCACTGGAGTTAAGCATGTCAAATATTGTACGAAATTATAAGATTGTGGCAAGTGAGAAATTAGAGACTGTCGTTTCTATAAAATTATGCATTTTTAACATGTCTTTGAATGTCAATATAAATGTGTACAGAGCACAAAGTATTAATACACCCTACCTAACTTCAGTATAAATAGTGCATGCTCATTTATTAACATACAAAAATTTTGTATGATGCTCGCAGCAGCTAGCCTGTGTTACTACTGTGGACCAGGTTCGGTTCCCTGCCAGGCAAATGAGGCTTTTTATTGTTCATACAATGGATCTCATGTATTTAATCCATTCTGTTCTATTCCTATGAGATAAGAAACACAGGGTTTTCTACTTCTAGGCCAGACCTGTTGTTTACCTTAATAACAGGTCACTGCAGCATAGCAGTAACCAAAAATTGGGACCTAATACGAATATTCTGTCCGCGCGATGGCGCAATTATTGTATTCTCCTTCTTACAGTCACATAAACTCTGATGAATTAATACTTTGATGAGTGCGACATAGATGTGATGCTTCAAGTATTGCCAGCATCCATAACCGAGATGCTTGCGGTGGCCGGACCAAGCGGGCAGCCACTACCATTATCTCCACCTTCATCTACGACGATAATGGTGCGAGTCTGGACACCTATATCGTCCCAGGATAGTGACGTGGTGTTCGTCCCCATATCACCTCCAGAGATGTGGAACGTCTTGCCCCCAGCGACAACAAAACATACATTGCCTGACATATATTCGCAGTGTGCCCAGAGGGAGAAAATGAACTAGATCTGTGGCTCCAGGAAAGGCAGCTAGTGACAGGAGACAGCTTAGCTCGGCCATCGACATCGATGCCTTCCACTCCACGCGGTCAAAGTCAGGCAACACCTAATGTCGGCCAATGTGGAAGAGAGGCCGTTGATGTTGACGAACAAACTCCATGCCACCACTGTGGTTTATCAATGACTATCGGTAGGATGCTACAAATTTAGGACGACTGTAAGATCGCTCAAAATTTGGCCCTTTCTTTGATGCTTTTGTTAAACCAGGCTGTTGCCATGGGCGCGGTACGTCTTGAGGAAAGTCTTTATAACCTCTGGCAGGAAGCTAATGAGAAGCACGAGCTCTTCTATAGCTAACTGGCAGAGGCCGTGGAAGTCGTCCAAGGCAGCTTGTCATGTTTGCATGAGCATCACGATCGAAACGATCAAACCGCCGAGGCGACACGGAGTTTACTGTTATACATATAGGCCAGGACACAAGAGATCTTCCACCACTATCTCCCGTACCTGCAAGCCTATCTGTTTTGCATCAACAAAACAATGTTTAAAACTGTTTTACCATTTAATTAATTTTTGAGTATTATATTTTTTAAGTGTAATAAGATTTATTTTTTTGTCTCCACTGAACTGCATATTTTTTTCCAAATGTAGCAAGATGCATAGTTTACACTGACATCATATGATTTGTTTTTCTGGTAATGACTGTATGTTTATCTACAACTGAATTTCCATATCATTTTTCAAGACTGACTTTTTTGCCTACTTAATATTTGTGCTGTTGACAGGGGTCCATAATGCTAAGCATATGAAATAAACATGAAGATTTTTTTTTTTTGGCATAGGTTGTAACCTCGCAGAAGCTATTTTTTAAATGGTTGCTCATATTGTGTTGGTAATAAATGCAATGATTTATATACTATCGAGTATTTAAAATGTATCTAATAGCATTTCCTTAGTTAATCAGATAGATTAAAGCTCTCAATTTTGTTTTTGTGTTGTCAATAAAATATAGTAAGTTGTATTTAATAAGTAAACATTACCAACAAGTGAATTTATTTCAAAACATTTACACTAACATATTATATTGATAATCAAAACTTTGTCTCCGACCCATTTCAGCCATGTGCTTGCAATTTAAAATTGTTTAAAAATTGAATTCACATTTAGTAATAAATTCATAGTATTCACAATTATTGAAATGTTGCTTTATTACAATTACAAAAAAAATTTGACATGATGGCAACAGAACCTCAATGATTGATAACCATAAATATTACTTTTTTACTGAAAACATATGTAATTAAATATGTGTTTTGTAAATAATTTTTATAAAATTTCTATTTTGAGAGACATCAATTCATCACCCCCTTCACCACTTCATTAAACCACAAGTACAAAAAAAGTTGACTAATTATGTATTTGTTGGACCCATGTTCATAAATACTATGATATGCGTCAGGCTTTTTTCATTTTGCATTTGCACGACTCCACAAAGACCATCAAAGTGTTGTGATTATTGTAGACTTCTATACAGTTACAGTATTTATGGCCACATGCAGGCTTTTTGTCTGCATGTTAAATCTTAAATCTACTGTTCAATCACACTTGCATATCACCACAAGGGTGACATGCTTCTAGTAAATTCCCTGCAGGAACTTGTATTACTGTCAACTGTCACAGGGGTGTGGCTTAATCGGTGTGGTGTGTATGTATGTCTGTATGTGGAATATTCTACCATTTTAATAATAAAATAATCATAATTATTTTAAAATATAATTATTTTGAATATAAATATTTAAATTTAAATAAATTTCAATATTATGATCAATATAGATTTACAACTTATGAATTAAAACATAATTTCGGTATGGCCCAATACAACCATATTTCTGATATATATCCATATTTCAACCTAAATCCCTTATTAAACTTCTTCCCAGAGAACATCAAGGCAGTGGAGTAAACTGAATGAGGTGCTGTCCCTATCTGGTAGCGTTGTAGTGCACTGTTTTTCATATCATCATTCTAAGGAACAAATCTGCCCATATGTATTCTGTTTGAGGCTTAACTGTTCAGCAGTAAAATGAAATTTATTCAAGTCAGATGCTTTCAGTACTCTCTTTCGAGCACTCCTTAGAGATGGTAATTAAGGAACATACAAGAGGTTAAACTAAACACAACCAGGACGATGTACTCTTACTATTGCAAGCACCCTATAACATTCGTAGGGGCCCGCAACGACTGCAAAAGTTTTGGACAAGAGTAAAAATTTCCAGACAGTACATCTCACGACTCCGATACACACTTTGTTGCTGTGCAAAACATAGGATATTGCATAGATATCTGGATTTATGGCATAAAAACGAGGTAAAAGTTTTTTTAATTTTCATAACAATATTACCCTGCTAATGCAGGCATGATCACGCAAAGCCCTCTGCCGTGCCTCCAAAGCAGTGAGAATTTTTTGTTGGAATGAATGTTTGATAGAGGTATTTTTAAAAAAGGACTACTGACGAAAATTAACAAAATACAGCTTTTTTTCTGGTATATTTGGTCGGCTAAGAAGCGCTGATAATAAACACACACTTAATTGCTTGATGCTTTGATTCTAGCATCAAGATATATTGATGGGCTGATTTATTTAGTTGTGATAACGTAACCTTTTACAGTATTGTTTATACAAAACATGTGCTTTGTTTTCAAATTCTTACAGTTTCAGGTTTCTATATGATGAGTGATTTACGAAGGTTGTTCGGAAACTATGTGTTACCAGATATGATTTTTTTAATTCATAAATGATACTGAGCAAGAAAAAATTTAGTTAGGTAAGCATAATTGAAACACATTACTTTAGTGTATGCTAATTATACTTCTGACCAAGTTTACGCTTCTTATGAAACAATCTAGTGTTTCGATTTCTGTAAAAATATTTTTGGTAAACTTCCAAAACTTTAATGGGCGTTTTTAACCTATACACTGCAATGGAAGTTTTTAACCTATACATAGTATGGAAATAATATCACACATAGAGGTGAGAAAATTTTAGCATTGCTACTATACAAAGTTGGGAACTTCTCTACACATTTTGACTGTTTCCTGCTTAGGTTCTATTTGTGTATTATTCTATTATACGGTGCAATGAGCCTCATACATTGGTCAATTATTAGATGTCTCATTTAAGTAAAAAGACCTGCCTTTGCATTCTTGCACTGCTCCATTCCCACCTCATTTCACCCACATCGGCTTTCAAGATCTCGTTGTTAAGAGCCGTCCATCCTATTCATACATTTATTTCTAATAATGAATGGTTTTGCTAACCTTAATTTTTATTTCCACTGTTTATGCAAATCATTACAGACCGAATCTCAATGGAGTCTGGAGACTCCTGTAATGCAAGAAAGAGTGATACTGATACGTTGCAAATAATGTAAGTCTCTGCAAGTCACCTTCAGCACCTCATACTAAATATACTTTATTATAAACATTTTAAATTGTTCACCTTCTTATATCACGTACTTTATCTTTTTAAGCCAATATAGTTTAAATTAAAATGAAATAGTGAGCCATAGAGATCGCTAGAAGTTTTAAACAGCATCCGAAAGTTGCTAAGAACGAAAATGCAGACTCCAAGATTGTTGCGATAAATTTATATTTTACAGATGATTATGAATTGACGACATTTTGCAAAGCATAAAAAAAATGTTTCTGAATATAATGACTACATGACGTCGGATTCGAACCGAGTACCCTCCGCTACCAGGTTTGCTACTAGTAGGTATCTTGTGACTTTGGTACATATCCTTAAAATGTGTAGCTACCTACATAAACTCTCCTGCAGAGTGTGGCGGCGTTTTAATTGTCACGACAATTTCGCACAAGGTCAGTGCAATTGTGAATAGCAAAATGCATAAAAGACTATAACCTACAACAAAGTTGCATAAATATTGAAGAATACTGTATTTTGCCAGTTATTAATTTTTTTATTGTGTGGGCAATTAATTTGTGTAAAAAAATTATGCTGTGTTTTATTTCTAAAGTACACCTTTTTAGGCTATTAAATTATATATATATTATATTTTTAAATGAAAGCATATTTACAGAGTCTTATATGAGTAAGGTTAGTGCATGTAACAAAGCTTCTACATGCAAAAAAAATACTTAAAAATTTTTAAGTTATATCAGAATAATGAAAAAAAAAATATCTGAAATGTTTAACTTCTTACCACATTTTATTATATATCTGTTTCAGTACCAATCGATGTTGGGGATATGTTACCTTATAGGGTTCACAAGAGCATCTATAAGTATGAATGGCTGGCATAATTAACTGGCCGACTGAGTTTTTTTTTATATTAACATACAAACAATTTATGTGAAAGGTATTATTTTATTATTTACTTGTGTTTCTCCAGTTTAAGTATTTTCAAAGTCCTACATGATGGTTAGAATATGTAAAAAAGCTATCTTATTCCTTCATGCTGAACCAATGTTCAATTCAGATGCAGGCTTGTACTAGCTCGTGAAGCTTACTGACTCATTCTCTTTATTTACCAGATACCGTCCAGGAGCAAACCTGCTAACACGGCTGTTCCCACACACATGATCATCCGACACCATCCAAGTGTGACAACGACTTGTAAGCACGTACAAACTCCAGTTACCTGTCACCAAGGAGGAGAAGAAATTCTATGTGCCGACTAAGGCTATCTGGAACCATCCAGGTGTGAAAACAAGAAGGAATCACGTACAGACTCCAGTTACCGTGCAGGTACAGACTTGCTCTTTACATTTACAAGGTCAGCTGGCCCTCGGATAAAATGAAGGTGGACATGGTGAGTTTAAATATAGCAATGGTGTTTTCAAGATGTCTCAACTGTGGGCTGAGGTGTGCTTGACTTCTAGTTTGAGGTGTCATTATATTTAGTATTATGACGGCTTGTAGAACAGATATTCTGCAAAAGAATATGGTGATCTATCTAATGAATATATGTATGTGAATAAAAATATTATATTAATTCATTGTAATATGTGTATCTGCTTCTCTGAAGCACTTATTAATTCATTTTAAATCAACATTTATGCCTGTGCATATTGTAGGCGGGCTATAGTACTCGTTCTAAAATGACCAGCGATAATTGCTAACTAAGCATCGTTGCAAGTGAATAAGCCATTTTTAATGTGAAAACATATTTCGTCCTAATGTTATCTTCACTCAGCTTGAACTCATTGCCACACTTAAAGGTGACTACAGTCAGTTCTGCCACTCGCAACACTGATTATTTGATCCTTGACTCTTGACCCCTAAGTGACCACTAAATGATCCCTAATGACTACTAAATGACCTGTAAATGACCCCTAATGACTCATAATATATCCCTAAATAAATCCTAATGACCCCCTAAATGACCACTAGTGCCCTCATAAATGATCCCTAATGTCCCCTAGTGACCCCTAGTGACCCATAAATGACCCCTAAATGTAGTGCCTGCAGTGCTACGTGCGGTGCCAACAGTTCTAAGTGCAATGCCTTTGGTGATGAATGTGGTGCCTTGGATAAGTAAGGACAGGTTAACATGTCTTCAAAAGTTCTAAAATGGTGTAGAAAGGGAATAATTAAGTAAAAAAATATTCTGTGTGTTACACAATATGAAAATACATTCTCAGTCCTACACAAATTTGTGAAGTGCAAACAAGTATGATTTGGTTGTAGAGTTAGTTTGCTTGTATGGTTGGCATAGCTGTTATGTTGATTGGTATGACCTGATCACATGTTCGGGTATTTTAACAGTATGAAAAAAAAAGTATAGATTAGATGGTGTGAAGAGAATGGTTTTATTGTGTGAGTCGTTTTTTTTGTAAGAGCGGAATGGTTTGATGGGATGTTTAGTTAGTTAAATGGTAGGTGCAGAATGATTAGCTAGTATGGTCGGTTAGTATGATAGGGATGATTTGATGGAAATTAAGAGAACATCGGTCTGGTAGATGGTTAAATTAATAATATTGATCTTATGATAACATGGTTGGAATATTTAATTGGTTGGGCAGCTGGAAAGTGGCTTGTTTATATATTGTGTAACTGGCAAAGTTAGATGGGGCTGAAATGGTAGTCAATATAGCTGACTTTTATTATTGGTTAGTAAGTCTGATGTAAGGTGGTGGATATGGAACTGGATTGCTAATAGTATGAATGAGACAAGCTAATGTCATTGTAAAATGTATTATCCCGGTATATGTTTTGGTATTCAATACAAATCTATATGGCTGATAAGTAAGACCGAAAGGAGGAGAGGTGAGGAGGGGTCGGGCGATGACTAGAGTATGACAGTTAGGTGAAGTGAATGTCGAAAGAATATATAAATATATATATTCAGAGTTCTTAGAAGATGATTCGGTTAGGTTATCTTAGGTTAGGTGAAGTGGATACTCAACTCTTTATGGGATGGTGTGGTGGAAAAAAAAAATACAAGCATTATATTGCATAGGAGTAGGAAATATTATTTTCTGAGTTCAACATAGATGTCCCTACATATTTAAGTATGGGATATTATAAAAAAATATTATATGTAAATAAAAATCGAAGAAGTGTGAATAATAAACTTTTATAATATGAAACACTTGGCATATATTTTCTATAACAGTTGTGATATATTCTTATAAAAATCCAATATGGCGCTTGCCATAATCATGTAACCATATTTTCTTATGACAAATCCTTATCTTCCCGAAAATTAGAATCATCTATAGACTTACCAAATAAAATACTTCAATCAAAATGTTAAAGCATATAATTAAAAATAATATGAGAAAAACGAAATACTTTAAAATGATATACGATACTTAAAAAATATATAATAAATAAAAATTATATAATAAAAAATATATAATAAATAAAAATTATACAATAAAAATATATAATAAATAAAAATTATATAATAAAAAAATATATATGATAAATAAATATATAATAAATAAAAATTACATAATAAAAAATATATAATAAATTAAAAAATATAATAAAAAATACATAATAAATAAAAATTATATAAAAAAAAAATTATATAAAAATTATATGAGATACTTGAAAATGATATAAGAAATAAAAATTATGTAATAAAAAATATACTTTAAAAATTATCGATTCCTTTATAAACATAAATTTTTTATATATAAATAAAAACATTAAAATTACATAAGAAATAAAAATAATGTATTTAATGAGGGGCAAGATATTATTTGGTCTATGGCGTAAGTCTGGCGACCCAAAGTCTGGCAGTTGGTATTTTGAGTTCTAAAAAAACAACGCCTCTAGCAACGAATTCTGGAACCAAAATGACGGCTGATCGACTTATCGAACGAGAGCGACACCAGAGCTCCTAGTACCTAAAGACAGAACCAATATGGCGGCGCTCCTAGTCGCCAATGTCAGAACTAATGTGGGTAACAAATGACAAACGAAGAAACAAAGATGGCGGCATCCATGTTAATGTAAACAAAGATGGCGGCTTCCAGTAACAGTCGATGTAAGCAAATGACAAACGAATGAGTGAGAAAGGAAAGAAGACGAGAGAAAGAGAGAGAAAGGAAGGAAGAAGAAATAAGGAAAGGAAGATATAAAGAAAAATAATGATGCAGAAGAGAAAAAGACTGGCAGCACTCGGAGAAAACCCTCGAAGAGGAATAGAGAAAGTAAAGAAGAAAAGAGTCGGAAGAAAAAGGAAAAATAAACATGGAATGCAAAATATAAAAATGAGAGCACTCGGAGAAAACCTTCGTATTGCAAGATAATGGAAAATGACATACTGGTTACCAAGATGGCGGCCCAATATGTGGCATACTGGCTAACAGAATGGCGGAATCCAATATGGCGGACGCGTTACCTTGGCATGACGTCATCCTAGGTCAGTGCCTCACGCCTCCTCCTCCAGTCATCTGTCCCCGTTTCGCCATATGCCTACTAATTTTGCTTCCTTTATATAAATGCTTTGTTGTCTTCAGTATTCACATATATCTGCATGGCGATTGCGCCATTTTCTTTTACATAACATTTCCTTTGTCGAACTATCTGAATAAATGCCACGAATGTAGACTTCTTGTCCTAGTGTACGTTGGTCGCATTTGGCGACAGTGTTGCCGGGAAGAATATGTGTATCATCATAGTGAGACCGGAGCTTGGAGACAGACTTCAGAGCGCATAGATGGTCGCATCAGACGCCCGAGTGGTGACCTTTAATAAGCGTACAGGGTGGTCTGGATTATCCGATATCAACACGGACAGTTTTGGGCCGATTAGTTGAAGCAGGTATGTTGTCTAGTCATATTTAGCGAAGGCTGCCATTAACAGCGAGTCATTGTCATCTTCGCCTACAATTGTGTCGCTCCAGAGTTATACAGGGTGCACAATGGAGTAGTATAATCTACAGCGACGAATCCCGTACCTGTCTAGCCAATGGTGACCACCGTGTGAGAGTCTAACGGACGTGGCCTTTGCCCGGAATATTTTGCCATTGCATAGCGCCACACAACCCGTCAACCTGTGATCACGTTTTGGGTTGCAGTTAGCGCCAACATAACCTCCCATCTCTAGTACGCATTACGTGAACAGTAACGACTAGTCGAATTATTGATGAAGTGCTGCGGGCCTTAAAATTACTATATCCATTATTTAAGAACACTGTAAACTTGTGTGTTTGTAGAAAGTTAATAATTGGATTTGCACTTGTTTCAAAATCCATTCGTACTGCTTGGTCTTTCATGGCATCGCGGTTTGTTTGTCAGACACAGTTTGTCTACGTGTATATATGTGTATATAGTCCATTCACGACTGGAGCAGACTTATGAAAATCAATCTTTCAAATAAAACCCTAGCTTCATGCATTACTAGTAAAAAAAAGTGGAGGGTGCGGGGGTACAGTACCCGCCACTTTGTTTACTAACTATGCATGCAGCTAAAAGCGTTTTTTTACAAAGATTGAGTTTCATAAGTCTGTTCCAATCGTTAATAAACTACATGTATGCTAAGAGTTCGCGTTAAATACTTAATGTTTTCCTCGAAAAATTAATTAAGAGCAACATTTTAAATTGTCTTCCAGTGACTGCCAATCATAGGAGCGATGTTTACTTTTCCTTCGCTGGTCTTACCAAATCATTGGAAGGCTCTGTCGTCCTCGAATATGTGGTAATTTGTGCAGTCAAGATTCGCTTACAGAGCGCACATTACTCCAGCTCATGCTTCGTTGCGATGTTATGATAGCCAGTCGTTCAGGGAAAGAATATTTTTGGAGCTACATATATAATTAGTTCAAATATACTAATATCTAATATGACTATATCCCATTTCTTCTAGTGATAGCTTACGGAATTCGAATTTTCGTAGCAGATAATGCTTTCACGTTCGTCGTAAAACCTGGTCCTTTGGCATAAATTCGAAATAATTGGGAATGTTAAAAAAAAAGCGTCTTCAGCGACGAACAGCTCAGATCACTTTACACAGAGATCCATAGATTGTTATTTGAATATTTCCTCAAGCCGCGTATCCATTCTCACATGAATAAAACACAGCAATACTCCATTATATTTGCTCCAAGCACTGCCGGTGACCAGAAATTAATTAGAGATTTTAAAAATATGTAAATCAATGTACAATTTAGAACTCATGTTGAGATTATTTCACTAGTATTAAAAATTTAAATATGGCATTTACTGATCGCGTTAACCATTCTCTAATTTAGATTCATGCATATAATCTGTTGTTATTTAACAGCGAGGTCTTGAGAGCAGATGAGAGTGATTGAGGTGAGTATTGCGACGCGGGGGGAAGAAAGGGCTGGGGAAACGGGAGATCCCCGAGAAAACCTACAGACCAGTGGCATCGTCCGGCACAATTCCCGTGTGCGAAAATCTGGAAGTTGCTCGGCCGGGGATTGAACCTGGTTCGCCTTGGTGGGAGGCGAGCATGCTAACCGCTCAGCCACTACAGCCCCCGTTATTCTACGTGTTTAGCTAACTGGGTCCAGAAGGATCAAACTGCAGTAGGACAAGGGCATACGACATGACTGACTCGGCCATGGAGGCGATGATAAACAGGTCCAGAGTGAAGATGCCAGCTGCTGTGAACACCAGCTCCTGGCTGGATATCTGGTCTGAGAACTCCTTCAGCTGCACTCGTGCCTATAGACTAGAGATGAGGTAGACCGCTTGTTCGTCTTCTGCGCATTTACCCAACACTGACCTACCCCAACCCTACACAACTGTCAAAGTGACATGGTCAATAGTGATGAACGTGTTTGTTTATATATACATTTTTAAATGACGTGCACTTTTATATTAATAAATTAATTTTGCCAGATTAAATTTAATCAAACTGCATTGCAAATTGGGTATACGAAGTATACATTCACCTCAAAGCATTAATTTACACATCAGTTTTCTAACCTAAAATACAAACCATTCCATTTTCGCTAGATGTGTTGGCAGAAAAGCAGTTCAATGTTGGGACACGGAGATTGGTTGTGCACAGCCAGCCAGATGGGTCTACCTCATCTTTAGTCCATGCTCATTCCTCCTCGTGTATTCCTGGCTTTAGTAGCAGGTCTTGAACTACGTCGGCTGTACTCCTTGCAGCCCGTACAGAGGCTCTGTTCACACAAATAACCAACACAGCATCACTCATGTAGACCGCTGCTCACATGATAAGTACTGCAACCTCGCCTTCTCTGTAAAAAAGAACTCTCAAATCTGATTGTCTCGATATAGAAATCAGGGCAATAAATGTGGAAGAAATAGCGTGTTTAAATGGAGACAAGGTGAAAAACAAAACCAGCACACCATATGACGAGTTAACTGGGACACGATGTAACTCAGACCTCTGTAAACTTTTCTTAAGGCCATTGCCTTAAGAAAAGTTTACAGAGGTTTTATGTATGTGAGGGAAAGTGTAGTGCTTTGTTATGTGGTTCTTGTTACACGTGCTATGTTGGTCACCATAATGACGAGCCTTTCGGAATGCTAACAATAAGTGTTTTCTGAAGCGCTAATTCCGGTTCGCGAAATTCTTCTGTGAGTAACGACATCATGAACTAGTTTCTTGTGAAAAGTATCATGGAGTTGGGTATTCAAGAGAGTAAACTGTCGCCTTACAAGGAGCAATACATTTGTGTAGTTGGCCACCAGGGTAGCAATTAACAAATTACGTACATTACAAATGGTAAATAATGGTTTAGATAAAAATTCAACGAAAACTGACTGGTGAATTGCTGCAATAAATATAATTATGTCATATGGACATGTAGGAATCAATGTCGTGCATTTAGCCCATTTCCTGTAGCATTCGCCCGCGTTTTTTGACTAGAAACTCATCCACAAATACAAATCTCTGTAATATTCTCCTGGCGGTGTTTGTTATTCAGACACATTCCTATTAATCCAACCGAAGTGGCGATGGCTGCATTCACGATGCTAATTATGTTATATAGTTCTCTCAGTTGCTATGATAAATTAAATTTGTGTTTCACTAATCTGTATGCAAGCATTACGATGGCAACTAATATTACTGTAAAAACAATGAATGGCAGTGTAGCCAGTGGTTGTGGCAAACCTCTTGAGGACCGGCCTGCTTCTGCCATCTACTTGAACTTGTGTGATTACTGTAAATGTTTCAAGAAGCAGCAGTTTCGAGGCAGTTGTAGTAGGCTCTAGTCAAGTGGTGATGTCTGATTTCTCTTCTGATACTGCTGAGGCTGAAATACACAAAGCAGCGGTGGATTAACAATATAAGGATTTTTAATTTTGGCTCTAATCATGTCATTACGGACACTACGACTTTGCATTATACCCCTCTATTAACTCTACAGTCCTGTACTTATTTGCGCATGTACCAAGCATAAGTTTTTCAGTGGCCTTATCACAACAATTCCCACTTCTGACTGGCCTCACGAACTTTGCGACTCCAGCACTTAAATAATGCAAATAATGAAACATCATTTTGAAATCTTATCTGTTGATAAAATGTAACACGAGGTGATAGGCTCTCTATTGATAAGAAAAGTGTATTTTAAAAATTACTGCATGAGGTGCTTTTCGTATGTAAAATTACAACTCAAAGCAACCTTGTTGGACTAAGGGGATTAAATTAAATTTTATTCCGCCTGTTTACTTTCACACATAAATAATGAAAGAAACAGAGTCATATTTATTTTTATTTTTATTTTATTAAAAAGACATGATATTTTAAAAGTGTAGTTCATAAACCACTATATATTCACATCAGTAGATACCGTAAATACATGCTGGTTTATTAGCATGAAACTTTCAAAAACTTTGATTCGGGTCTACTATATACCCAGTTCGCATCCTTCCACCATAAGTAATTTTAATATTGCCATTGACAAGAAGCGTCGGTCATGTTTATATTTGACAGTGTCAGTAACATATTATTGTCTTGCCAATATTAACACTAACATTTGCATATAAGACAAAGAAATGTGAAATAAAATGTGTTTCGTGATTACAAAATTATATGTGTGTGTGTATATATATAAGCGGCGTTGTGAGAAAGAACAACTACCCTTACTTATGTATTTATATCACTGAGCACATAGCAGGCAATGTGCCAGTTAAATATAGACATTCGATGCCAGAGTTATTTATAATGTCCAATTTCGAACATGGTCGAATGACCACAAAATATTTCTACATAAATTTTCGCTAAACAGGTTATTAATTGTGTTCGTCCATAGTTAAAATTGTATGAGTAATTGTAGCATCAAAATACGTGTAATTACAGGCTTATATTCTGATACATTCAAGGAGCCACAAAGTGCTAGTGCATGATTGTAAAGTGTTTCGGCGCAATAATCCAGACTGAAGAAGTCAAAAGTTTTACCTTGAGACCTGGTGTAGCAACGTTTTCGGGCGATGATCAGGAGGGAGAATACGTCCTTGCCCGCTCTAGGGAAGACTCTGCATGGACGACATTTCCCTTGGACTCACTCCAGCCATGGTACGCCTGCAAAATGCACACTTTTACAACACGTGACACACACACAGCTGATGTTGCAGTTGTGCTGTCCATTATATTAATAAATGTAACCTTCAACATTTTATGATGCAGTAATCGTTCCCTGACTATGTAGAAATATTGATTAAATATGATTATCCCGTCACATTGTTTATTTCAAATAACGTGTAGATTATACTCGGTTATGAACATTAACATAGAGCTTACATATTACAATTTCCTGGTAAGCATATGTTACAATTATATATTAACAATGCACATACGTGCAGATATCGTGACATTAAACAGCAAATCCCTTAAAACAAAGTAATAAATCTTCTTAATTTCGTGGCAACTTACAATTAGTATAGATTAGTAAAATTTGTTAGATAAAACATTGATTGGAATAAATAATGTATTTCCTCAATTATTACATAATCTCCATCAATAGCCAATATATCGAAAATATTTTTATCCTTCCGTTACAATATTGACCAGTGTAAAGTTACTTACGATTCATACTACAAGATCTAATGCATTACCTTACATCTGCCTAAAGATTGAAATATTAATGTTGTTAAATATTTGTTTCCAATAATTGGGATCATGCTCGTGGGAAGATGCGCACGGGTTTCGTCAATATGTCCTACAATTTTCATATATTTGATTTATGGCAGCTTTCTTAAGGTTAACTTTAGTTGGAGGATAATGGGAAGTCTGGCATGACGGGATCTGTGATATGGGTGCAGGAGCCAGGACACCCGCCATGTTCTTACGTTACCATCCACGATCTTGGAATCCATATACTATTGGCAATTGAACCTTGCTCTTTACCCATGACCTATAACTTTTGACCCCAAAAACACAAAAAATTCCCAAATAATTCGAAAGTCATTCCAAAAAAATTATTAAAACATGTAGATATTATAAAATAATTATTTTAAAAAGCCTTTTAAGAATTTATAAAACAATACTAAAAAAAATATTGAAGAATTATTATTAAAAAAGGTTTAAAATTTTTAAAATACGTATTATTAAAAATTATTTTTAAAATGTAAAATATTTTTATAATAAAATTATTTTAAAAATTGTTTCCAAAATGTTATTAAAAAATTATTATCAAATCTTTAATTTAAAAATAAGTAAAAGTTCAGCAACAAATTTATTATTAGAAATTTTATTTAAAAATTGTTGAAATAATTTATAAAATGATTTATTTACACTAATAGTTTGTTTATCCCACTCCAAGTATCACGCCCACCAGACGACAGACTCCCTCACAGGCAACGTCCTCCTCAATACTCATTTTATCTTATCTGCCATTTGGGTTGATTTAGTCATTTGTTTATATGTTACTGGAGGCCGCCACATATGTTTCTTGGTTCGTCATTTGTTTCGGAGTTTGTCTCATACGTTCGACCAATTACTCACATCCATTCGACTCCCGGCAGATGACTAACTCCCTCCAATTACATACTTTCGCCCGCACCATACCCTCCACTTGCTAATTACTCACTTTTGTTCAATCCAATACATTTAATTGGCTATTTTTATCGGGTGTCTTCGGAAACCTTCGTTCCGATCAATCGGATGCCTCCCTTCTATCCTCACACCTGTTTCTCATCGGGTAATTACTCCGCCAATATTTTCCATTGGCTAATTACTCCACCCACATGACAACCCTCCCGATTGGCATATTTTGTCGGATGTCATCGGAAACTTTCGTTCGACCAATCAAATGCCTCCACTCGACCAATTAGTCACGTCTGTTCCACTCCCACCCTAACTTCTCATTGGATAACTATCCCACCAATGTTTCCCTTTGGCTAATTAGTCTGCAGGCCTCCACCCCACCAATCAGTCACCTTCATTCCATCCCCACCAATCTGCAAGTCTCCACCACCTTCGTTCTATCCACTATAATCGTCCAGAGACTATGTCATCCACCCATAAAATCTGTCCTTATGAGATGCACCCCGAGGCCCTCTCGGCAAAGTTATACCTTGCTCTTAGAAATGTACGCATGTTTTCCAAGGGGTTATAAAATCCTATCGGCCATTATGGCACTTAGTGCCTTGGACAAATAGAACTAGTTGCGGTACCTGCCAAAAGAGTTCCTGCTGACGTATGCACCGGTGGTAGGACTCACACTCCTCTTGGCTTCCACTGGAAGTCGGAAGGGTCTGTCAGATGTCGGCAAAACCAGCCTGTAATGGGTATAAAGCGTGGTCTCTCTGGTGATCGTACCGGGGGGTAGGAGCAAGCAACCAGCATGTATTGGGTATATGACGGGGGGAGGGGGTGGTGCCTTGGCGGGTGCCGGTCTTGGGCGGGGGATCAGCCTGATGTGGGTGTGAAGCTCTGCCTGGTCAGAGTAGTGTTGACTACGAGAAGCACACTCCCTCTCTGTCAATTTTTCGGTGTCTCTCATGTCACTTGCTAAGGTCTGGTTAGGATTTAGTTGACTATGGAGAGCCTATCTCTTCTTTGGTCCTGGGCTGTATGACCAGATATATCCTATGATAGTAGAGGTTTCTCCAGAACACAAGAGAAAAGGAAGGCCAGGTGACACCTGGCAACAAATGAGAATGTTCTTGAGCAGCAGAAGTTGACTTGGGGCCCCGAGGGCAGGGGCTCTTCTATGTGGGGAGTGTCCTCGGTCTGAGGGGCTCTGTACCCATGGAAGCAGCAAAATGGAGATAAAGCACCAGAGAATATTAAAGCCCTGGAAAAGCCATCGGCTGTGGGGTGAAGAAGTAAAATATTTTATTGATTTATGTACCATACAGAATTTCGACCATATTCAAGTATTTGCTAACCTACATACAGCTGGACGAAGCTATAAGGGACTGCGTTCGTTGCAAGAAGTGTTTCGAGGGGTGTTCTTCGGTTCCCGACACGCCGTACCGCAGAGGCTGGTGCAAGGCCCGCTGCTGAGCAGCCCTGGTGGCGACCGCCCTTGTGCAATGTCTCTACTCACAAGCTCTACCTGCAGAATGTTGTGGTGCCTAGCCAAGAGTACGTCCTATCTATATCCCTGCATAATACTCTATGTGATCTCTGGATTAAGGCCGCCCACTATGTATAAGGATAAATTTTATTAACTCATTTGAATCACTACCACCAATAACTTTATCAATACAAAAATGCCAATAATATTCTCAAATACAATTTATTTCGATACAATAAATATTACACTTCTTGACTCTTTCTTCTCTCAGTTTATATTCAGTTCTCCTCAAATATCCTACTTTATAACTACTCTAATAATTATATTAAATAATTCTCTGATTCAATGGTTACGTTTTGTTTAGGTTTGCCGCTCTTCCCGACTTGTATCGCACCCTGCTCGCCCTTGCACTCTACTCAAAATCACTTACCACTGACGGCTTCGAATCGACCAGAGCTCCTCTGTCGGCTCGTGAAGTGGAGACCTGGCACTGAAGGATGGCTTGCCCGTCTCCTGGAACACCGCTGCTCTGGCTTCTTTCGACACTGCTCCAGCATCGGCAGACTTGCTGATCGGGGGTCACTCCAGCCTTGCTGGATAACCAACCCCCGAGACGCACCAGGTTAAGAATGACCCAGGGGGGGGGATCAGCCGTATTAACGTTCGTAGCCTGCCGGTCAGTTCAGTGTCATTGCCTATCCCGCTGTCCCCTGGTCCTCACTCCTGTGGGGCATCGCCCTCGACCACGGGTAGGTTTCAACCTCGTGGAGAGCTCTCCTCTCACTTGTGCCCCATTTTCCGGGTACAGACGTCCCCAGCTGCTAAAAAGGGTGTACTGAAGAGATGACACGGACCAGCAAGTGTAGCGGCGTGCTGGTTGACCTGAGGCTGGGCCTCCGATCACCGTGGGCAAGAGACCACACGGAAGAACTTTCTTCCCCAGCGACGCGATACATGCAGTGAATTGTAAGGTGGTACACAAAGTGCAAGGACGCGCGAGGAAGTTCACGAGTCGATATGGAATAGAAGAGTATGAAAGAAAATAATATTACATCGACGTTGGAACTCTAGGTCCGTATACAATTGTTACTTAACTGATAATAATGCACAGAAAACAAGTAATATATACAGATTATGAATAGCAATGTAAATCAATTATACTACATTGATTGTGTCATAACCCCCAACGTGGGTGCAATGATGTAAACAAGTGCGTCAAGTTGTGAGTGAAAACAATGCATAAAAATAGGTAACAACATGAATAATTAATGTGCGCACGTGAACACGTCTGGAAGATAATGTGATGTGCCATTCCCTGGATACAGGAATGCATTCGGCTCCATAGTTAATCTCATTAAATTATTCAAATAACCTTCCCCGCTAGGGATCGAATACCGGGAATAAAGAGAATGGATGTAAGGTGGCGCACCTGGTTAATGACACGCCACAATGTGAGAAGCTTGCTGCGGCAGCCAACAGAGTTGTGAAAGTTGCCACATTTGTGCCCGACCAGCACGTAACTTTTCGCTAAAACAAAACACTACACACTCAAGTGCGATGTACTGTGAAGAAGTATTTTACACATGAAACGGTGGAAAATTATAAATGGATGAGTGTAAGCATGGTACACATAGAATAACATTGAATACTTGTAAGTACAGTGATAAATTAAATCTGTGTGGCATCAACAATGTGGAAATTTACAACCATGCACTGAAAGCATGTATGTGTCGATTTACTGAAGGAAATACTTAACCTAGCAGCTGGTGATCAGTTTATAGAAACGTGAGCTGTAAGAACTTGACATGTACTTTTAAATATGATTCTCAAGTAAATTATACAAGAATCTGTTAGAATACAATGTGACAACATATAGATTGAAAATGCCTCTGTGTCTGACGATTTTATTCATAATATCGTACATCATTACCATATTATGCATTCATAGTGCCGCCCTAACTATATTTGATTATAAAACATAATAAAATAAATACATGTTAAATCTATCTCTCACCACATATTACAGTTTTACCACCCAAAATATGTCACCACTGACTGCGCAAACTATTAACATGCGTCTGACTGGAACTAAGCAATAGTATTGTGATTGGTATAAAAAATTATGAACAGTCAGGCCAGCTGGAATTTAAGGACACATTTGGACGCTGCTAAATCAAGACAATGTTGTGACAATGTTTAACTGCCGTAAATAATATGTGATGCTATCAATCGTCACTTACCCACGACACCATCAATTATGGCTACTCGCTGTGGTGGACCATGAATGCACTCAATCATAAATGACATTTTACCAAATATTAACACACAATGTTGTACGTGATACTGATTGATATTATACACTGTTATGTGGGTATAATTGAAACATGATTTCCTCTAACTTTTCAATATTCACACTTGACTGCACTGCGCTCATATTATATGATAGACACGGTATTAAACTACTGGACATAACACTTATTCCTATTACTTACAACCACTTAATTTCATATAGCATAGTTGTGTTACATGTTAGATCAGTGTAACTGATAAACTGGTTTATGAACTTTGCCTATCCTTCATCATTAGTTGTTACGAACCACCTGTCATAGTATTTGTGACATTTCAAACTATTTTACATAAATTACCACTACTACCAATAACAGCAAAATTATGCATCCACTTGATACGTAATTGTATGTGTCCTGTTCACGGAAATAAAATACTAGACTAGGTGCCCATTGGCATCTGAATGTAGTAGCTTCAAACTTAGTGACTGTGGGAAAGTAGCATGTTTGATTTTCTAATGCTCGTCAAGAGCTGTAGTAACATTATCGTAATGGATTCCATTCATAATAGACAATTGCTCTAATGCAAAAGAACTCTCTTTCAGCCAGTGAATGGGTACTACAGTAATAACGGCCATCTCGAATGGTACCCACACATCAAAAATATGCGTAGCTTCAATAAGGATTGTCTCTCCAACTTGTACCTGACACCCACATGGCAAGAATAGCTCAAAATTTCCTACCTGATTCTGAGATATTTCCTGATTGAGAGACGCGTTAACACACAAAATTTCCAAACCCGTCGGAGGGTTAGTTATTACATATTGATGTGGCAGAATTTGTGTCAAAACTGTAAGTTATTCTGTTGAACAAGTGAACTTACATTTTGACAAAAAGCTTTCATAGTCATCTAATAGGATGGCTGCCTTAATGCACTCGTGAACTGCATTGTTTACGGATTCCTTTGGAATGTAAAAAACATTGAATTTTTGTTTTGGTGAGTTTGAAAGTTCCTTAAACTGTGAAAAATGTTCAATTATTGCCATTAAATTAAACGGTGTCTCAATGCGACATGATTCGTTCTTGTAGAGATATGGGATATTAGATACCTTATAAACTTTCCAATCACCGACTTATTTATGTAATGGGACTTGGACTTTGATTAGTACCTGGTTTTCTAAAAAAAATGAACTTTCAGTGAGCTCATGCATGTAATATTGAATTACGTCACTTGTTGGTAAACTAAGCCACAATTGTAGTTTACATAATCTTGTTTCCAGTCTCTGCAAATCAGAAATCAGCTGTTCCCTAGAAACCGTATGTAAAAGTTATTTATTGTCTTGACAATATTGTATGTAAGTTGCAATCTCATGTTCCGTCACCAAATTGCTTATAAGGTGCAAAATGACTGTGGTGAAAAGGTAATTTTGGGTTTCAATAACTGGTATACTCTCCATGGCTAGGTTATATTCCTTAAGTGAATTTGATAATGAATTGACTGTTTGTGCTAAATTGTTTACTTTTTCCTCCACTTGCATTTTAATCTGCTCTATATCTTTAACAGTAATATTCAACTCTATATTGAAAGTGACGACTCGTTGAGAGAGCTCATTCATCTGGATGAGTATTTGTGAATCATTGATTGTAAGAACATAAAAGTGCTTATTGGTAAGAATATCACAGCACCAGCTACAGAGGTCGCCGAGTATTTGAATGCCCTGTTGTCCACAAGCATGTGTTGCAATTTCATTAAAAAATTCTGTTAAAACCACATTCTGTACTACATTCACATATTTGTAAATTTGCTTGGCATGAAGGCAATCACTAGAACTAACATTTCGACATTCCCCATGTAACCACACATCTAAAGATGTGGGGGCAGTTGGAGCTTGTATGGTAATTAAATAGTATAATGGAATGGCTTCTTCATACAAAAATTCCTCTTCTGTCAGTACCCAATAAATCCCGGCATGTGTTCGAAATCTTGTTGACACTGAAGTCACTGAAATAATAGAACACATTACTAAAATGACAGCAACGGCACCTGTTTTCCCAACTGGCCGAAACTGGGCCACATGGTGCCACCTGTGCGGCCTGGTCACCAGTAACGATGCGCTGGGAGTTCCAGAATCCACTGCTCCCTGCACTGCTGCATAGTGTGGCAACATGACACCATCACTTATTGCCAGGTAGCGCCTCCCATCATGTTATCTGCAGCTCGGGCCCGCCGTGTTTGCGACGGTCGGTCGCTCCACTCTGGGATGGTAAGTGTGCTAGCGGGGGCGCAGAATGCAGCTCACGTTGCTTGCTCTCCAAAGAAATCCCTCACTGATACACACTGTAACAAAAGTTGTTCACATGAGTCTGATGGCAACTGTTATGAACATATAATACCTAAAATTAAATGACTTATACATGACTGTGTTATACATGAGCAAATTTTATATTCCTGGTATTTATTTTATCATATTTTGGATCACCTATCTTGTTCATTTGTATTTTGACTGTGGAAGGTCCTACCATGTCTGTTACTTTTAATGGACCTTTGTATTTGAAATTGAGTGCATTAGCATGCGGTAGATTTTTTACCCGAATCCAGTCACCTATCTTGATCGTGTTTGCTCTGTGTCATTTGCCAAATTGCACTTTCTGCTCTTTTTGTGCCTTGATGAGATTCACCCATCCTTGCTCCCTGTCTTTGCGTAATTGGTCGAACCAATTGTCGCCTTGCTCCGAATACTTATTCACTATGAAATGCATTGGTTCTGTCGCCTTGACACCATACGTTAATTAAAATGCGGTAAACTTTGTGCTGATGTTGACAGAAGTAATGTTATTGAATATTGTGAAGGGTAAACAACAGTTCCAATTATGCAGGTCTTGCTGAGCTGAGGCTGTAGACTGTATTGACAATATTTTATTCTGACTCTGGACTAATCTATTGCTATCCATATTATAGGATGTAAATTGTGGTTTGGTGATCTTCAGAATCATTAAAAGTTCTGCTATTAACTAATTGTTAAAAGATATTCCTTAGTCTGTTAAGATCTACTGAGGACAACCATAGTTCAAAATTAAATCCTTGATTAAAGCTGTGTAATTTGTGCATAATGATTTTTACTGCTCCCGCAATAGTGTAACACTAACAAATTACATCATGACTAACATGTATTTGTTGCCTTGTCGTGTGACAGGAACTGGTCCTTTGGTGTCTAAAGCCCATGCCTTTACTATTGGTGGTGGGAAAATAGATGTCAGTTCGCCAATATGCAGAGAATTTGGTGCTTTTAACTTCTGACAAATCTGGCTATTTCTGATATAAGTTTTTACATCAGAGTACATCGTGTCCCAATAATATGTCTGCTTTATCTTTTGCAATGTTTTTAATAGTCCAAAATGGCCTCCCCTTTAAAGTGTGTCATGTTGCACTGTAAGTATCTCATTGACATAATATTTAGGGTCTAATGTCAGTTTTTGCTCCTATAGGAGTATTTATTTTGAGATATATTTCCCTCTTACCACTAATACCTTAACACCTTGTGTGTTTCTGTATTTATGATCCGCATTATCAGGATTGGTAAGTGCTACCTTTATTTTAGAAATGTGTGGGTCGTTCTGATACTCGCCCAAAAATGGAGACATGGGATTGTCTATAGTAAATAAATGAAGTTGTTGATCATCATCACTTTTAACGTTTTCCTGCTCGTGGGTGAATACTGGCAAATAGCACACTTGATTGCTGTCCTGAACTGCACTTATTTTACAATGAAGCAAACGATCTATACATGTACACTATTAGAGTCCATTATACTAGTCCACTATTAGAATGATCTTGCAAGATTATTTCTATGTTGACCTGAAAATTCCGAGAAATTACCTTTTCTATTGCATAGGTTGGAATGTACTCACTGATCAAAATTATCTTACTAAGAAATTATTTCTCTATCATTTTGCATGTCTGGTCAGACCACTCCTGCGGGGCATCGCCCTCCACCACGAGCACGCTTCAGCCTCGTGGACAGCTCTCCTCTCATTTGTGCCCCGCGACAGGAAGAAGCCCTCGCGACACCTGACCCCATGCAAGGTTTCTATGCACAAGCTGTAATTACAGAAGACACACTCCCAGTGCAAGTGTTCTAATGGCAATCACTACCCGGCAACAAGGAAGCCAACCAAGAACACGATAGATGAAGTGTGAAATTGCTTTTTAAAAAAATTTAGTGTGTGCATGGGAGGACTCGAAAAATGTTTTGTAACATCCAAGGTTTTCGTTCGCTGGACTCTTACACCATCAAGTATATTGCCATCTCGTACAGCGATGACAATGAGCAAACCAAAGTGTTTACTTTTTTACTACAATGACCACGAAAGCATCTCGCCCGCACCCTGCAACAGGCATACTGCCTACAGACGCATGGACTTAAGGGCGGCGTTGGAAATATTCTGTCAGTGAATGTTCACAAAGTGTTGGAGGAAGCCATAATTCCCTACTACCCCGGGTACGTTCACCACCAAGAGTCAGCGATGTGCAGTTTATGTGGGTCTCTACAGGCATCGTCAATGCCTACCGTTCAGGCCACTGGTAGAGACGTACACCTCAAGACTTCACGAGTGTGAAAATAGGAGATTGTGTACGTCGTAGAATGCCCTAGCCCTGTGGCTCTGGATAATCCATCGTACATATAAAAAACATTGTGCTCGTAATAAAGATTCGGAGAAGAAGCATATTATCTTTATGCTATTGAGAGCAATATTATTTGTGTGTAAATAAATAAATGTGTTAAAAAATATTTTTTTTTTAATTTCAAGTCATGCCCCGCACGCACACCACTGTTGGTAATAAGAAATGTTTTTTATCAGTTTTTATAAAGCACTGTTGGTAATGAAACAAAAATATTTTGTAACAGTTTTGACATACATTAGGAATGCTTTATATTAGTTTAGATAAAACAATGTTAGTAAAAATGTATTTAGTGTATATATATATGTTTTGTATATTATAAAAATTGTATTACATTGTAAAGTCATACTTAGATATGTGTTACATTTTCAAGTGAAAGAGACCACAAACATATATAACATGTGTGAATATAGTTAAATAATTTAAAACGAAGAAAGTGCACATGCATCTAAAGCAGGCTGCTGCGTAAGTCATCTCTCTAGATTTGGATGGCCTTTGGTATTTGCATCATAATAAATTTTCGCAGAACACCTGACCGGAAGTGCACATGCGGTACCGCAGCAGCAAGCCACCTGACATGCCGACCACCGGAGCGAGAGCTGAGCTCCAAAGACAGCTTCATGCCAGCTATCAAGGTTTGAAAATATTTCACACACATAAATAGTTAGTGTTCCAACAGAGAGTGACTGTGTATACATTTATCATGTAAAAAAATCTAATATATCGGGGAACCCTTGCCCGGTTCAAAATAAATAAGAACACGCTAAGAGGAGGCCCAAGTTCGACACCTGGTGCACCTCAGCCACAATACACTGGGAGGACATAACATACTGGGAGGGCACAACATACCAGGAGGACAAACTGACAACACACACTGGCGGGTCAAAATACATTATGCTGGTGGGGAATTGCGGAATAAATATGGTACAATACTTATACAAAACTGTACAGTAACAATGAGATGAACTTAAACACTGTACAACACTGGTGATACATAACAAACTGATGAGAAAAATTATACAGTACAACGAAAATAATATCTACGTTACTATACCAATTTACGAAAAAAGGCATAACGTGCTGACAGGAACATACTGAGAGAAATAATTATACCGGAGGGGACTTATGTAAAATATGCGATACAAAACTGACAAAAACCTATACCTGTTACTGCTATTCTAATGAAAAAAAATACAAAACATTCCAAACATCTTTAAAGCTAGCACACAGGGAAAATACGACGTATAAATGTCCTTGCACCATCCATTCATAAACTGCCTCATGCTAACACTCCCTATAAAAATTATGTGTGTCAATTCGTCAGCTTCAACAAACATGGTACAATTATAAGTAGAATATTATGAAACATTGGAAAAAAGTAAGAAATCCTAGACAAATTTAAAAAGTGTTAAGATGCAGAAGTGTACACCCACCAAGGGCGAAAATATTTCTGGACAAATAATGGAAAATTGTAGGACAAGCGATGACAAATTGTAATAAATACAAAATAAAATTCCCCTGCAGAGACACATCTGTAGAGACGTCATTGAAAAATGTATAGTCGAAAACCCTAACAAAGAGAAATATATACAAAATTTCAGGACCAATGATTAATAAATACTAATAAATACAGAAAAAACGCTTCGGATAGATACAGAATTACATACACAAAAAATATGCAATATTTCAGGACCAACACTGAAAAATAGTAACACACCCGGAAAACAAGCTCCGCATTTAAGTACATAGCCCAACATAAATGAAAATAGTTACACACAGATGAACACTCCACACAGGTACAGAAGTATACACCACGCCGACAATGGACAAATCTCAGGACCAATGGTGACAAAATGTAGGACCAATGGCAAAAAAAATTGTCCCTCCCAAGTTTAAAATCGATTCGTTAGGAAATTTAGGCAGCAGGGGAAAATATCTATATGGTTACTCCACATATAACAATATTTCCAGCTCCCCGTATCCGCATACAATACTATTTATACATGCAAATTATATATGTATAGTATGTTTTGCGGGGAAAATTTTAGCACTGTGAGGAGATGCTAGCGTAATGGTACACACAAAAGTAAAAAATCATTAAAAAAAAAAAAAAATTACCTTCCGCAAACCAAATTTCAGTATTTTGACAAATTTCAGTATTTTGACAAATTTGCGTGCTATTGCTTTATTAATAGATATATCACATCCACTCTATAACACACCTACCCTCAACCTCCAGAGCTCCACCACACTGCTACGTGACTTTAACAGGATAAACAGTAATGTGCGAACATTAGTATGTATATTTGTGGCCTTTAATACAAAAGCTGTCAATAGTATTCGCCCTTCATGAATTACAGGAACTAAAACACAGTTTTATTCCCGAGATGCTATTCGACCATGCCAAATTATACCACAATACGAATTCCAGCAAAGACCGGCACATACATCTCTCATTTACCATCTTTCAACCTCGTCGAGACATGTAATGAAAGACTTCACAAGTGCAAAAAATATATATTATATTATATTGCAGCCAGTACGTTATGGAGACCATGAAATTTTGCAGTTACGGTAATCCCTTTCGAATGCTAGGAAATTAATTGCATGTACAAATTTTTGTAAATAAATTTTGGTGAGAACCCAACATTTTATTATTTTGTCGTATAAAAAAAATAAAATATGAAATTGTTTCTTAATTCTGGTGAAACCAAAGACATGTTGTGATGCAGTAAAACGAATAAATAAGAAAAAGTGATACATGCTCCACTTTCCCATAAGTAAAATACACACACATACGAAAATATACAAATATTATACTATACTTCACATAAAATGCTTAAGCACTATCAGAAATTTACCAAGCATATACCCCACTACCAAACTATAAGAGTGGACGTTATCACGAAACCATTTCGAAATACATAACCAAAACATAGCATCAAGCATTCCTACAAAATAACACAATCTATTTTACCACCCTAGCAAGTAACATTTCATTTGCAGGGTTTGTAATATCTCTTAAAATTATCATATCTAATGAAATGTTCCATCTCATATTCCAGGAGTAGTTTTAACCCAAGTTCAAATCTAGAAATATTTACATTATCATCATACTTGGTAAATGTGAATTTAAAATTAACGCTTTAAATGTATACCGCCACACTAAAAATATAACAGTTTCTTTATACAAACATATCCTTATTTTAGCTATCACATAATATAATATATATAAATTACCATGCAATTTATATATGTTGTCAATGTTTATAATTCACCGTGGAGCAAGTGCATAGAACCATTGCTGGAAATTTTATAATATTCCTTGAAACTAACACTGAGTAAACTAACAGCGACAAGACTAGGCAACAGTTTATAAATTTGCAATGCTCTCATAATTTTATCACATTACGAATACCAATTTTTAAATTTATATATTAATTTATTTTTCCACATCCTGTTAAATCAATGCTTCATTTGCTAGAAACAGAGATCTCATCCCTTATGCCATATTATTAATAACATATGTTGGCAAGTATTCCCTACTGCCCAGTCATAAGTAATGATGGAACAACCAACTAGATTTCCCCCTAACCTTCAACTTCACATCGACAAAAATATCTAAACAAACTGATCATATTTTATATAATATCATACTCGCCGCTAAACACCGATAAAACAGCTCTTTGTGAAGATTGTTCCTATAAAAATATTATATCATGTGTTGCCCCAAGTCACTTCATATAATCTAGGAAAACAAAACAATCATGTAAGTATTCCTATGAAATATTGTGACGAACTTCTCTGACAAAATATTACATCACACAATAGCAAACCCACACATCCAAATAATACCATCACTTACACATTCACACTATACCTTCAACAGCGATCCAAACGTAACGAAATCTCATGGCAATAGTTCATATCACCAATCTAGAAATACAAATTCCCGGCAGAAAACATTGTATCCATCAAAACTCCCAAACCATATCGCAACACAGCACATTTGCATAAACCATAACATCCATTTACAAAACTCTTACCATCAAACAATACCAGCAAAACTAATATATAATACAAATAAAACTTATAAACCACCGGAAAAAAATAAATATTTCAAACATTAATTTCAACAGAATAATACTATCATCATACCACCGATAAACTTCCCAAAACATTTCAACCAGACAATATAATATTACCTAATATCTTCTAAGGCATATTTCAAAATTATTGTTTCTAGAAGATCGTATACCAACCGCAAAACATCGTAAAATTTCACAAATCAGTACTCCTTTCAAGCATCTACTCTATACTCACTATCAGTTATTATTAAATATTTTATAATAAAAACAGCAAGTTTTTTTCAATTTAATTTCAGGATATTCGAATAAGTTGTGCACATAGTAATATTCTCAGTACTCGATTTCACACCAAAAGAGATATACTCAATTTTCAAACAAATAATATCTCATTTATCCAAAATACTGTCAAAATGATTGCTACTAGGGTTGATAACATTTGAGATTTTACTGAGGCCATGCAACTCCCTATATATAGACTACACATTCAAATCAACCAAAATAGAGGTTTTACTTTCTTTATTCACACATAAATCTTTACTGGAAAAATAATTTCATCAAAATTCTTGTGCATATTATTCAATTACAATTTAAATTTCCAGAGAATTCCATGTCGGTAGCTATACTAAACACAAGTGTGTGTGTGTGTGTGTATGTTTATATATATAAGTATATATATATATATATATATATATATATATATATATATATAATATATATATATATATATATATTGTTCTTATATCATTATAACATACACAAATATTTGTGTATATAAATATATCCCATACAATCGTTAGAAAAATGTATATTTATTGATAAAATGAATATCATCTTCATTACACATTTAATTAAGATTACACTCAAACATTTCTCTCGAACATTCTAGTAGAAGGAGTGAATGAATAATAACTATTGTCATACATACACTTTAACCTTATTTCACACACTTGACCAAAATATATATTATTATTTACATACACTCAAAGCTATTCCTCATTTAGCAGAAATATTTTGTTATTTAGTCGAATTTTATAAATCAAATCATGTTGTGTACAGTCAAAGTACTCCGATTCGAATAAACCACACCACAATTATCACATAAATACATATAGTATTAGGTGCTTAACATACAATTACTAACTTAATGTCGTCTAGCGCTATAGCTATTCGTGAATATCTTACCACAATATTTGCAGATGGTTAATACTCTTGTGTAACTTCGACTCCCATAGGTCGATGGCTTCCGCAATAGCATTGACGATGTTTACATATCCTCACCAACACTTTCCTTATTCATATTATTGCGCTATTAATATTATGCTTACACTATCACTAGATAATTCTACTCAAGATGATCTGCCTTACATCACAACCACAAAAGAAGTTAAAACATTCTTATAGGATGAATTATTAGATAATGTTAGTAACATAGTACAATCAGTTAATATTGACCATCTCAACTGCCTCAATACATATATGTATATATATATATATATATATATATATATATATATATATATATATATATATATATATATATATATATAGCTAGGTGCAATATATATATATATTGCTAATTTATTGCTAGGTGTAGGATTCGCAACAATGCTCCCCTTACAAGGAACCAGATCTTAAATCCAGCATCTTAGTCTGCTCGACCAACCTGACAATTTGTAATAGTGTAAACATTTCAGAAAAAGTTTTTATGATGAAAATATTTAACCTCGACCATAACCTTTATCAATATCTCGATAGAAATCTATTGCTTAAAACAAGTTTTTAATAAAATTTAAATTCACAGAAAAATCATATGTCCTTGGCCAAGTCTTCAGCTTCATCTATTGGAGAATCGACACTAGCGAAAACCAGTTAGCGATGATGCAGATCGCGGCACCATGTTAGTCGAGATAAAAGACGAGTCCTTCGCAGTATGGAAGCACTCTGAGAAAACCGAAATACACATTCACCCAAGAAGAAAATAATTTATATATAATAGGAATATACATAAGTATCTATGGGGTAATATATATAAGTATACATAGGATATACATTACATAAATGGTAGGAATATACATAAGGGTATAAGAATATACATTATTATATACGTATATAAGATAGGAATATACATAAGTATATATAGGATATAAATATACCTAAGTATATATTATATAGGAAATACATAGGTTTACAAATGGTAGGATTATGCATAAATGTATATAATAAAGGAATATATCAGATAGGAAAATACATAAGTATACATAAATAAGATAGGAACATACAAAAGTATATATACGATAGGAATATGCATAAGTATATATAAGATAGGAATATATAAGACAACAATATACATAAGTTTACATAAAATATAGAATTATACATAAATATATATAAGATAGGAATATATATAAGACAGGAATATGTTTAAGTTAGGAATATATAAGCATACATTTATGAGATATTAATATACGTAATTATAAGTGTTCTAAATTATTACCATTATAACATAATGATTTTTCTTTATTTTTGTGCCGTATCCTTTTATACCTTACAACTTTAAAGTGTTGCTATGAGCATTCATCTATTAATGAAAAGACCTGCATATAGAATTATATTAATGACTGTAGTATAAAATTGAATGGTTGGTTGGCCGCATACAAAACATTAATTCTGTCGACATATACACATTTGGAGACAGTTGGCAACAAATGTAATTTCTCTACATATGGGTGGGGGATAAACCGAAGTATCTATCGAAGGATTCGGATTGATGGGAGGATTGGGATTGATCGAAGGATTGGGATTGATCGATGGATTGAGATTTATGGAAGGATTGGTATTGGTGGAAGGATTGGCATGGGTTGCTGATTGCGGTTCTAATTGCAGTGTTGATTGTGGTAATGATTGCAGTACTGATTGTGGTGCTGATTTACGGAAAGATTGCAAAATTTATCTCTAGATTAATGAAAAAACATGACATTAATAGTTTATTAGATTTTAAATATTTTTGTAATTTTTTGGATTTTTGAGTTTAATTTCCCTCACGATTCTTTCTGATTCTCTGAAAGACTTGTACAATCAGTGGTTGGAACAGTCAATTGCGAGAGTTTGTTTTAGATAACGTTTATATGAGCGTGTTCAGGAGGTAGGATATGGTTTTATCTGAATTATTATATCTTACTCGGATAGTTTAAGGTTGAAGTAAAGCAACTGCCTATGGAGCACTCCACCATACTAAACAATGCGAAAAACTCATAAAATGTAATACAGACACAATTAAAATTGTCAGAAAAGTGCGATTTATGGAGTATATGACAGAAGAATGTTTATATTTTACAAAATTATAAAATATTTTAGTAAAATATACATTTTAAATGTCAAAAATTTAATCGATAGATAGAGTCCATATTTGTAACTAAATTTAAGTGCATTTCCATTCTAGATACTTCAGAAAGCAGAATTTACCATCAAATATTCTTCAAGAAAGATTGTCATAATATTTACTGTGATTGCATGTTAGAAAATCTTAGTAATAATTAATTTTATTTACGTCCGTTACAGCCATAAATCTTTGTGACAAATGGACACACATAAAATCAATTATAAAAATGATTTCCTAAATTAAAATTACAATTTTCTTACACACAATCATAGTAAATATTATGAGGATATTCCATAACAAAGATTTTCTTGTAAATTTAGCTTTCCGAAGCATTCAGCATAGAAATGCTGAAATTTTATTAATGCAGATTCTATAGATCGAATTATTCTTGCATTTAAAAAGCGTATTTTACTCAAATATTTAATATTGTTGCAGAATATAGCCTACATATTCTTCTTTCATATACAGCAAAAATCTAACTTTTCTGGCAATTTTTACTGTGTGTGTACTACTTTTATATGAGTTCTTCGCATTGTTTAGTCTGGTGCAGAGCTCCATAGGCAGTTGCTACACTTCAGCCATAAAATGGATGAGTTCTCTATGGTGACTGAATGAAATGAGGGGAATATTTTTGAGGAATCTTTCGCAACTAGTTGGTTGGCGTGGTCAGTTTGTTTGGTAAGATAGTATGATTCTATGGTATGGTCAGCTGTCGTAAAAATGTTTTGTGCAAATTTTACAAAGATTAATACCCTCTGTTTACAAACAAAAAATCATCTGATGTGGGTGCTGGGACCAGCTCCTGCGAGAGCAGCCCAGCGTCGCGCTGCGGTGAGGCGCGGGGCGACCGTGGCCAGCTAGAACTCTGTTTTTAATAACAGACGTCGGGGGGTCGAGCACGAGGTCAGAGGGGTTGTATATAAGTTCAGGGTGCTGGAGGCTCTGGGCGCCATCTTGCCTTCTGCCACTGGAGGCGCTGCCCGTGAAATGCCCAGACGAGGGGACCGAAGCCCGAGGTCTACCATTGATGTCCGACGAGAGACCGTCGTCGAGAGAGTTGTGCTGTTGCGACCAGACCTTGGGTAAATATTGAATCCCTGGTAGGGTGATGTAAGGCACTGTAAGGCGCGGGACTCGCGACGGCCTAAGCTCTTTAAAGCATTGCTTAGCCGATTCAAATTAAAGCTAATCCAAGCTTGACTTTGGGCATGAGCGCCATGTTTAGCCATTACTGAATTGAACGACTTGCGTATTGAATATTTGTAGAAATTGCTACCTGTTTGAAGATCCTACTTGAGACTTAATTGTAATTGTTTAGTAAATTAATAAAAGTAGTATTTTGTAGACGAGTGCTTTATCCTTGAGCTACCTTGATCCCCCTAGTTAATACGTGATCAGCTCCCACAGGAGAGGCCACAGCAAATGGTGGAGGCGCTCAGCTCTCCCACCCTCCCCTTAAAATTAAAGTAAATTAATTTGGAAACAGTAGAGAAACGTTATTCGTTAAAACGTGTAGCGCCATCCACCTGCCTTCATGGTTTGAATTCCCTTGTGTAGACCGGGTCAACGCATCCGGAGTAGTAAATATCCAAAGCAATAGTAAGTGCACTTTCACGCCAGCATTGTTGTGTCAGTCAGCTCTTTATTCGCGGCCTCATCAGAGTACACGGGCCACAATTTCCGCGTTGCCAATAGCTGCCAGGCCGAACAGTCACACAGTTTATGCCTTAGAATGTGCGTGTGCTTGCCTAAAGTAATACATTCATGTTCAAAACATGAATCCGCTTTTCGCACCGTAGTGTACCTATTGCTTTTGCAAAATTTCCAAAACTGTGTGGCTGATGTGGAAATAGTAGAAAGTAGAAAAGTTTGCTATACTATTTAGTGCTATATCGCACATGTTACACACGCTACACACAAACAACTTTCATGTCAGAAAAACCTTATACATCTTTTGTTAAAACTGCCAGAAACATACTGAAACATGCTATTATTGATTTTACAGAATAGCAAAAAAAATTTCAAAAGCAAACTCATCCAGCACAGAAAAATTCCAGAATCTCATAGCATTGGCAGAAAAACTATAACAGAGAACCCTAACATACTAGATAAATTAGACACTACATCAACACGGCTAACTCGCAGTCTAGTCAGTAAAATAACACACACCGACTTCTGCCATCGACACCCCCACCCTCAGATTAAAACATTGAACAACAGGATACTATTATTTAACACCTCTAAAAATTTACACCACAACGGAACACAAATTCGCAAACTTACACACAGTTACAGCTAACACACTTACCAGAATTCACCTTTGACATCACCAATACCAACACAAGAACACTATATGGCGAACATGCCACCAATAAATGTAATTATACAACATCTAATGACAGTGAATAAATTTTCGGGCGATGGTAACGACAAATGGTCGGAGTTCTTAGAACTCCCGAATATGGGATGACAGGGAGAAATTAGCACATTGAAATTTTATCTCACAGGTTTAGCCAAACTCGCGCTAGACAACTATATACAAAGTCATGCAGGACAAGCCACATGGGCCGCACAATTGCCAAAATGAAAAAGACCTTCCTGACACCACCAAAGAAGAACACTTATGCAATCTTCTATACATGACAAAGCATAAAACTGCATGAAAGGGCCCTCACACACATAGAAAACTTTTTTATAGAAGGAAATACAACCCCACAGTAACTGAAATGGAATTCATAAGTCTCATGTGGCACTCTCTGCTCCTGTCAATTTCGGACCAGATAGTAGGGCTTAAGAGCGATACAATTGAGGACCTCCTCACTAATATCCAAAGAGTCGAAGTAGGATGTTTTCAATACAACCAGACAATCTCAGTGTCAAAAAGTTATGCCGAAAAAGACACTCCCCGAGCAGAAATGATAAAGCTAAAAGAGAGATTAGCAAATCTCATGCTGCAAAATCGAAATTCTTTCCACAAAAGAAACCAACACAGACAATATGTCACTCAGAATTCAAAATATGCAAACTAGTAATAAGTAAGGGCGGCAAAACTACCAGTTATCATAGTGAAAGAATATGTACAGATGCCACCAAGATTTCACAACACACAACAAAGCAACAGAAAACGCCTCAGAACACAAAATTCAGAACACCAACAACTTCTGAAAATATCAGCCACAAAACAATAACGGCAACAGTCACACACAAACACGAACCATGTACTACTCCACACCGAAAAATAAGAAAGCAAAAAAACTTCTATACGAGGGTGTAGTAAGCATCACCCCCGCAGACAAAACAGCAATTAAGGTGCAGCAAAACAAAAGTTAAACAGTGACAAACTTGCTGGAGCCTGAGCAGGAAAAATGGCAAGTACAGAAAATCCCAAATTGGCGAAAAAAAACCTATCTCAAATTAATGACAGGGCCATACAACCATAAAAGATGTACAAATAAGGTAAATTTCACAAAAGTCAATCACGAGTAAATATGAGAGCAGAAAATAAAGTAAGACGTGTAATTAACGCCTGCGAGGGCTTTTTCGTAAAAGAATTCCGACGCGATCGTACGTAGAAATTACTAAATATAATTCAGGTCCGTGTAATCTCAACAACCCCAGAACAGAAAAGTCAATGTTACACAGTAAAGAGACAAACACGATACCATCGAAACAAGGCCATCGGTATCACCTTCAAATTTCAAAATTACAGGTCATCGGGACAAACAGGGGAATCCCGACACCACACACAAGGCAACTGCGCCATGTCATCATAACATGGCGCCCGTGAAAGCCGAGATGGTAGACACCACAGAAGCAGACGCAGCAAGCCGAGGTCGGGCCAATGGAATTGCACACATCAGCACGATCATGACGTCAGCACATGTGTAGCCTTCATCGGACCACAGTCGCTGGCAGCCATGACGTGTGTGCTCTGCTTTATCAAGGGCATCGAGCAGGGGAATGTCGCTCTTTCCGAATAAAACAGATTACTTCCACACAAAAATACAGGTCAGATTAAAAAAATGTAAAAGACGTTTCGGATTAACGGAAGTCAAACTATGCACTCATTAACTGATGCTATAACACACAACATCCTACAAATAACACAAATAATGAAAACTGTGGCAATGATGGCAAGGAGAAACTGAGTCACAATAACATCCAAGCCCCGCTGACTGGCAAAGGACGAAAGTCGCATAAATCGTGCAAACTTCGATGCCGCAGTGTCCTTGTCGGCTCCCAAGCCAGTCTTATAATGAGTTGCTCGACACAGGATGCTCGCATTCTTGCATAGCTACATACTTATTAACAAACATTACCGCAACCAGTCACCGAACAATTTTCATTAGTGGGTGTCACAACATATATCAAAATCCTAAATACAAAATAAATTTGAATATCGATATAGCAGGATGCAATGTTAACCAGGTTTTCCTACTTATTGATAAGTTTAAAACTGAACATTATATTGGGAGTGGACTTTATCAAAAGATACAATCGTGCCAGTACTACATAAATACATAATGTACGTACATTCATACCACAACAAAGGTGTTATGAAATCCCAATAAATACAAATCAACTGCATTACCAATCAAATAATTGTATAGAATATTATATTAATAAAATTGAAGCTCCAGACAATACGAGCGAAATAAAAGCTAGACCAAGCATAAATTAAAACTACCCCACATACGAGCGATCAATTACAGGAAGTCCTTGCGTACGTAAAGATCGGTTAGAACGCAAAATTACAGAATTAAAGTGAAAAAAGACTATGAGATAAAATTAGAATTAACAACAACCAAACTATTACATACCAAGCCGTACCGAATTAATCCCCAAGTGCGCGAATAAGTACAGGAACATATCCAGCAGATGCTCGATGAGCAGATAATCACCCCTTCCTAGTTTCACGATGCAGCGGCAAGCCTTGCAATAAAGAAACGCCAGGGGATCATCAGATTCTTAATGGACTTCAGGCTACTCAATCAACATCTTAAAAAGGTTCAATACCGCATCCCCAGAACTGAGGACATAATTAATACCTATCCAAATTCCAAGTGTATTTCTTCCATAGATATGTTTATGCCATCCCAGTAAGGGTGCAGGATAAGGAAAAATTGGCTTTTAGCATGGATGGCGTCGGGTTAAATGAGTACGTCCATTTGCCAATGGGATTGGCCACAAGTCCAAAGTACTTTTAAAATTTTGTGGACATCATGCCCGGGCCCCTCCACTGGAACACAGCAGTAGAATACATAGACGACATTTTTACTATAGGAAATTCTTTCCAAGAACACATAGACAATATTCAAAAAGTCATAGAAAAACTATGAAAATGTAACATCAAAATTAATGCAAACAATGTCACTTTGTGAAACAAGAGATAAAAATATAAAGTCACTATATAACACCTGAAGGGATACGAATGGACCTCAATAAAATCAAGGCGATAAAACAAATGGCCCTACCAAAAGAGCTTAAGTAATTTCGCATGTTTCTAGGGTTCACATCATACCTACCATACCTACGAAGGTACATACTCAATTATGCCAAATTAGCGGAACCACTTACAGATCTCATAAAAGATTCCACACCATTCACATGGAAAGATGAACTACAGACAGCGTTTAGTAATCTAAAAACTGCCCTATTAAATCTGCCGATACTAAAAAAGTTTCAGGACGATCGCCATACTATACTAGCATGCAACATGTCACAGACAGCGATAGGTGCAGTACTAATGCAAGAGATTCCAGGGTACAAAGAGCATATTGTAATCTCATTCGCATCAAAAAAACTTTCAATGAATGAAAATAAATAGTCAACAACGGAATGCGAGCTTTCAGCCATTAAATATTTTGTAATATATTTAAACAGTATTTATATGGTAGAAAATTCCCTATCGAAACAGACCATGCCAGCCTTCGATACCTGAAAACAATGGCCGAACATAATGTGTAAATACAAAAACTGGCGATTGCATTAACACATTATGATTTCGAACTCACAAAAGTCAAAAGAAAGCTAAATACACTGGCAGATGCCTTCAGAAGAATCCCAATGACAGGTAAAGCAGATTTCACTCACATTAAGGTAGACAATTAACACAATCGAACAAAACCAGAATACATTAACTGTACATCATTTTACAAAGCACTCGCAGAAAATCTACTACAAAATTCACACAAAGCTGAATAAGTAGAGAATAATAAAGCTTAATATTTAACCAATAATTGGAACCAAATAAAGCATCTGATTGAACCATAAATTGCGACAACTGACAAAAGCCGTGTAGCAAAGCAAATTATAAATGAGGAATACCTACCTCTGAAGTATTAAAAAACAAAAATAACGACAATATACCAAGTTAATTTTGAAATTATAAGGGCAGGTACCACAAAAGGAATTAAGTCGCCATTCTTAAGAGAATATGCCAACGACCCTCACACAACTCTACTCAAATTGGCACTCACTGAACGGCAGAAGGCATGGTCCAAATATTTAAAATTATCACGATGGTATGGAATAACTGGAATTGGCGAAATATTTTACAAAGTTCATACCCCCAATAGGGAAAAGAGACTCACGTTAGTACCCCAGTACTACGTACCTCAAATCATTACTGCACACCACAATGCGCTACTAGGCGGGGGACACTTTGGCCAATTTAAAACTCTATAAAAAATAAAAAACCAATACCATCGGGACACCATGACCAAAACATCAAGAATTATAGCAAAAGTTGCCCACCTATCAAAAGGTCAAACATAGCAATCAAAATCCAATATCCCTCATGACCCCAATTAGAGTACCCCCTAGTTTCCATTCTTGGGGCCTTGATGCGAAAGACCCACTTTAAACAGCAAAATCGGGAAACAAATACATATTAGTAATGATCGAATTCTTCACACGCTATTTAGTGACAAAACAGTAAAAACTATAGATGCTAACACATGCGCGAGGTTTATCAAAGATGTCATCATGATGCACGGATGTCCTAAATCCATCCTCGGAAACCATGGAACATCTTTCAATAACGAGTTCATCACGGAGCTACTTCAAAAATTGCAAATCAAATGACTGTAAACAAAGCATACAACCTGTCATGCAAATGGATGATGGAACACGTAAATAAAGTCCTGTCGAATCAACTTACAGCATGTGCAAATGAGGACCAAGGTCACAGGGACGAATATGTCCAATATATAATTTTTTATTACAATTCAATCATGAATAGAAGCACTAAGTACTCTCCGTTTTTTTACTACATTATGTAGAAGCCATTCAGCCAAGCCATTTCGTTGCCCACGCCTTCTCACAATGTGCAGCTGACTGATGTGAACAGCTACACCAAGCCCATGAACAGGCACAAGTGAATTTAATTGAATCACAAAAATCACAAAAATAACTTTTTAATAACATATTTCCCTCAAATAACCTAAAAATAGAACAATACGTATATCAAACAAGAATCATGCCTGACAGAAGGCACTGGCCTTCAATAATCATGGACCATGCTGAATACACGACATATTGGGACCATCGACAGTATCGATCGAAATTAGAAAGTGAGGGTTAACTAAAATATATACAGTTAACATGAGAAATATTAAAGTTGCAAATATAAGAAATCAACACTAATATGTATGTTACAGGTAACGAGATACTGCAATGCAAAATATGAGTGCGGGGCTCCTGCTGTTACTCACACACTAAGCGATGACAGCATCACCTGGAGCTCCCATTTTCAAGATCTACATTGGGATCCTCTTCCAAGAACTGTCTCCCGACATCGCTTACGAAGAGACGATACCACTGGCCTATAAGACAACCGCTTCACCAACCGGCAACTTCTATCAACATCGATGTGTGATACCACCATGTGTGTACCAGAAAAATTCGACAGTCTGCAAAAATGCTGAGTACTTGCATCAATACTTTAATGATACTACCCAAAACATTGTACAAGACGTTATAGCAGAAGTATCTGTGTCAAATAAAAGAAAACGCGGCATTACCTTCCTCGGGGATGTCGCAACGTGTTGTTCCGACATTCTCACTTCCCAGCACTTAAAAGCACTCCTCACTAACGAAGAATCATTAGCTCTACAACTAAACGAATTAGAAAACAATATTGTTACATCCCACAATAACCTTAATATCACTCTCCATAGTATATCAGAAATATAAAGTCAGGTAAAGAACAAAGTAAATGACCTCAGTCACAATATAGGGGCGATCTCACACCAATTGTATACAAACTCTAAAGAGTTAGAATCAGCGCAAATTCAAGCTCAAATACTCACCAGTGTGGTGCTAGAAATAATAAATGATGTTGTCAATGAACTAAGACTAAGTACATACGTACAGCAATGCCAACAAAAACTCTTGCCACTCCAAGCGGTGCATAAAGCAATATTAAAAGACAATCTCCTTATGTTGCAGTACCAAATTTACGCCCTTGGCTTAGAATTAAGTATTCCAACGAATCAGATATTAAAGTACTATACATAACCACTAACAGAATGCATGCTGTCCCCTACTCAATTGTTGATTAAAATAGAGGTCTCTTTGAAAAATATAAAAAGTTCCTGGAAATTTTCTGGTTTACCAACGTCCCATACAAATTTCATAATCAAACATACACAGTGAGAACACCGTCAAACATTATAGCAATTGACATCCACACACAGGAAAAGAGGGAAATTTCCGATACCACGGAGCATAACCAGGGCATTTAATTCCTGTCTAAACAAGTCGTGGACAATCTGCAAACAAATTGCCAGAAAACCGCAATATATGTCAAAGATTTGCACAGTCTATTTGAACATTGTTAATTCAAATGCGAGCCAGGAAATACACTCTACGTCCACGCGACCGAACCCTATCATTATGCCATAACAAACGCGCCTGGTGAGCTCATACTTAAATGGACGAATAAAACACTCAGTAAAGTTATTCCCAATGCTATTGTCGGAACCATAGAACTTACTGTACTATGCGGTTGTGAAATTACATCTAATAAAATATCAATCATTAAAGCCAGCCACATTTGTGACATTAAAAGCCCTAAGACAGGAAAGACGCGCTCAATATTGCCAGAACAATGGTTGAAAAATAACAACTTTGAAGCTCAGCAGTTAAAAGTAAGAGAGGATATTTCCTTTTACTCAGTAAACGACACAATTAATTGATAAGTGGCACACATTTTCTCTGTCCTCTCACAGGAATATTACAATTACATCAGCTGTTCTGCCATCATAATTCTGACAGTGGCACTTGCAGCTATTTATTATAAGTTGATCAAAATTGCTATTCTTGTGAATAATGTGACCAAAGAGGCACAACCATGAAATGAGACAGTTGTCACATGGGCAGGAAACACTGTAGACAAATCAGCTTCCTCCAAGTTGCTTATCGAAAAGCGAGGTTACTCTTATAAGGGAATAAGCATAAGTATTAAGAAAAAAATCCAAAATGCAAGCACGGGCACACAGGCACTCTGCCAATTGTGTTAAGGCATATCAAGGCGCGAAATGTGCTAAAAAGTTATGAGAAAATACATGCATAAATGCAGAATTAGTTGTCTTTCTTGCGTGCCACATAAAGAAATATGCATACAATATCAGTGGTTTAATACCACAGCTATTAAATACCGGAAAGGCGCGCATTTTCGTAGCCCGGCGGACATTGCGACGCTCAGTGCTACCTAGCGGGCAAAGTCAGAAGAGCTGACTATCATGTAGTAACCATAGGCATGCTTGCCGCGACAGCGAATGTATAGAGAGAACACATACACACTCCAATGGCCAAGATACCTTTTAATCACAGCCGCATTGCGATTCTTGTCATAGCAGTAAGGACGGGGCCCCAAGGAATAAATTTATCAATACATGTAAATAAGGAATTAGTTTATAGATTAACCATGTACAAATTCATCACAGTGCGAAATGTATTCGGCATTGCAAATTATGTTATGTAATCACATAAAGTTAACCAACAACAGCAAAACTAAAAGGAATTGTAATACTTAATTAAGTAACATGTATTACTTCAGTCACTGTTCAAATTAAGCCTACTATAAACTTACAGCACTATTGCCAACTTTTGCATTTTAAGAGAGCTCTGACCCCAATCTTCACCCTCTGTGTTCGACGCTGGGTTATAAAGTACATTTCATTTTTAAAGGTGTAAAAATTATTCCAAAGCGGAGTCGAGCACTATATTCACCCTCCTATTAAAACCAACTCGCAAGCAATAGCGACCGATTACTACATTAGGGTGCCGGCACAAAAGCCACTGTTACAATGAGCTAATTATTGATTTTGGTTCCAATTCAAAAATACAATTGTCATGTAACATATTATTTGTGAGATCAAGCCAACCTTGTACAAATCCATGTTAAGAAACAACCGAACTGTAAATAACATACTATAATTAGACTGAGTAATATAAACTAAACTAACTTGTAGTCTGGTAACCCAGAACATGAAGTTAATAAAGTTAACTGGTAAATGTATATATTGAACTAGGTTCACATAAATTATAATAAATATTGTACTTTACAAATGACAAAAGAAAACACGTTAGGTGAATAACAAGTGTAACATATGTTTATACTTATTTGAACCACTTGTAAATAACCATTTCACCAGTGCCATGTCAGCACTGAACAAAATGTAACAAAAGTAGTTTCACATTGCTATCGGCTGCCGCTAATGTAATGCAACCCCGACCCTACGTGCCTGACACAGCCTTAGGGAGTCGTCGAAAGAGAGAAGGGGGCTGGGTGGGTTATGACATCCTTCAGTTAAACACAGCTACAAACTAGCAACACGCTTCACAGCAGCTCTTTACGACTGACTCCGCCACTCCAACGAAACACTGCTACACCGCTACAAGGCTCAACTTTCTGACCTGACCTGGCCGATCCCCTGCACCATACCACCCGTACTCCAGACGAGGGCGTCTGGACTCTGGAAAGAGAGGAAGTCATGCTGGGACAAGCTCCTGCGAGGGCAGCTCAGCATCGCGCTGCGGCCAGCTGTAACTCTGTTTTTAATAACAGACCTCGGGGGATCGAGCACGAGGTCAGAGGGGTTGTACATAAGTTCAGGGCGCTAGAGGCTCTGGGCGTCATCTTACCTGCTGCTGCCAGAGGCGCTGCCTGTGAGATGCCCAGACGGGGGGACCATAGCCCGAGGTCCACTATCGACGCCCGACGAGAGCCCATCGTCGAGAGAGCTGTGCTGCTGGGACGATAACTTGGGTAAATATTGAATCCCTGGTAAGGCAACATAAGGCACTGTAGGGCACAGAAATCGCGACAGACTAAGCTCCTTAAAGCATTGCTTAGCCGATTCAAAATAAAGCTAATCCAAGCTTGACTTGGGGCATCAGCACCCTGTTGAGCCATTACTGAATTGAACGACTTGTGTATTGAATATTTGTAGACATTGCTACCTGTTTGAAGATCCTATTTGAGGCTTAGTTGTAATTGTTTTGTAAATTAATAAAAAAAATAGTAATTTGTAGACAAGTGCTTTACCCTTGAGCTACCTCAATCCCCCTAGTTAATGTGTGATCCACTCCCACAGGAAAGGCAACGGCATGGTGGTATTCGTGATATGTGTCTTGTGATGTTTTTATGGTCAGACACTTGTTAGCAGTTTGTTTGCCATGAGAGGCCAGTAGTGTCGCAAGATGGCATGAATGGAAGATGAGCACGACTGCTTGTCCTAAACATTTTTGGTCCTCCAGGAGGGATTATCAACAGGAGATACAGTTTTGTTTACTGAAATGTATGCTAGAAGTGTAATATACACCTTATAACGGTTCTGTGATGGCGAACGGGAACATTTCGGCGATTATTGTCGGGTTTTGTTTATGGCACGTCGTGCCAAAACTCGATGTCAATAAAAATGTTGCAATAACGATCTCCCCCAGCCAGAGGAATTTTTATTCTATGTTTTTCTCTCACGTACGAACATGTTATTATTCTGCCGTTTTATACATTGCTCTTTGTGCATCAGTGCAATTTCTTTTTTGGATAGAAAGTTATTCACATCTTTAAATAAAATGGCTGCTGCAGCATCACCTGAGCTACAATTTGTAATTTTCAACTATCTTCTAGCCCAGGCTGACGAGGCGAGAGAACTGTACGAAGCCTTTAGGGAAGATGAATCAAAGGTGGAAGACTTCGAGCTGGTCTTCAAAGAGGTTACGTTGAAAAGAGATGAAGCACTGGCGAATTTTTTTTGCTATCTGCGCCCAGCCACCTCAAGAAGATCCCAGTGTGTTAAATGAGTGCAAGGAACAGTTTGCAACTTACGAGACAGTTTTCCATGAACTAAAAAAGGTGTATAGTAAACTGAAGAACACTTGTGACTACACGACCTGCAGTGATTGTTCACAAAGGTTAGGAATCCCAACCGCAGTGCTACCACCTCTACCATTGCCGGTATTCAGTGGCAATAAAGCCGAGGTGATAGGCTTCGCAGAGTTGTTTAGTTCAATTGTTGGTCAATCTCCGCACCTTACCCAAGTCCAGAAAGTTAATTAATTGTTGGATTGTTTACAAGGGGAGGCCACAGATTTGGTACACAATATACTGGTGAACGAAAGCAATTATTCGGTAATTTAGAAAATATTAGGAAAGAGGTTCAAATGTTTAACACTCGCAGCAACACTACACGTCCAGAAGATCTTGAATCCACAAATGATTGACAGTAAGAAAGAATGTGGGTTAACCAAGTTTATTACGGTAGTGGAAGAAAATATGAGTGTGTTGGAGGCTCAGAAATTTCCAGTGGCTCAGTGGGATTTCCTGCTGCTAAATATATTGCTCGATAAGTTGGATGCACCACTCAGGCAGGCGTTTGAACTCTCCTCCCGCGAAGAGGATGTACCATCATATTCCAACATACTCAAGTTTTTGGAACAGAAGGCCAGAACTGTGGAGTATGTTCAGCCTGCTGCCAACGATCAACCTCCTGCTCGCTACACCTGTAAGAGTCCACACTCTCAGAGGAAATTTTCCTCCTGGAACAAATTTCGGTCGATAAGCCATGGAAACAATAGCCAGTCAGCAGAATCAAAGACATCCCTTGTTTCAATTCGGGACGATGGCCACACCATTTCTTTCAAAGCCACAGTTGAGAGAAGGAAGTGTGTACTAATGCACAAGTTATGTATTAACTGCCTGCGAGCGGGGACATGCAGCGGTAAATTGTTATTCAAAGTTTGCTTTCAGCAGTGCCAATGCACACATCACACATTGATTCACTTGTCAAGAGATACAAGTTCTGATGATACAGACCAAGATACTACAGACCCTGCTGGTCAAGAGGAAGGTAATAGTAACACTGGCGCAATGTGTTCGTCGTGTCTTCAGAGAGATGGTCCCTGTTGCTAAGACTGCTGCATCATGTAAAGAGAGTATGGCCATACCGTTGTGCATGCTGTTGAATATGCATTCCATTCTAAGTATAACAAGGGTGTTGAAACGCTTGGGACTCAAAAGACATCAGGCAGGGGTGAACATTTCTGGCATAGCGCATACTAGGAGAGACTCAGAGGGGCTGTATTAATGATATTACCTCGCTTCACATGCCAAAGTTGTATCTACTACTCGAGCTTGATTCTCAATAACATTACTGGTAACTTGCCTTCATGGAAATTGTTACAAAAAATCTTGCACATCTTAAAAATATTCCCCTAGCCGATCCGAATTCACCTCACCTGGTTGCATTGACATGTTGCTTGCAGCAGATGTAGTAGCTGATGTGATGACTGGCGCAAGATCGAAGGAAAACCTAATGCATTTCATACAGAATTTGGTTGGGTAGTTGCTGGTGATCCCCCATGTGCAAGTAAAGTGAGTCAGTTTCCTTATTTGTACGGACTTCCATTCAGAATTATAAACCCACGTGAATTTGAGGGTAAAAATCACTCTATATTAACAAGTAGATTGCGCCACAGATCATTGGTGGAACTCATTTAAATATGCGTAGACTTGAGATATAATGTCACTTGCAAAGATGCCAGAGCTAAAGCATACTACAAGACATCATGGAGGAGTATGAAAAATGGGTCACATGACACCTATTGGGACAGTTAATACCCACACGTGATGGCTATCAAGTATCCTTTACTATAATTGAATTTGCTCAGCCAGCATACTTTTATTCCTGACCAAGCAGTAGTCAAGGAGGAAAGTGTTTCACACAAAAAAGAGTTTAGTTTTCGAATGCAATCCTGCAAGACCACAAATGGACAATCACTGATGATCTTCTACTTTCTGGGCAGAAACTACAGAATAAATTTTGATATAGTTTTGAGCTTCCGAACATTTCAGTTGCTGTGACTGCGGATGTATGCAAATGTTTCTGACAAATAGTTGTTGATCCCATTGAAGTACCAGTGTATACTTTTGGAGTAATTCAGTTACCACCCAGTTAAGTGTACGAGTTGAACACAGTCATATATGGGCTGGTTTCTTTGCCTTTTCAAGCCCTCCGCACCCTGCAGCAACTTGAAACAGACGAGGGTAACAAGTTTCCACTAGCTGCTCAAGCTTTACTCTATTATGTTTTGTTGACGATATAGTTACAGGAGCTGCATCTGTTGCCGGATCTTAAGCTGCTAAAGTCTCAGCTCATCGGACTCTTGGCAGTAGGAGGGTTCAAACTGTAAATGGTGCTCCAACCATGAGGAGCTTTTGGATGACCATCGACGTGAATCTGAGAACTTATCTCGTAAGTTTTGGTTGTCCTGATTCGGTGAAAGTGTTAGGCCTACGATGGGACCCAGTACAAGATCACTTTTCTGTACAAAGTGATTGTCCCTGACCTACCAGTGACAAAGCGTGGTATACTCTCAGTTGTTGCTTCTTTATGGCCCAGGATGTAGCTAGTGGTGAGCATCCAGTAAGATGTTGTTACAGACTTGTGACTCAAGACCTTGGTGGGATAAGCCAGTTGGAGAAGAGATATCGAAGTGTGGACACATTTTAAAGGACTCTTTGCCATCCATTTTCTGAAGTAATGTGAGCAAGATTCGTTCCAGTCCAAGAACATAACATGCAATTTCATGGTTTTTGCAATGCCAGCGAGAAGGCATATGCGGCAGTTATTTTGCTTGTTGTGTTACAGCTGGTGTTGCGCTGAAAGACATCTGTAACTGTTTCCAAGGTTAGAGCTGTGTGCAGCAGTTTTGTTATGTAAACTTTGGCAATGGATTGTAAGACTTTACTATTCAAAAGTGGTTAACATGACATTGATGCCTGGACAGACTCCACAGTAGTCCTAGCCTGGTTACGATTGTCACCACACAGTTTAAAAACCTTTGTCGCGAACCGAGTTGCAGAGATCCAGTCTATCTACCACCTAGTTCTGGATGCATGTTCTGTCGGAACATAACCCTGCTGATGTTGCTTCACATGGCTGTCTTCCAGACCACTTGGTGAACAGAATATGGTTTTCAGGACCATGTTGGCTGTTGCAACCTCATGAGAGCTGGCCTATGCAGCATTCTTGCAAGAAGTATCTCTTCCCGATGTTAACCAGTGGTGACCAGTGTTTGGTGGCAAACTCCTATCGGAGGCAGAACTCCGATGACCCTTTCGGCTTGTTGCAGAAATCATCTTCCTTTTCTAGACTTCAGAGAGTCACGCCATGGATGTTACGAGCCAGAGCAATTCTCCGAAAACTGCCTCATTCCATTGACAAGTTGCAGACAACTGAGGAGTTGTGACTGCCCGTAATTACTGTGTCAAATTGTGCATTCAAATTACTTCAGGGAATAAATTAGAGCCTTGGAAAAGGAAGAACCCTGCTCTAACCAATTTAAAGCCTTGTGCCATTCTTGGACTCGAAGGGTGTTGTCAGGGTGGGGGGCAGGCTGCATAATGCGCCTTTGACTGAAGAAAGAAGCATATCGTCCTACTTCTAAAGCAAAGCAGACTGTCCGAATTGATTAAAATGCATTGTCACGTTACCAACCTGCACAAGGTCCATCAACCACACTGTGCCTGACACATCGAGAATACTGATCATTTCTGCTCGCACTTTGATTCGTAAGCTCCTTCACAACTGTGTCGTATGTTTAAAGTGATTCCAGCTTCATCAACCTCCACTGATGGCAAGCTCCCTGCCTCGCGATTCGCCCAGGGTAGAGCATTTTGCAATGTTGGAATTGACTCTGGGGGCCCATTCCTTGCTACCCCAGTTAAAGCGGGTATGGAAGACCACTCCCGAAGATTTATTTGTGTTTGTTTATCTGCATGGTGACCAAGGCTGTGCACCTGGAGCTTGTGACTAACCTCTCTGCAGTAGCATTCCTTGCTGCACTGAAGCACTTTGTATTCATTCGAGGGCTTCCATCGGAGATATCCTAAGACAATGGAACGAAGCTGGTGGGTGCCAGAAACTACCTGAAGGAAGTGTACAAAAGCATCTTCTGTGGAGAAAGCCAGCAATAAATTGTCAGTGAGGCCAGTCAGAGAGGGATAAAGTGGCGCTTCAGTCTCCGTGCCAGTCCCCAATTTTGTGGCCTTTGGGAGGTGGCTATTAAAAGTGTAAAACAACACCTGAAACGTGTGGTGGGAACACAGCTGCTTACCTTCGAAAAGCTGGGAATTCTGTTTGCACAGATATCTGCAGTACTGAACTCTCGACCGTTATATGCTTTGTCGGAGGATCCTCGAGAGAATGATCATTTCACCCCAGGGCATTTCCTAGTGGGTGATGCTTTGGAGCTCTGCCAGATTACGACTTGTAGATCTTCCTCAGAACCGTCTTGACCGGTGGGAGCTAATCACTCAGTTACAGCAGAGGGTGTGGAAGCAGTGGAGTAGTGATTATCTACACACACTCCAGCAGAGAAATAAGTGGACGATACCGCAGCCCAACATTCAAGTGAACCAACTGGTGCTGCCGAAAGAGCTAAACTTGCCTCCACTGAAGTGGAAGACAGCATGTGTGACTGAAGTTCACCCTGGGCAGGATGGGATAGTGCGTGTTGTGTTATTAAGAACACCTCAAGGCAAACTTCACCAGACCAGCCACGAAAATCTGCTTTTTTCCTGAACAATAATGGTGTATCGTGTGAGATTTCAGACTCATACATTTGTTTGGTGTTTTTATACATATATTAAGTGGTGTACATTAGGACAATTGGAAAACATATTTATTTTTGGTGGGCAGAATGTTTACAAACAAAAAACCTTCTGATGTGGTGGTATTCGCAATATGTGACTTGTGCTGTTTTTGTGCTCAGACACGTGTTAGCAGCTTGTTTGCAATGAGAGGGCAGTAGTGTCACAAGATGGCGCGAATGGAAGATGAGCACGACTGCTGATCCTAAACACCCTCCTTTTAGCTTCGTCACAGTCTGGTAAAACATTTCGCAAATTCGATTGACATTTGACTATATCTTTTATCCTGTTAAAGTTTATGACTCAGGATATTATTTATTGAGATCTGCAGCAAATAATAAAAATATATTTATGATATAATGTCACGAAATGTATAGGCTGTTCACGTAAATATTAGCACTTTTGAAAAGCCCTGCTTAAGATCTATTTGTATGCACATTGTGTGTTCTTAAGCCTTATGTAAAATTATCACGTTCATGGGCCTCATCGCTTTCTTCATGCGTCGGTCAAGTGAAACTGTAAAATTATTAAAAAGTAAATCTTATAAAAATCTACTAATTTTTACACTTCGACGCATTAAAAAAAACGAAAGCGATAGATATAATTTAAGTGATCACAAATTGTTACCTAACAATTTTTATTCGACGTTAAGATATGGAACTACTTTCACCTCCATCGTTACCAACTTTAACTGGCGCATGTCGCTCAGTGCGCCCGTTAGAATATATTCACGTAGGTGTAGTGCCTTTTTTTATAAGGTTGATGTCAAAAGTGCTCACTTCATCGTTAACAGCCTTTATAAGGAAAAATTTCCGCCACCTAATAATACAAATAAAAGATAAAAGTAATAGTTTTGGGGAACGAATTTACGAGACGGCAACAGAAGATCACGGTAGCACAAGGACGGTGCAAGAAAGTTATCTATGTAAGTATACAATAAATAAGGATGAAATTTTAATATTAAACTATTTGCTTGGTTGCGAAGGTACCACAAAATGTAGGAATGGCGGGTCTCATCAGATGCCTAATGGATACCACTAAATGCGTTGTCACGTTGTCGAAAAAAGAGAACGGCTTTTCTACAGAAGCTGCAACCATGAACAGTTCACTGTTCTGGAGTCGCACGGGAATGTGGAGACTAGCCCTGGTGTTCGAATATACAGCAGGGAAGTAGAGTATCAAAGAAAGTGAGTTAGAGTAGCGTTTAGATAAAGAGATTCACTCACTAAATACTTACTAGCAGCTCCAAGTATGTGTCCACCAAGTGTGTTCTGCAGCAAGTCAGTGGTCTGCAGCTAGGGTTGACTCTCTGCTGAATGTGCCTCCAGGACAATATACTGAAGGACACGTCCGTCCTACCAGAGCTACAGTCGTCTCCAAATTACGGCCAAAATGCTGGGTTGTTGACGTGCAAACTGCAGCTCACCACTTCGACCACCCAAACTCGCTTCCTTGGAGCTTCTCGCTAGATTATTTCTATTGATTTCCCCAGAATATCTGATAGGTGTGGGCACATGACCTAGCCTGTTAGCATCGATCAGCCAATCCCTCCTCAAGCTTTATTCTGCTGTATAACACTGGCAAAGTGTCCCTAATGTGAGTAAATTATAAAGTTTTATTTAAAAAAAAGAATTACGAATTTCACACTCTAAATCGGAATCAGTGATTTTTTACTGATTGTCAGTTCAAACTGCTCCATTCGGAATCAGTAGAAAAAGAAAACTACAATTATCTTCAGTTAAATGAAATCCATTAATACAAACAGTAGAAAACCAGTTATTTATAGTCGATTAACAAAAAGCACAAGGATTAAAAACCACACATTACGGTTTAAAAACCATTAAGTACAATTATTTTGTCGCAAATGAAAATTAATACACGTACAACGAAATTTGGAAGAGGTTGGTATCGAACTACCACCTCAAAACGCAACACATTCTCTTGTTTCTTTTGGCTGAGGTTCTACCAACACTGCTACTTTGCCACTGAGATAAACGGTCTCGCATTTCTGTAGTAACATAAGATTATAGTGACGAACGACTAAGTTTCGTAATGTGAAAGTACTTCATGTTGTTGAAATATACACATATGATGCGTACATAGGTACATGTCTTTGTAAGGCTCGAAAGTCATTCTAAGTTAAGTTTAGTTCAGATTGTGTGCCTTAAAAAAGAAGTATAGTGGTTTTAACGGTGTTGTCGGTGATTTCTATATATCTGCCATTTAAAATGCAATGAGGTTTCACAGAATGAACCTGTTATTTTGAAGAGACAGATTCACTAGTTATAACTGTGATTGTCGTTTCCTCATTATTTGATCTGTTAACTTGCAGACCACAAAACTTTTGTTGATGTAAATCCACCTTTCTTATTGAATCACCGCACTATCGAGTCAGTAAAATTATCACTGATCTATCTGTCACAAAAATAACAGCTTAAATCTGTAGTGTCTCGTTGCATTTTAAAATGGCGGATACTAGTTAACATGGTTAACCTCGTACATTGGCATCACTATATTTATGTTTTAAAGCACAGAATCCGAATTAAAATAAAGATAGATTGACTTTCTAATTTGGCAAAGACATGCAATTGCATTAACCAACTATAAATAACTAGTTTTCTGCTGCTTGAATTAGCAGATTTCTTTTAACTGATGAACTAGTGATATTTTTTCTACAGATTCCGGATGGAGCAGTTTCAACTGATGCTAAGTAAAAAATAACTGATTCCGATTTAGAGGGCACATGTTAAGCCTTAGTATTTGTTATTTCGGTTTAAATATATCTTGAAGTGGAACGGTTTATTAACATTACGGTGTTGAGAGCCGATGAGGGTGCACTCTAAATCTGAATCAGTAAGAATTGCACTGTTTAAATCAGTGAAACGTATCTGACTGTTACATCAGTCACTTCAGTGAATTTAACTTATGGACCAGTGAAAAATGCCATATTTCCTTCACTAATTGATTTCGTAACAGTTCCTACTGATTCGTCAGTCATTTTTGTCACTGTTTACTCAGTGGTTTATTTTTGACTGGTGGATCAGGTAAACATATCAGCTACTTCCTCTCCGTCTCTTATTATTTTTGACTGATGCATCAGTGAAACTACGTATAAAATAGCCTTCGAACATCGCTTAAAACTGGGCGTTAAACATCGTGCGTATCAAGTGAACTAACAACGAATAAATAAATAAAACTAATACCAGATACTTACTAAAAAGTGTTTCGTCTTTCGAAACGCCATTTTACGAGGTAATATGAACACACAGTCTTTCATTCCGTTTGTACGTCTCTCATTTCGATTCCATGTTATAGTCACAGTGCTCTGTTTGAAATTTTATACTGTATTTAATATGGCGAAGAGAGTGCACTCATATATACTATTTGTTTTAACAATCCTAACGGTACCAATCAAGCCAAACACGAAAAGTATGAGCATGCAACTTCAAACTATACAATTTCGCAGCGGAACTGTAAGGTATATATTTTCCTTCAATAATCCCGACTTGGTGTGGTAGCTGAGAAGGCGAGGTAACGGCCTATTTTCGAGAAGTGCGCGAGTTCAATCTCGGTTACCTGCGGAGCTTTTGTACTTTTTTAAATTACGGTAAATTGCACAATAAATATAGTAAACTATCGTAAACATGTTTACTTCACATAATTATTTGCCTACATTCAATAAAAGCAATATTTAATTCGTCACTCCCGTCGGCCGTCACCTATTCTATCAGTGAATTTTTTTCACGTCACTAATTCAATCTGTGAATTTTTTTTCACTGAAACAATGAGTGGTTTTCCACAGATTATAAGTGGAGTCATTTTAACTGATTAGATTGGTTGAATTTCACTGCGAATCAGTGGTTTCCCACTGAATCGAATATAGAGTGTGAAGCATGGGTATGTAGAAGCGCTGGGATGCAAGGGCGGGGAGTTGGGAGTCTCCCGAGAAAACCCGCCGATCAACGGCATCGTCCGGCACGATGCGTAATTCCGGGAGCGACTCCACCGGGAATCGAAGCCAGTTTGCCTTGGTCGGAGGAAGGCGCTCTAGCCGCTGTGCCACCCTGGCACCGGTGGCACAGCGGCTAGATTAATTTTATTTTTATTAATTACATTTTAAAACTACTTTCAAAATTTATATAGTTAAATAACTTCCTCTGCAAGAGCATGAGAGGATATTTCATTTTAATAACTTAAATTGTAGAATTTGAAATTCTTACGAATGAAATAAAGTTTCCGATTGACCTACAGACCCACTTTCGATAGGTATATGAATACCGTAAGTATTATGAAACTGAACAGAAAATAACATATTCTTCAAGTGTTAGAATTAGTTATAAGATTTTTCGGTATGTTTTTTTTTGCTCTTGAACACTATTGAACATGCGTGTTCAAGCAAGATCCTTTCTGTAATATTGAACATGCGTGTTCAAGCAAGATCCTTTCTGAAATATTGAAAACTTTAAGGGATACTGAACAAAATTGCATTTTTTTTAAGGTTAATTTGATACTGCAATATGCTGCTGTACTTTCAACTCAACCAGGAGCTACGCTTTGAAACTACGAGTCATGTTAAAAATTATTACTTTTATAAACTATCAGAAATATGTATTTTGTTTTCGGATATTATTTTTACATACTATAACATTATATTATTGTTTCCACTCTTCCAAATTTTCTTTCATCTAGCAGTTAAGACCAAACGTTGAGCGACTTTATTTAAAAAACAGTTTTTATTAGAGCCTAAGCGATTAAATTCCACGTTTTCTTCACAGAAACTAATGATTTTGCACATATTCCCCAAACTAGAAGTCGTAATCTCACTAATTGTTGGAAAAAAAGGGGGGGGGGGAGAAACCATAACGTGGGATCACCTGAGCGAATTATTCTCATTCTCCAAATTTCGGGTAAAAATTTCATGAAGCAAACTTTTGTTCTTGATTAATACATTTGTAGATACTGCAAATAACTCAAAAATATTCGCAAATCCACACAATTCTCACTGAAGCTGATACACTAATGGTGCGCGGTTTTGCAGCATTTACTTCAGATAGTGTTTAATGACTGTATGCAGTTGCTTGTTTTCGACATGCTTACGTATTTGAATGTTGGGACGCGTCTTGCTGCAGATCATGAAGAATCTGCGCAACGCTTCTTGCACGCAGAGATTCTTGTTACCAGCCAGATGAAGGAAGGGCTTGTTAGCAGTGACATGTGGTAGCGAGCTACCTCCGTAACAGAAAACGCACTTGAACTCATTAAATATTATCGGAACTGAAACTTATGTGCAATTCACGGTACTTGCTACCATAGCGAGGAAACGAACTACTACATATCATTACCTAGTGCCAACAGTTTGGTGATGGATGAATACCGTGCAGTATTGAGATGCCCGCTCTTTTGGGAAGCGTAGATCCAGCATCCCGTTAATCAGGCACCGTGGAAATTGCCTATTAATACTCTGGAGGAGGCTCGCCATTAAGGTCTACACGCAGAGACCATTACATCGTAACATGTACAGTATTGTCCTTGTTGCAAAGGTTTGATTTTGCTTACCATAGAGTTTCGTCCGAGCCGCCGCATGCTAGTTCTGTAAAAAACCGAAGTGGCTTCCCAATGTAACAGACTGTCCCTGTGTTGGTATGAAACCCCGTGATGCAGACCTTAGCTGTGTTCTCACCTACTGCTGCTATGTCATCAACCGCTTCGCTCCAGTGCATGGAGATGTCTGTCATATCATAGAGCAATTTGCATGCTCGGACGAAGAAAATTTCACCATTAAGGTACACACTTGCATACCCCGGCGTAACGGAACGCACGCACTATGCTGTAGCAATGACGTAACATAAGTTGAAACCGGTACAGACGCAGCACATTTAGAAACCAGTTTCTAATGCCCGGTTGCACCAACATCTTCCCCGATCCGAGATCAAATGATCCTTGTACCGTACCAGGATCCCGTTTGATCTTGGTTCCAATACTGTTGCACCAACGAAATTTCATGGTTCTGGATATCCGATTCTTCGATCATGATTCCAAAGTGAGAGATCGATATTAAGTATGAGACAAATTTTGCTATTGGTTTGTAATATATGACGTCATGGAAGTAGGCGTATTTTTCATAATAGATAGAACTATATATACAATCTTTAATCTGTTTTAAGTGAATTATTGTTGTACGAATTTTACTGAATAGTATTCAAGTACGTATAATGGCTCCACTTAGAATCAGAGGAAAATCACTGATTGAAATAGTGACGTGAAACAATTTCACTGATAGAATAAGTGACAGCTGACTGCAGTGGCGAATTAAATATCACTTTTATTGAATGTAGGCAAATAATTACGTGAAATGCACATATTTACGATAATTTACTATTTATATTGTGCAATTTACCGTAATTAAAAAGAATTCGCAGCTGGTAGGGATTGAACTCGTGCATCCTTCGACTCTTGGCCGCTGTCTTGCTATCTGAGCTGCCACGTTAAGGTAAATTCAAGAGAGGAAAATAGATATATATTAGTATCGCGGCGAAATCGTGTAGTTTGAAGTTGTATGCTAATACTTTTCGTTCTTGGTTTAATTGGTACCGTTAGGATTGTTAACACGAATAATGAGTGCCTTCTCTTCACCACATTAAATGCAGTTTAAACCTACAAACAGAGTGCTGTGACGATAACATGGAATCGAAATGAAAGACGTACAAACAGAAAGAAATACTGTGTGTTCACATTACCTCGTAAAATGGCGTTTCGAAAGACGAAACACATTTTAGAAAGTTTTTTGTATTAGTTTTATTCGTATATTCGCTGTTACTTCACTTGATACACGTTGTTGAACGGCCAATTTTCAACGATGCTTGACGGCCATTTTTACATGCAATTTAACTGATACATCAGTAAAAAATAATTTAGACGGAGCAAGTTGCTCAGATGTTCACTAGTCATAGTCAAAAAATAAACCACTGAGAAAACGGGGGGCAATTTTTTTGAACAATCATTGGGAAATGTCACTGACTCAATCAGAGAAGAAAATATAGCATTTTTCACTGGTTTATCAGTTAAATTGAAGGGCTGCATTAAAAACGATCTAGCTAAAAAAAAAAAAAAATTCAGATTTTTATTGATTTATACCTATGTAAAAAAATTGCCCGATCGTTTGGAGAATGCAAGTATCCCGCCCCATTCTTATAACGCTTATTTTACATATAGCCTCCTTCGGTGTTTGGAGCAATGTAGATCTTGCTCCTGGAGTTAGATCCATTTTGTCCCACGAAAAGAAGGGAAGTGTTGTTTGCAGAAAAGGCTTGGCATCACTGTAGCCAGTTCTTTATTGTTCAATCAGATGTTATGTATAGCTGTGTGGTGTGGTATGTTTGTAAACTGTGATGCTTGTTATAGAGTTTATAACATTATTTTTAAATGTTTTAATTCCTTCGATTTAAGTACCTTGTGTGCTGTTTTTATTAATATGAGTAATGGAGACTCTTCCAAATTGTCAAGCAATATGTCAACAGATAATTTATCGCCTGAGGACAGTATTTCAAGTTATTCTACCAAATGTAAAAGTATCAACAAGAAGAGAAAATCACCTAATCCAGCAAAATGGAAGAGAAAGAAAAGAAAGGAAGCTGGCTAAAGCAAAGTTCATCGAAACTGGAAGGAACAACAGGTTTGGACGCCGAGAAACTGGAGAAGATTGCAAATGCAAATATGAATGTTTTAAGTACATATATGAAGGTAAGAGGAAAACGATTTTTAAACAATTTAAAGCATTGGTGATAAATATGAACAGGATTTTATTTGGGTGGCTTAATTACTGCAAATCCTGTACAAAGACGCTGCGATGTCTTGTGACTCTGACGGAACATCCTAAAAGCTATCAAATCAATACGAAAAATTTTTTCTCATGTTTACACCATCAGACTAGGAACATTCATTCGTAAAATTTTTAGGAAAGCATTTGCAACTTTTCATAGAATTTCCACTTAAAGAGTTCAAACGAATAGCTTCTTTTGTCAGTGTAGACAAAACCATCTCTATTCCAAAGGACTAAACAGGAAAGCACTCTAATAGAGGTAACAAAATTTCATAAAATCTTGTTAACCAGGTACCAAAAGTTTTCCAAGAAGGGTGTCGCACTACAGCCGAAATGATAGTAAGCGCTGGATGAAAATGTAAAGGAACTTTATTTTTTTTTTCGGACAACTGCACTGCCCAAAATAAGAATCATGTAGTAGTTCTGTACATGTTCTCTTTGGTGAAAAAAGTTCACTTTAGGAAAATAGATCATCGTTTTCCAGAACCAGGCATAGTTTTTTTTACCGTGCGATAAGTCGTTTGGTGTTATCGAGAAGCGACTAAGATTCATAGAGTGTATTTACTTACCTGGCGAATACAATGGGCTCTTTAAAATTGCAGCAAAGAATTTTAAACCATTCAAGTGGATCAAAATATGATTCTAGACTTTTCTGACCTTTTCAAAGCCTATTTCAAGATAATACTGTAGTTATGAATCAATATAGGCAAAGATTTCTGGTTACCAAGTATCGTGTGTTTGATTATGACCAACCCACGTTGTGAGTTATGGGTTTCAATACCCATAAACAGAGAAATAGACACATTCATGAAATTCAATATTCATAAATGTGAATTTCATTTCTAGTATTGTCTCTTACAGAATCTGCGTACACCAATAAAGTATCACTTAAACGAGTTAATATTAACGATATAAGAAGTTAGCCAATAAACATATTCCATTGAGTGACATTTGGTACTACAGCAGCTTACTACAATCTACCGGAACAGAAGTTAAAGGTGATGAAACAAGTTCCACTGACGATGATGAACTTTCATGGTGAGGAGGGGACACGCAATAACTGAATTTCAAGAGTTTGAAGTTTGCCATGTTCGTGAATGTAATGAAGCGATGATTCCGTGAACTTTTTCTATATGTTGGTTTTCTCTTTAACGTGAATACTGTACCCAAAAATAGAGGTCATAAGACTCCTATATTGTAAACCATTACATTTATATAACTTAATAAAAATGTAAAAGTGATTATATAAGTATAAGTATTTGTGCTCTAACTCAGTATTGGCAACTTGTAATACAATACTGAACTCTATTTTTACACATTTAAAATATTGAAATCCAGGTTTTAAGGCTGCATTATAATAAAAACCTATTAGTGTTTGTATTTACAACTTTTGTGTGTTACTGTTTTTTAGTAATTATTTATTTACGGTAAACAAAATGCCAGTTATAATAATTCTTTGCTACTTTTAGACATCCATATGCTGAAATTCAATCAGACAAAGCCAATTGTTTTGACTTAATCGATTTTTTTCTTTATTTTTGCCTCATTAAATACTTTCAATACATGAACCCATGTGCTATTTTATACTTCAAAATCACAGAACATCTGAATACTTAAGTGTAAGTGAGCTAAAATGTTAAAACGTTTGCCTTAAAATGTAACTTCAGCAATTTTTGGACAAAGAAGATCTAGCTCCGATAAAGGAGTATTGGCTGTTTTGAGAAAATATGTTTAATCAAATACGCTATTTTAATAAATTGTATCAGAAACCATCTTGCATAGAATTGTTATTGAAAGATACACGTTGATTTGATGAATTTTGCTGTGTAAAATTTGTGGAACCACCACAAGTACATAGTTCAAGCAGTCCCATACATTAACACATACAAGAATTTACGCACATAGCTAATCTCATAAAACTATCTCAATATGGATTACCTTGCCAAATTTTAACATTTGGGGTTATCATTTTGTAATTAACACTGATATTGTCGAATCGTATTTCTATTTGTGGTTTAATAATTGCCAAAGGACAACTCATTGTAAACCTCAACTCTCATATTGTGAATTTGCACGTGGAGGGGAAGATTTTAATATGTTACTGTTCCTTTTAGGTGATACAAAGAAGGAGTCCTTCGAAGAAAACGTGTAATTTTGTCCCGATTTTAAAGCGACTATGTAAGTTTGGCAATGTGTCCCTATGCAATATATTACGGGAACAGTTCGGAATGATTGGGCAATTTGAGCAGTTTCAATTGCCCTCCCGGGACTTATTTGATAATTTTTCAGTCACATCTGGAGCGATATTTTATTGCAAACTCTGTTGGAACGGTGGAGTTGAAGTACCTGCGGAACATGAGTAGTCTTATCTATTTCGTCCGAAGAGATTTGTAACTACTTTGAAGCAGATATAAGTGCCTACAACGGAAAATGGTTTTTAAATGATAATTTCAGTACTGAGTGAATGCACTTATGTGATTTCTATTTAAAAGCGGAAATTATTCATGTTAGTCAATAAATGTAGTAGGTAAATTAAGAAACTTCAGATCACTCCAGTGAGTATCAAAACAGACCTATTTTTCAAGGCGACTGTTCAAAAGAATACCGATTACATTCGCTTCCTCACCCAAATATTTCTTCTCGCAGCACATTGAAGAGAGAGGAAGCCATAGAGTTGCATAACCCTCCTGAAGTAACAAGTCTTCTTGTATGCCATTTTCAGACTTCCACTTTGTCCGTAAAGTGTTTCGTAATGTTCCTCATGTTGAGAAAACCCATACTTGTTCGGCATAAGTATTTTACCCTGAGCAACAGCCCTAGAAGTGTGCACCATGTTTAGACCAGTCATCACTGTCACTAATACATAATTGGTGTTTTAACAGTGGTGAAATTTCTTTGTGTAAGTGGTCAATAGGGCATAGAGGAGCAAGAAATTCGGCGGTATAAGAAGCAAGTGGCGAAAGTACCTCATTTGACTAAGGTTGATGTTTGATTTTAGGGATAAATGAAATAACATTTGTCGCTCGAGGAAGTTAATAAAAATTAGTTATTATGTCATATGGCTAATTGTATGGAGGCGGAACGCCCTAAGTGTATATGAAATACTCAAAATTTGGTTTTTGGTGTTTAATTTCAAGGGTATGGCTTAAGCGTTCTGTAAGTGGCAATTTTTCAGAATGAGGTTGTCTGAGTTAAAAACATGTTGCAAGAAAGAACAGTTAGAGATGCAAGAAGTCCTAGAGTGCAGAATTGGCTCTGTTGGAACTAGCGACAGAGTGAGCTCCTTCTTTCAGCTCTGGTTTCTCTGGGACAGAAGAGCTTGACGAATACCTACCTGAAGCTATGCTGATCGAAGCAAATTAGCTCCTGTCAATAATGGCGCATGTTAACACTGTATTAGGGAGAATGGTAAAACATTTTTCTTGGAATTGGTCAGTTTTCATTGTAAACAGAAATATTAATTTAAAAATTGTTAACTCCAAGAAGAACGTTAACACATTTGTTTTATAGAAAGCAGTATTCATGAAAATATTTTGTGATGTGGGAATGTGTTGCAGAAATAATAATTTTTTTTTTTACTTTTCGAAGTTGGTGTTTAAAAGCGCGCTTCAAAAATATTGTTTTGCTGCTGTACTGCAAATTATTTGTTGTCGAAACTCTGTTGTAAAACAGAAAATGCCCACCCACATACAGCAAGCATTTTCTGGACTCCATTTTTCTGTAGACATCATTCCATTTACGAATATTAAACTAATGAAAATCATCTTCCAACGACAATTTGCCACAGAAAATAGATAATTCCTGCAAGTTAAAGCATAACTTGACATGACTGAGGCTTCAAACTGATGCTAAGCCAAGAGAGATGTCTAGGATACAGCAGTCACAAATAAAGTTCATTATCATAAGTCAATTTATGAATAGTTACCCAAATAACTTATAACTCAAAATAAATTGTTTTTAGGAGAAATAATATGTATTAACGAAATATCGTATTCTAATACATTTCCATGCTGTTATCCCAAACAAAATCTGTACCATTAATATTTGAGAAAGGAATCTCATAAAATTGTTATATTGCATATGGTAGGGTAATATACTCAAATTCATTTTAGAGACTTTAAGACTGTTCTACTGAGGTAGCAAAATATTAATTTTCCAATAAACGTGCTTGTAGTAAGGAATATTTCTTATTCAATGATAGCGAGGTACTTCATACATGTTAATACACGACCAAAAAACTCAGTGTTAGTGGAGAAATTTTCCAAAGATAGTGAACTAAGAGATTATGACATATTGGCAATAAATTTCGATGACAACTTTTGGTACCACTAGACCTGTACTTGTCTATAATTTCAAAATATTTAATATAAACCGCCACTGGCATAAGTACAGTAATATTTGTAGCGAATTTGGCAGTGTTTCAACACCTTAATAAAAGTGTACTGTTTAAAATTAGTGTCATCAGAATTTTCTGTTTGATAGAAAACTGCGTATTCTTTGTTGTTATGAAAATACATATAAGATGTTAAAAATAACCCAGAGTAACTGTTATCGATACAAGTCATTGGAATTAATATTTTTTATTTGAAGTGAATGATGCACAGTGGACAAGTAAACAGAAGATAACGCACTTGGTTTGGATTCATAAAACTTATGATTTTTTCAATTTCCTTGTTTTATTTTACACTACTTACTCTCTCTCTCTCTCTCTCTCTCTCTCTCTCTCTCATCTCAATTAATGTTTGTGGCGGCTATTACTTGTCTTTTTGTCAGAAATTCGAACCACTACCACCAAGAATACAAGCCATCCGACGTGGGATTCTGGACGGAGAGCAGAGACTAAGCCGGGCTTGAGGAGAGCTCAACTGAAAACGAACCAGTGACGTGTATAAGAAGTGTAGTGTGATCACAGTGGTGAAGGAGAAGGAAGACGCGAATGGTGTCGCCAGAGCGAGAGGACCTCACTTGCCGTCGCTGCCTGCGGAAGAGTTGAAGCGGCTCTGAGACGCTTAGCCCGAGGACTTGGACGACGAAGACGAGGAGGACTGGCTCCAGGAGTGGCCTCCGGAGGACGACGCCGAGGACGACGCCGAGGAGGAGCTGTGGGCGCCCCCACCCCCGCCGCACGTGGGGCAGCCACCGCCTCCAGCGCCGTTCACCAGGCTGCCGGAGACATCTTCTCCGCCTCCACTCCCTGCCTGGCTAGAGGATCTGCCGCCACCGCCGCACTGCAAGCAGGGCCTGGAGCCCTCCTGCTGCCTCTTCGGGAGGCCTGGTGGCGGCGGGGGAGGCCCGAATGCGTGGGGTGGAGGAGGTGGTGGAAATAGTGGTGGAGGTGGTGGAAATAGTGGTGGAGGTGGTGGAAATAGTGATGGAGGTGGTGGAAATAGTGGTGGTGCTGGAGGAGGGCCAGGGCGGGTGTCGCTGGGAGATGGTTCGCACAGGACGTCGCTCGATGTGTCTCTCCTATTTATACCTGCGAACACCACACACTTGCATTAGCTTCTGGCAACCTCGGAAAAAAAAAACCTTACACAGTTATATGTTAAAATTTAAATCATACATGTTGAAGTTAAATATCAAATATTTGTGATGTGTTGGAACAAGTTATTTCGTATGTTTCTTTTCTGATATTATAAAACCTATTGTGTTTATATTTTTAATACATTTTTAATAAAGTATATTCATAAGTGTTTATCTATATTACCATGTTTTAATATTTTTAAAATAATTACATGCACATTAAAAATAGCACTTGAAGCAATTGCTGCAATAAAACAGCGTGTGAAAGGGTTAATTGCAAACTTCTACACTCATCCTTTTAAAAGTCTTCCTGCCCATTAATTTACATATTTAAATGAAAACACTTTCACGCCTATGTTTGCTGTCAGCATAGCAGCGAAATGTAAAAAAAAAAAATTGCAGCGTTCAATATTAACCTATAAACTGCCGTGGTAGAAACATAAGCCAGTTTTTGAAGGTTTCGCTGACCGAGGTGACTCAGCTGTAATAATTTTAACTGGCATTCGTGAAGACCCGGGTTCGATTCCTTTCCCGGCTGTCATTATTTCGGTTCCCCACAGTTTTCCAAAATAACTCCTCTCGAGATCGGGATTGCAGAAAGTTAGTGTCCACCTCGCTTCTGTTGGTTCAAGGTAACTTGACACTTTTTAATGCCATATTTATATTATGATTGATGACTTTAGTGTTGCCTTTAGCCGCGAGTGAATATTAACATTAGTAGGCACCAATATATCTTGTAAATTTCATTCTTGTATTCATAGCATTAATAAATCTGAATGTGCTGGTCTTTTCTGATTCTGTGACTTCGTTCACTTACAATGCAAACTCTACTACATATAAAAAGTAACTACTAACCTTACATTATGTTATATTATTTATTCATATGCATGCATGTATACAGAATATATCTTAATGAGACCAACAAACTTCGGCTGTATGTTAATCACAAAAAGAAGATTTAAAAAATATATACCACATGGGATCTAAAGTGAATCATATACTGGAACATATCTTTGAGATAGGACATAAACCCCTGGTTTATTACGACTACTGGAATTGGAATATTGAATGTCAGGATAATGTGTAAAATTAATTTAGAACTGCGTGTTAACAATCCATCATTTAATTGTCACATATGCTAGAGCGTCATAGAGATTAGATGGAAATATCGGTAGTAAGTAGTATTCGTGATTACTTCCATGAAATAATTTGATGACAGCGACGGACAGGTCTTCGTTTCTCTACACATTACCCAGACACTTAATATTCCATCTTACAAATTATCTCTAACATTGTTAATAATCTAGTGATGCTGGTCCAACTTCAAATACATGTACCGCTCTTAGGATTTACCTAAACCATCGGTTGGATATACCAATGATTTATCCTTATTTTTTCGTGTTTAACCCGCTACCTAAATTTGCCGGTCTAATTCTGATACATCCTGTATACCTCCACCAACAGGTTATCTCCCACGCTCCCTACAAAATGCATATAAAGGTTATACTTTGGTGTAGTGGTTAGTTTACACGCATACCGCAACGGTGTACCGAGTTTCATTCTCATTGGGGTAGCCCAGTATTTTCGCTTGAAGAGAAACGAGGTAGAGGTTGCCGGGTATTTAAGGTGGTCACATGTACTAAACTCACTTATAGAATAATCTGACTACGCACCTAACATAAAGATAATAAATATTTATTTAAAATCAAATAATTGTCCAGAGATACATGAACTAATTATTAGGGTTTTGGAGCCCAATGGAAGAGGGATTCGGTTATGGTATACACAATATTTTAATTTGGGTACTGAAAGTCATCCCTGGAAAATTTGATTTAGATCTGTGAATCGGTTTAAAATTGAGATACACGACCCTGGAGGTTTCGGGCTCAATTGAGGGCCGGAGGCCGTTTTGGATTACGTAGTAATTTAAGCTGAAGGTGCAAAATTTGGCTAAGATCCGTGGAATGGTGTATAGTTATATAGAGAACAATTATATACTTATACACTGTCCACGGTAAAGAGAGCACTTTTGCAATAAACCTTTGAGGATTGTCACTGCCTTACCCCGTATGTTTTAAGAGGCACTCTGACAAGCGCCCCCGTACAATTGGGAACGACGCGGAGGGAAAGTAGTTCCGTGTCTTAACGTTTAATTAAAAGTGGTAGGTAAACATGTGTAAATTTCGAAATATTTTTTAATATAGAAAGTTATAAAAAAGAGACAATTTATGGAATTTTTTTTGCCAATATTTTACAGTTTTACTTCACCGACGCATGAATATAGTGACTAGACCAATGGCAATGTATTTTTACGTATGGTGGGAAAAACACAATACGCATACAAAAGATCTTAAGCAGAGCTTTAGAAACTGCTCAGATAACTATAAAAAGCCTTTACATAAATACATACATAATAAAATCTGATATGTATGTGAATGTGTTACACAGCTTGTACACTTGTACTCGTACGATACGTACCCGTTCTCATGTGTGTATACAGGATGTACGAGAATAAATAATAAAACTGTGATTTCAAGCAACCATGTTTGTCTTTGTTCCTGCCAGACATTCATGAATCCGTACCCCATTTGACGTTACTCATACAACGTACTTGTGCACTGTCAAATGTTCATAGTACGTTTCCTGTGTTGGGTCATTTTAGAAAATAAACAATAGTTTACATGACTTCTGAATCAGCCCTCGTGTTTGTGTATGTATGTATGTTAATGTTGTGTTGAGAGATACCTTTAGTTTAAATATGACGCATGTGTTTAAATGATCGAAATTATTTTAATACTAGCTCTAAACCGCGGCTTCGCTCGCGTGGTTATAGGGATAAATAATGAATTTATTAACAGTAGACAGACACGGATCATGAACACAGAACTATTTTAGGACGATACTGTAGACGATGTTGTAAGTATTTCCACTTAGCGCCAAGACGTTAGTATTTTGGGCTTGGATACACGTGAACATGCAACATAGAGCTGGCCATGAGAGAAGCACAGTTTTTCCAAGTTCACCCTCGCTACCTGTAATGTTTGCCCTTGTGCTTTGTTGATGGCAATAACAACACTGAGCTTGAGAGGGAACTGCAGTCTTTTTTAATTGGAAAGGGAAGTCTGTGGGGATTATAGGGATCCGAGGAGTGGTAACATTTTCGAGCTTTCCTGCCCCTGTCAGAATAGTGGCACCAATTATTTTCAGCCCAAGTTGTGTGACACTAAGCCTCGTCCCGTTACATAATCGCGGTGCATATAAATCTCGCGTAAGCATGACAGGAACGCCTAATTTTAATTGGCGCTTATGTGAGGGCACACCTGACCACTCTACAGAATTCACTAACTCTACAGGATATGTAGTGCTCTGTTCTGTATCCATGACTGTGTTTACTGACAAATACTCCGTTATTTCTTCTCGTAACTCTTTCAAAATGTTAGAATTAATTATGTTAACGATGTCATTTTTTGGTTCAAGAATCGCACTTTGACATAGCCATTGGTCGTCATTTTTCTTACTTGTAGATCTGGGTAAACTCTAGCAATCAGTTTCTTATCAGTCTGCACCAAATTACAAAAATCCTCTGTAAGTGACACACAGCCATCGGCATCAGTTTCCAACCGCCCATCTCCAATTTCTAATAGTTTATCTGCATAACGTCCTGTATCAACGTCATTGTATATGTTCACTCTCATATTTTCTGTCAAGCTGAATTTATTGAACTGAAAAAAATATTTTGTGGGGGCCACAAAATAATTTTTTGGTATTCACAATGCCAATTTTTTTTTTTTTGGTGTACACGAAGAATTTTGTAGCTGCCACAAAATAAGTTTTTAGTGGCCACTAAATTTTTGTGGCCATAAAAATTTATTTTGTGTCAGTTACAAGGGTGAATAGCAGCAAAATATTTTTTTCAGTGTAACATTTGACCATAAGCTTAACGACTTGAGACAGGCTTTGATTTCATCTACAGGTGTGCCCCGCTTATTCGAAAGACATGATTTAGGTTTGCGAGGCGTAATAGACGAACAAACAAAACAATAAGACTAACATTCGAAAAAGTAAACAAAAAAATACCAAATCGACAAATCCAATCCAAAGAGAAATGTAGAGCCTTACTTATTTGTCTACCTTCTAGCTTAGGTCAGTGTACTGTTACGTCTGCGTACTTTACATTTTCCTGAAGGAATTGGGTATTTTCACGAGATAAAAAGTAGCCTATGTCATTCTCCGACCCTCCAACTATATCTGTGCAAAAACTCACGTCGATCCGTTTCTCCGTTTTGACGTGAAAGAAGGACAAACAAACACACTTTCGCATTTATATAGTAGTAAAGAATTCCGACCAGTTTAACATACAAAATTTTAATATTACTTATCCTCCAAATTCAATCGGAAAATCATTTAAGTCAAATTATATTTTGTCATTTATATAGCCTCCTACTTCCAGAAACCGTAAACAGTGAAATATTAATTTTAAACACGAATACACAATCAATGCTTTAGGCAAAACAGTAATTCAAAAATATATCAAATATATGTTTAGGATTTATTTGTATACATGAAAATAGGTGGTAAGTTCTACCTTTAAATTGTGTTGAATGCTGTATTGTACTTATGATTTCCACGCACAATTCACGTTAAAGTTTGAAGAAATATTTATTTTCACATTCCTTGTAGTCGAACTTTGCAGAGTAAATACCGGCAATACTAGAATGGGAACCTTACAGGAAGCATATGAGCTGCCTTTTATCCATACTTTTACATCATGCAGATAATTCGGTTGCATATTTTGTACGTACGGCAGTAAATGCATACAATGTCCAGTTGTTTACGTGAAATTGAGCAAGAGTTTTTCCTTGCCACGAGGCGGTGCAGATGTTCATTTGTTTTTTTTTTTTTGTGGAATTTGTTGCGCCAGTATGTGCTAGTCGCTGTGACAATGCAGATACGTTACAACAATGCATCTTCCTTGTGAAGCAATACGAGAAATAATTAAATTACGAAAACGCAAAGGACATACCAGAGGGAATTCGTTGTTCGCAAACCCCCAGGAATAAACACAGCTGTTACACTGTAAAAAAATAATGGGAAAATTACCCAAAAGTGTAAGGTAATATTCTCAAACTTATGGATGAAACGTAGTTTTTCTTACAGGTAAGGTAAAATTACCGCACTCCGTAGTAAAATTCACGTACACAGTAGTGTAAAATCACATCCATGGTTGAGAAAATTACCTTATGACGCGTGCATCTCTTCAGCATTCTCAACAGCTGATTATGGAAGGGGGAGGGGTGGAAGAAACAATCCTTCAACACGCTAATATTCACTGATATTGTTCTGTTGTCAGCCTGTCACCATGGTATAATAGATAGCGCATCGGCCTAATGTGATAGAGACCCATAGTTTGTGCCCACCACCAACAAGTGTGGGGGATTTTAGTGTTAAGCTTTCGGTTACTATTTGCCAGGAGATAGAGTAAAATAATAATTAACAGTACTAATACAACGGTATATTTAAAAATATAATTTTATTATATAATATAGTTAATTATCCCGTACGATTAGGGATTAGTACTTTACTTGTTATGTAAATTTACTGTACATTTTACGAGAATTTGACATTACATGTAGATGTAATTAGCTTCCCCTAAATGTAAGGGAATTTTAAATCAATTTTTTTACAGTTTACGCAAGTAGGAAACAACTCGGTCTCTGGTGAGTGAAAGCCACACAACTCGTCCATCTCGTCTGCCCACGACTGCTGTGGACGCCCAGGCACGACTGGAGCAGTCACCCCGTATGTCATTAAGACGTTTGTCACTGGAGACCGGTAATCCTACTCACTGTTTCAGAGAGCTGCTAAAGGTGCTCACCTGAAACCCTGCGAGGATACAGCTGTCCATACATTGCAGGAATCTGATAAGGATGAACGTGTGACTTACTATCGTTGGTTTCAGGCGTTCATTGTGCAAAACCCACGCATATTGTAAATCACATGGTTCATGGATAAAGCATGGTTTCTCAAGCGGCTATGTGAGCGCACAGAACACATGCTATTGGGCCGCCGCACTTCCACAAGTGGTTCATAAAGCGCCTATGGAATTAGTTAAAGTGGGGTTGTAGTGCGTAATCTCCGCACAGAGAACAGCAGGGGCCAATTATCTTCTACCAGATTGGGGACACTGCTGTGTACGGAGGGATTCTCATTGAGTTTGTTAAGCAACTAGACGATGTCGAGCTGCGTCAAGGTTATTTCCAACATGACGGCGCCACATGCCTTAACGTCAAACACCTCCATGAGGCTCATTGCAAGCGTCGTTGACGACCGGATAGTTTCCAAATACCTGTGGCCACCGGGATCGTCAGATTTGACAACACCAGTCTTCGTCCCATGAAGTTGCTGAAAAGAAATATTTAACGGCACATGCCCCCAGACGTTACATACTGGATAGATCAACTGTGTTGACGCCAACGTCCTCCAACGAGCAGCCTGTAACATGGTACGACCTGTTGAGTTGTGGCTTATGCAGGAGAGAGGACAACAATTTCAAAATATGCTATACACGATATCATCTCCCAGAGATACTCTCAAGGGGTTATGTAACAATTTGAGGTTCGCATTATTCGTTTGTAAATAATTCAATTAAACATGTGTTAGTTTATATAAATCATCCTATACCATGGATGATTCTCAGTAGAGTTTCTTTTATGGGAGTGTTTTCAACAAAATAACAAAAATATTGATTTTGGTCTATACACCCGACTAGAAAGCGAAATCTTTAATATTTCATTTACACAAATGTTATAGCAAAAAAAAAAATAATAGTTATCGCTTGAAGAGGATTTAATTAAATGTCAGCCAAATATAAGAAAGTTAAATATTCTTCCAATGAAAAATAAGACTCAGGTAGTAAATACCAAAACGGTACATGCAAAGAATGATTAATTTCGTTATATACTCGTGCTAAAGTACTTGTGAAATATGAAGTTTGATGAGCTTGGTTTTCTGTATATGTATAGTTACAATTGTTAAGGTTTATATTACAAAATGCTATGGTTGTAAATGTTCCCCTGTAAATTATGAAAAAGTACAAATGAAGTATCTAAAAGATAAATCGACATGCTCTCGTAGTGTAACAAAACTTCATATAGGCTAGGAGAGAACATTGTTAAAATAGTCCAGGTGTTTGTTACTGTGTCTTTAAATCTTTTCGACCAATATCAGTTTACACATAAATATCGCCACGTTTTTAACTAATTAGCTAATTATCTGTTAACTTTGACTGTAGCTGATGTCAGCAGTGTTTTTCAATATGGCCAAGAAAGACAGAAAACTGTATATAGAATTTTCTTTGAAGTCAGCAGTGTTCCTCTATATAATTACATTTAAGTAAAACTTGTTTTTTCGTTTATACGAATAATGAAAAACGAATAATTCCTTCGTGTTTATGTGCAAGCCTAAAATTAAATTATCTCTCCTAAATAAAACATTAATTTTAATAGGTGTATTTACAATAGGCCGTTAACAGTAAAGTGAGCACTTTTAACAGCCGATTTATTTGGAATAACAGTCAATGAATACATTATATTTGAGTCTTAGACGTTAATTTTCGAGTGCGGTGGAATATACACGCTGTGATTATTACTTACATGGCAACATTTATTTTAAAAGTTGGTTACAGAAATAAAATATTACTGAAAGGAAAAAGTAACTAGGGCATCAGAAGTGCTCACTTTACAGTGAACAGTCTATACCTGTTTACTTTTGCAGTCTATAAAACTAAAACACGAATACCCCATTAAAAATTTTCATTTACGTCTACATTTTATGTTTATACATGTACTAATTAACACCTCAAACCAAATTAATTTCAGCTCTCAATGAGGAGTTAGTCTTCGATTAAAGATTTCTTATTCATAGGATTCAGGCCTCCCTATTCCTATTTTAATACATCTCAACAATTAACAAACACCTGGAAGAAATTTGTTTACTTTTTTCAACGATTGCGAATAAAACTATTAAAAGTTACAGAACATAAAAATTATACTACGGAACGAAAGCAGCAATAATTGTCCTATTCGTAGTTTTAATGTCGGATCCCCTCAAATACAGATATCTGACTGCTGCTTTCGTAAGTAAATAATTGATAATGGTATTGTAGGTAAAAACAGTTTATTCCTAGGAAAGTACAAGCACGATGTTACAATCAGAACAACTGACAGAACTACAGCTGGAAGGAATGCGTAAAGTCGTAGACGTGGGAATGCACAAAGCTCTACGAACATGAGCCTTATGGAAGGGAGATTGGGAGACATCGCCAAACTGACCAACGCAGTCTTCAACCAGAAACGACTATTGGTGAAATAATTATTCTGGAAAACAACTCGTAAAAAAGGGGTATGCCCGGTATTTGTTTTATTTTAACTTCATTTTTGTGGGTAACTGTTAGTTAAAATAATTGCTAGAACGCCCCAATTAAGTAATTCTACGTTAATTTTAGGTATAAGCTGGTTTTGAAACCTTAGATGGACGTGTGTATTTAAAATATTTTCAGATGAAAATGGTGCCATGTTAATCTTTACCATACCAATTATGAATTTTAGCGATTTCTAAATCCTCGGATACTAAGAAATTTAACTTGATGCGGATTCATGCAATGGTTTACTTTGACTAATATCACGTCGATTTTGTGCCTTTCGACGAAACTCAGTTAGCTGCAGATACCTTACACGAACTTACGAGAAACATTTATAATAGTAATCTTCATGCCATCAACAGAATCACAGTTCCTTGCGCTCACGGTTTACTATTAAGCGTTACGGAAAAATATTGAAGGATCAGTATCACGATATCGAGGGCCACGCTCGACTGAATCTGTTTCACACGGTCGAGGGACAGAAGCGAAAGATTACTTAGAGCAACTCTGGTACGAAATTTACAACATCACAGAGCAAGGTTCCAGTGTGCATTGCCGCATTGCCGCATTGCCGCATTGCCGCATTGCCGCATGATTGCACACTTCGTCTCTGTGATCGTTCTGAAGTACAGCAGCATGTTCGTTGTAACAAGTGAAGTCCTTAGTTTCATTATGTTAATTTCTGCCATCAAAAGGACTATTAACAAAATTAGAAGGATAGTTCAGGGCATATCTGTGTAGGTTTAAATATAAACATTTATTTATATTCGACTGACCACAGCGTAAAATATTTTTAAATGAAAGTCACCCCGCCAATTTCTATGGTGATCAAAAATTTTGTTTATGGTGGTTACAATAGTTTAGTGGTGAAAACAAAACAACTGTGTATTCACCATAAAACCAAATGTATGGAAGGGTGAATTTTCACAAAATATATAGTAACAAATAAAATACGACTTTTTTTTCTTCAAAGAATAGCTTATTTAGACTGTCTCTTACCAGCCCCGTAACACAGCGTTCCAAGCACTAGTAGCAGCGTGAGTTCCAGCTGTCCCATCGTAGCACGACGGTAAACGAATTTTATAGGAGCAATGTTCGTATCTTACTCGCGCGTCCAAGTCTCTGGTGCATGCGACTGCCCCTCGGCCCCTTCAAGTGGGTATTTATATAGCAGCGTCAGTGCCTTCGTGTTAACTGTGGAGGGGAAAGCGTCTAGTTCTCGCACTAACGTAAACTAACTCCAAGGTCACACAAATAACTGATTCTCCTGAACTTGGGTTATACCCAAAATTCATCCTCGTTTCTGCTAGTTCATTGGTCATTCCCTTTTGACACCAATAACATTGTTTGAATCCTTCCAGTGATTGTTAATGTTTAATAAATAAAAAATTGCAAACGGAACACTTAACTGACAAGCTTGCAATCATCGTGGAATTATTACCATGGTCGTAAATTTTATTTGAACGAATACCTTTGTGCAGATTGTACAACATTCATTTTCTACAGAAAAACGATTCAAGTAGTATGAAAAATATCAAGTCCCAGTTACAAGTCAAGTTACCTTAGAATTAGAAATATTGCTCTACATCACAATACAAAGCTGACGAAAACTGGAATCGTCTAAAATCAATACTTACAGCGATTTCCTATTTTTCCCTCAGGAATTACATATAAATTTCGTTTATACTTTCTAAGAAAATATGCCACAATCATCAAAAAATTAATTTTTCTTTAATTGTGAAGTTAAGTATGTGTTACGTATTTGCGGAAATCATATTTAAATAATAACATACTGACAATTATTCATTGTGGTTTAAAAATTCAGGAGACAATACTGATTTTATGGAAAAACTCATTGCGTTTAACAAGCTCGCACTCTTCCCAGTAGTCTACATGCGCTAACCGGACTAAGCAATTTGACATGCCGAATGGCACTGCTCCGCTAACGAGCAAAGCAAACATACTGTTGGTATTTCCAGTTGTTCTTCATTTGTTAATTGAGACCAGCGCGGCGTGCGGTAGCAACCCGGGTTACTTCTCTACGTAGAAAACCCTTTCTACAGTAAACTACTCACCGGCAAACTCTCAACCGTATCCGCCAAGTCGGACCAGTCACAGACATGACCAGGTTTGTGCAGTATTCTAGTAACTGGTGCTCCCATTCTAAGGATACAGGAACAGCCTCTTTGATTACACATGCATTGTGGACAGATCAGCGTAGATGTATCTGATGTACAATAAAACCAACAAATTAAACAAGACATTCTGTAAACCTCATCCTAATTTTTTTTTAATCCAAACCACGTGAGGGAAAATTAGCGGCACCATAACAGTGTGTTTTAACAATCTCGTAATGGGTTACCCTTAGCATAACTTGTTCACGTCTATTGGATAATATCGCATGTCTATTCTTAAAAAAATGGGGCCGCGGTGGCTGAGCTGTTAGCCGGAACTAGCTTCCCAATAGAGCGAACCGGGTTCAATCCCCGGCCGGGTCACTCCCGGATATTCGCATGTGGGAATCGTGCCGGACGATGCGCTGGTTAGCGCGTTTTCTCGGGGATCTCCCATATCTCCCACTCTTTCATTCCAGCGCCGATCCATAATTCCCTTACTTCACTCTCATCGGTTCTCAATACCTTGCTGTTAAGAGCCGACTAAATCTCTTCACTCACTCACTCTTTCACTCACTCACTTAAAGAAAATCGCGAACTATTGAGACAGAGAAGGAATTATTTACAGTTTGGAATAACAGTTATGGAGAACGAATTAATCATAATTTCCGTTTATCTAAGTAAAAAGTTTATAGCTTCATTTTATGCAGGATTTTCAGGTTCACAACCAAAAGGTTAAGATTCGTCAGTTAATATGCCAGGAAACTGCTAAGCTGATATATTATTCCAAACTCGTGCCGATGTAAGTCGTTTATCACTCATTGCCATTGCAAATCAGAGACAATACTTATTACTAAATAATTACCAAGACCGAAAACAAAATAAGTAATATTCAATCAAAAAAGCTCAGACGTGAAAAAGGCTAAATATTTATCTCAAATCTACTTGGCAACCACGCATAGTAGATGTTAGATATGCAGCACTGGGAAAACTTAAACAATTATACCCATTATTAAACGCAACTAACTTTCCACGTAATAAAAACTCATAATATTTATAAGCAAATGATAATCACAGCTAAGTCATACGGATGTAAGGAATAGGGACATGCCACAGATTTCACAATTAAAGACTTGCAAACCACACAAAACAAGTACTCGAGAATAATGACTAACCCAGATGTATTCACTACTGTTAAAACTCTATGAACTAAAATCCACAAAATACATTAAAGATATAATTGCAACAAAAAATAAGAATTTTTATAGTAATCTGGCAAAACATGACAATTCTAATATCAAATTCCTTTGTAATTATGATCCCGTAGGAGTAACAAAATTCAGAACACCTTAATTTCACTTAACACGACACGAGAGAGAGAGAAGGGGGGGGGGGGGACTGCTTGCTGATTGGCCAGGCAATCAGAGCGTGAGGCGCTCCCAATAAACCTGGTCGCGCGGTCAAAACGCCCAGCAACCAGCGAGAAGGAAGATGCTGCAGCGCGCGTCTACAAGGCAGCAGTACTGCCGAGTAGTTCTTATTACAGCTACTCGTACAAACTAGTGCGGCTAGTTCTTGCTAGAGCTACCGCATGGTCTAGTATCGCAACACATTGCACAGTAGATGCACACGCGCATAGACAAGACAAGAAGACAGAGGCGCATTGTTTCAGGGGTTAAGCTGCGTGGGTTCTTGGGCAAGGAGACCTGGACTCAGCTCCACTTGATAACCAGGCCTAGGGTCACATGCACTGGTCCAGAGAATAGTGATCAAGGGGGTAACACATAACGTTCGATCAATGATTAAAATCACTATCCTAATCAACAGTATATCACTTAGACTACATATCAAATACTGGGTATGTCTGGTAAAATTAGTAGCAATAATAAAAAATAATGTAATAAATAAAAAATAAAAAGACTAATAAATAACAGAATAAAACAATAACAAAACCCTAACAAAAATGAACGTATATTTAAAAATTACAAATTAATACAAAAAATACATAATAATATCAGCAATTAAAAACATATTACAAAAAAAAAAAAAATTCTACCAACTATGACGCAACGACTTGGTAGTCTGTTTCAGGTCGGGAAGAAGAAAATAGTACAGAATAGCAGACAGGGGGAGCCCTACTTTGACTAGCATCCGAATAGATTCTGGTACCAATGTCCCCTCTAGCACACTAATAATTACTTCTTTTCTCCAAACACTTTTGCACCTTTTATTGAGATAAAATAAATCAGATAATTAATAAAATCTCTCAAACTTTCTTTTTCCAAGTTATCTACTGAGAAGAATTTACTTTAAGAATATTGTAATTTGGACTTTCTTTAAAGCAACTTACATAAATTGCTGATAAAAAATTTAAGCACTTTCATTACCAAGGGAAAACAAAATGTATGCCATAAAAATGTATATATTTATATACATATTTCTTACATCAATTAGTTTTATTAAGTCATTATTTCAATATATTGTCAAAAAATAAAAAAATAACTTTAAATGACTAAGTGTCCTCAGCGCATGTATATTTCTTCTTTGCATATATATATATATATATATATATATATATATATATATGTGTGTGTGTGTGTGTGTGTGTGTGTGTGTATATATATATATATATATATATATATATATATATCACTACACGATCACACGATGAAACGTACTCCGTGGGCTGCCCGGGAGACCAGGGACTCGCCCACACACAACATGCGAAATTAATTAGCACACTTGCACACAACAGACCAACATGTCAGACATACATCATGTCGCTGATATTCACTCCTGCCGGGAGGCTGGATGGGAGATTCACTCCCCCGCCAAACAGAAAAACATATAGCTTTACTTTAAAATAAGCAAACCCCAAATAAACAGATTGAATACGTGTCCGGTGCCCAGCTACACGGTGCCTCGCCGCCGACCCAATGATTTGAGTGTGTGTCGGGGTGTGTTTGTTTAACAAAACCCTGTGAGTTATAGGATTCTAGGCTCGCGGTCTCATGACATCAAGGCCATTCGGTGGCGTATGAGGGTTTGGCGGTAGCGGCCGTTGTAAAAAGCTGCTTTCCTCACGCTATGTAACTATTTGTCTTTTAACACGATATTCTTGGCTCACAATCATTCATGAAAGATAATCAATAATTTAAAAACACCTGGAGTAAGTTTTTGCTTGAAATGACAGTTTATCAAAATTTCGACTCACCATTAAGTTGATATATTAGCTCAAGTCTGTAACTGTCTATATTATAATTTTTTATTTGTAACCTTGAAAAGATGTTTATGATAATGCTCACGAGTTTTCTTATTCCTGACTGAATGAAATACCAAATACTCTCGTAACTCAGAGTAACTCATGTTAACATATTGGATACATAATACTTCCTATGCCCCTTTGTGTCCCATTTTAGCATCAGTCATCAGTCCACGTGATGATATTCTATAGTCAAGGTTTTAAAATTCTTGTCCGTGGAACTTTTCGGGTTTCAAAACTGTGACCGTTAACCTACTTACTGCTGGCCAAAATTCTAACATTTCTTTGCACACGAAGTTACGTTTAACCGTAAGTAACTTAAGTTTTTGGGATATATTATGTACCATTGACAGTATAATTATATCTCTCGCAAAATGTAGTTGAAATTAAAGAAAAATCAAAACTCACTCACATGTAAAATTACAATTAAGAAACAAATAAAACAAGCTAAAGATAATATTTATAAGTAATCGCATACATTCTATTGACGTGCTGATTTGAATGCACAATAGTAGTGTCGGTGTCCGAAAGCTTAGCTTCGGACGGCGCCGAATATGGTGCACTCTGGTGTCAGTACTCGATAGCTTAGCTTCGGACGTCGTGATTGTAGATACACACATGTTGGGACATGCGTCCTCGGCCGAAGTAGGCGAGCCGCCCATTCGACCGCGGGCGAGCTAGTATGGACAATGCCTAAAACTGATAGGTTGCACTACAGACTAAAGAGTAGGTAGACTGATTATTCGCCTTCTGTGCATGCGCCGAACATCGACCTACCCCAAAGGAAGAAAACTAGAGGAAGTGCGTGCAATTTGGACCACTCAACTTCAGATGCCTGTAAAATCCTTAAAAGATATTCCAAACACTTCAAAACTTAGAGGCGGATTGTAATAAGATGTTAGAAAGCCTATAAGTAAAATGCAATTTACGATAATATAACACAGTTTATGAAAGTTTATCTAGGTTTTTGAATGCCATGTAATTTGTGCCAATCGCTTCACAGTCGTGCAATTTGGTCCAGCTGAAAATAATAATAATATATAAACCAGAAAACAACTGGTACTGCAAATAAATGTATTATTCATCTTTCTTGTTGTATATAGTGTGCAAAATTTTAAACTTTTGAAACAAAACATACTTAATCGTTTAAAAAATGTGATAACTTTCAGATTCAGACTCAGTTAGAGGGGCATAACTCAGACAAGTCTTCATGTTCCAGCAATGGTCAGTTAAGAATCATTCAACTATGATATAATTAACACTATACATAAAATTATAATATTAATTCCAAAAAAACAATAAAATGTTAGCCTAATATAGAGACAAATAAAATTTCCTAGCAGTTCACACAATTATCACAAAAGTAAAAATGTGCATCACTTAAATCGGCACACTCCTCGTGTGACCAAAGTTTACAAGAATTGCACCGAACCTAGTCTATGTCATAGCCACCACACATAGTCACCACAGTTGATGCACATTGATTCCGGGCTATTGGAAACACAGATATTCTTCATCTTCTTCTGGGAATTCGGCTGCACTTTAGTAAATAAGTGTTTCTTCTTCGTTTACGCTGTAACAAATGATTTTTCTTTGCTCTGTTTTAAGGTATGATTTAATTTTTATTTGAATATTTTCCTTCTTTTTGCACTATGTTAATTTATGATATTCATATAGGTTTTAAAAGTATTATAATATTCCTTGAAGATCATTTAATGTTTTCTTAATATAATTGTCTATGTCTGAGCATACACCTTGCTCGCAGTATTAATAAACACTGGTTGATAGGGCGACTGACGTGACTGTTTAAAAAGAAAGTTTTGTTTGGAATGAAATATGGAACAGGAGTAAAATGTTTCGTAAGGGAAGGGTTCTGAAAGAATGTTGGAGTGATGTTTCGCTGTATAAAAGTTAAATTATTTTGAAAAGAAAAATTATACTTAGTCACTGTCACGCGTGGACAAGCAATGTGTTTCCACTAGAAGAAGTTGATTATAAATACCTGAAATTTGCAAGATTATGTAGCTTGCAGATGTGTTTGAATGAAGATTCTGCATAATATTTAACGATAGGCAAGGTTGTAAAGAAGATATTCCTGACGGCGGGATGTCCCATCTCATCGAGGATTCCAGAGTCAACTGGTGAGCTGCTGTACAACCGGGATCATTCTGCGGCGGATCGACGACGAAGCTCGACGCCCGCACACCCGAGAGCAGCGACTGCGTGCTTCGCGAGGTTCCATCAGGCCGGAGAGAGATAGAGAGAGAGAGAGAGAGAGAGAGAAAGAGAGAGAGAAAGAGAGAGAGAGAGAGGGCGAGAGAGTCTACACATAGTTTGCTATTCCTGAAGTTGCAGCATCAGATAAGTCCTATGCAACCTTATTAACACTAAAACTGGATCAGTGACGATGTTGAGCTAATGTTATTTAAGCGATTTTATAATAATGTTGTTCTCTCCAATACGAATAATTTATGGATGAAAGCTAGAATTGTTTGATGCAGATTTTTTCATCATTAACATTGACACTGTATTTTGTTGTAATTTGAAATTTTGATTCTTTTTATATTTATCAGAGAGGCATTTAATTTATAAACCATTAATATCTTTTGAATTTAATAATAATATTAAAAGAAAAACAAATCTAATAAGACTATTTAATATTAACTGTGTGACAGCTGATGGTAGAAATAAGAAGCCATCTGGAGCACCTGAATGAATTAGCGTATTTGTTGATGTGAAAAGTTTTAAAGTTTACTTCTTTAATTCAAAAATAGCTGTTACAACGCAAATGACTTAGATGAGGAACGTAGACTCTTGATAAGCGATTCCTTGTGTGGCATTGATGTCAGCACTATGCCTGAAACCTCGCGTCTTCGCCTTTTCTTTTGCTCCGGTGAAAATGAGCAAAAAGGAAGCTGATTTATTTACTCCTTATATATATTACGCGTTGCAGGTAAACCAAGAACATCATTCGAGTGATCAGAAATGTCTTGGAAAGTGCCAAGCACATTTATTTCTGGTAGATCATAAATGTTAGACTGCCGTACATCATCAACGTGCTCCATTTGCTGGGACGTCTTCACATGTAGAGAAACAGGGCTAGGCTCAATTGGTTGGTCTTTCTCCTTCGCACCTGATTCTTGGAATGGACGATCAGTGACCGACGCAGCAGCAAAGTCAGCATCTGTAAACACATGGCTATCAACCGACCACAGCCCAGTTTTCCTTAAGCCATTTATTGCCGTTTCCATCGAAGCAGCCCTAGGAAACCCAGCTCCGAATAAAGAGGCGATATGCCCAAAATTAAGTCTTTTTTCCTGGAGACGTTCTCAGCTTTGTTGTAATCGCAGAGTTAACGAAGGTGTGCAGTGGCTCAAAAAAGCCACGTCGAGTGGTTGCATACAGTGTGTGCAGTGAGATGGCAGTCATGGTATAATAACCCCATTTTTGCGAGCCAGGTCGATTGTATCTAAGCTCTGAGTGTGACTGCTGTGTCCATCTAAAATGAGAAGAACATTTTCTGTTACGCTTGGTTTTACGTTCCGAATGAAGTGGGACATCCATTCCGTAAACCCATCTACAGTCATCCACCCTTCGTCTTGACAACTGAAAATTGTCCCAGAGGGATCACCAAACGCTAGAGAATCCGTCATTCTTTTCCCCGCGTAGTTTAGCATTGAAGGAATAAATAACCCAGCAGCATTCATGTATACACACCTGCCACATTTTGCCACATTTCACAAGCAGTTATGCCACCAAATTGATGCTTTCCTCTATGTGCAATAATTTTTTCCGGGTATTGAACTACAGTATGCGAAGTTTCGTCCATATTAAAAATTCTGGATGATGTAATTTGCTCCTGGTCTACTATTTTCTTCAGCGCATCGAAATATTTGTTGACGACTACTTTATTGAACCCAGCAGATCTTGCTGGAGATGTAGTTTCTAGCAGTCTCGAGCTTAACTCTGGATGTCGTCTCATGAAACTTTCAAACAATTCTTTTCCAGCTTCATGTTTTTCTTCATTGAAGCGAATGCCAAGGTTATTTTTCTTAGCTATCCCGAAAGCGAGTTTCTTAACTCCTTTTCTGGTTATTCTGTAATATAAGAAGGAATAATGTGTAACCACTTTACAAATTATAATTACCGTCAAGATTTAAAGTACTTAGAGTAAGCTAAGAGACACTAATGGAAAAAAACACAGAAAAAAAGTAGGTGACTCTATCTGTACTAGCACGATAATAGGGCTTACAAGCAGAGTAGTAGGTACTGAAGAGAACACACAGATGACGCTTGGGGCGCTATATGAAATATTTAATGAGCAGTTTTGTTTCCATGTTTTTTTCTTGCAAAGGAGTATGTAGTTACATAATGGGTAAGTCTGTACCAGAAATTTAGTTTACCTTACTTCAACCAACCAAAAGTTATGAACATTTTTCCATAAATTACGGCTATAGGCCGTATTTATTAACTTCCATAAATAACTAACGGATAACCCAGATACTTTTGATTTATGCAGAAAATACCCAGTTTCAAAGTATGGCTACCCTATTTTATGACTATCGAAAAATGTGCAAAGCCAAGAGCTGATATAAATACTTCATTGTAGGCATCTATACTTATTGTAAGAATTCTACAAAAAATATACATAATCCATAAAACATATTCTCCAAATGTAAGAGATGTTTGATGAGATCTTCTTCGACCTCTTTTGCAGATCATGAGATCGGCCAATAGGCCTACATTTTGAAACTCTTTAATGTTATTTTAATCTTCGTTTCAGTACTTTATGAGATCTTAAATATGTCTGCAGCTTCATTAATCCCCACTCCTTTCACGGCATGCATGGCTGCAATCAAGTCTTCTTCCTCCCATTTATTATAAATCCCCTTAGAATTATGTTCTTCTCTTGTGGTCATCTAAAACAAAAATATTGAAACAATGTTCAACTTTTTTGTGCTGATTTACAATAAATTCTTGTAATTTGGACCAGAGGTCTAAATAACACTATGGGCGTTGTACCAAATTACACATTGAGGCAATTTTAACGCCATATTTGATATCGTGCTTATTGTATTTAAATATACTTCTGTCACTATACAGAAATACAATTTAATCTAGCACCTTAAATATAAAACCATCCAGAAATGATTTCCTGTAACTATTTAACTATCCCACGCAGCTAAAAAAATTGAATTTTTAAATGAAAGCTTTTAATATTGTACTTACCTTCGTATTGTCTTTGTCGTTTCGTCCACGTGTAATTAACTCTGATGCAGCACTGAATTAGAAAATACGCATATAGCCACACGTACACTGTGCTGATATCTGTTGATGGCTGTGAGAAAAACAGCTGGCTCGAATTACACACTTGTCCAAATAACACGGACCTCCCTTATCAAATTCACATGGTCAACAATGATGAACGAGTTTGTTTATATACCAATTTTCAAAAGAGAAGCAATTTAAAAAAAAATAAAATACTTTTAACAATTTTAATTTCACAAATTCGTAATTGTAATTGGCTAGAAAAAGTAGACAAGCGTCTTAAAATACTTGTTTACTACTTAGTGTTCTAACCTCAAATCCAATCATCGCCGTTTTTGTTAGACGTGTTGTCAGAAAAGCAGTTCAATGTTGGGATATGGAGACTGGTTGTGCGCAGCCAACGAGATCTGTCTACCTCATCTTAAGTCTATGGGTTGCACCACGGCAAATGGCGTGCGTGCAGGTGCAGTGTAATCAGAACAACGGCCCCAGTTGTGAAGGGGAGTTGAATGCGATCAGCGGAATACAGAACGTTGGTGTTTGAGCAACAGGGAAAAATCATGTCCTGCCAAAGGTAAATCTGCTAGCGAAATGTTTCTCATGAGAAAACGCGTGAAAGTATGGGTGACAATGATTGCTATGTAAACGTAGGTTTTGACACATGTTCCCGAATTAAAATTCAGGAATTAGAATTAGAATTAGAATTCGTCCGCCTTCTTGGGTGACGTCAGAGCCAGGGGACGGCTCGACGACCTGGAGTGGATATATTACAGGAAAAATGTCTCGTTTCACCCCAAAATCAGATTGGAAATAGGTGATCTTAAAATCATGCTTTTCAAAAAATTTTGCCCAAAAATGTAAAACGTTTATTAATCTAAATATTTCTAAATTTTTTCTTTCTACCCAAGTCAAATGAGCAAGGATGATTCGAGGCTCTGAGACAAGCCCAGCTGACTAGGTGGGTCAACAGCCATTTTTCTTTTGGTTATTAATCCTGACTACCATGTTGGATGTAGGTGACCTTGACCTTAACCATGATGACCTTGAACGTTAAACAATAGCTCAAAAATCTGTACGAATTTTGAATAAGTAGTTAGTTATAACAAACGAGTAGGCTCATATAGTTTTGATGAATTTCGTAGCAGCTAAAATTACAGGTAGGCAGGCCTTGGCGACTTGTTGACAGTGATAGTAATAGAGATGTAGCAAGAAACATATGCAATAATAACTAAGCAAATACATATGCATGTGTGCCTTAGACAAACATGAACACAGAACCTAATTTAATATAAGTTGCCATGTAGCTAACTACATTGCAAATGTAGGATTAGGATTACAAGCATACTCTTTAGTTGTAATCGGTCTAATATTTTGGATAACAGGGATTATTACCCTGAAATGTTTTATATAGCACTACATGTGTGCAAAAGTTAGTGGTTATAGGTTGATCGGTCCACTATATATGCCATCTCGGGGACAATGTACAAATTCCCATCACCGTTTTCACAGAGGTAGTGCTATGGTAGACCATGTTAATTTACATTTTTTAACGGGTGTGAAATTTTCTTTTGGAAGCAGTGGCAATGCAAATTATTTAGATACTACTCTCATATCTATGAAATCATTTGACAAAATTTAATGAGACTTTGTATGCTGACAGGGTCTATTAAAAACTTCACGTATGCATATGCAGACTGTTTCTTGCCTTTTTGTTTTTCTAAAGTGCCAATTGAGAAAATAAATATTTAAATGCCATATATTGGGAACAAGTCAACCTATTTCCACCAAATTCTGTACAATATTAGTACTACGTTAGGATATGTAAACATACAGGATTTAAGAAACTCCCGCACTTGTTTTTAAAACCAATTCCGTTTATTTATTTGAGGTTGGAAAATCCATTCTAACAAAACGTTGGACTGGTTACAGCCAAAGCTGACGCTCCGAATGTTACCTGCATAATCCAGGTGGTTACATGCCATCTTAGAATACGAGGTGTTCTGGGTTCGAGTCCCGGGTGAGGCACGAGTGTATTTGTAACTGTCCCACTAGTGTTGCATTCGCTTCCGGTTTCATCTCTAATGATATCGCTATGAACGAGAAGTCAACACCCACCTACCATCTAACCTTTTAAGAACTTCATTAAAATAAATACGACTACTTAAATTGTAAAATTGTTATTATAACTTGCATTGAAATCGACAACTATCAAAATGAACTTGTTGAGTAACATTACTAAATCTGTCAAAGAAAATGGCTCGTAAATGTATTTTTTTTACTAGCGTTATAATATCTCAAATAAATTGTTGTCATTTGAAGCACGAAAAATACTATCCGATTTCCACCCATCAGCTTCCAGGTCATGTAGCTTCATCGTCTCAAATTTAAAACATCTTGGTTTGTGCTGCAACATAGGTTTCTCAGGGGGATCTGTGCTAACACAGGTCTCAAACTGGGTCACTTTTACTTTTTTTTCTTTCCTTAGGCCTGCGCTAACACAAGCATATTATTATTGGCAATTTTGTACTCATTATCAACAAGGCATATATCGAATAAATTATTTATATTTACTTCCTTTAAAAGTGCGATACTAATACAACCATATAGTATACAAAAAAATAAAAAAGGATATAAAATTGTTGTCGGTAGACAGCTTACTTCGTATTTTATTCAGGTTAGTATTTATATAATATTAAGTGCATTCAATTACACAATCGTATTAACACGTTTAAAAGTTAGCTACAAGAAATGTTAAAAATTGCTGTAGCTGGCTATAGATTATCTGAATACCCTCGTTTTGTAAAATTGTCGTGGAACCCTCATTTTATTTATATTGAAAACATCGTGGTGATATCACGTTAGACTCCTTCCCAATTTGCCGCAATCCAAGGCAGGTTAAAAACAATTACTTGTAGGTTAGGAGCAGTTACATAAAATATGATACACACACACCACACCATAAGTTCTCAATGCAATGCAGTACCTTGTTTCCTTCGGGGAAGATGGTAATAGACCTATTTACCCCTTAAATGTTGATGCCTGTAGTCGTAGTGAGAGATACAGACGTATTGGAAATATCACGGACTTAGGAAAACTTCGTAGCTGTTATCTCAAGGCTACAATATTCTAAACGCGGCACCGCACAGCAGATCTAGTGTGCGTAACTTGCTGCTGGTGTTGATGTTTTGTTACTGCAAAATGAGAACATCTGAACCAATTTCGGTCAAACAGACTTCATTGGCATTTATGCATTATACACAAGCTCTACATGACCAGGAACGTGCATATTTCCACTTGTACCAATTAGTTTCCTATAAATACTTATTTGATATTCACGTTCGAACTTCATCTTCTTACGAGAAAAGAGAACAAGCGATGAATAAATACCAATTACAGTTTGATTAACAACACTTTCATGGACTAGAACGATCTTCCAACAAATTATGTCCCTTGAACCCATTTCACACAAACTGGTAAACGACGGATTACCAGTATTATTACGCCTTAGGAAAAAATAAACTCCAGAAGTCCACTTCCAACATTAGCTGCTATACCCTGCAGTATGAATCTATACATATAGTCAAAAGAACGTAATTCACTTCAACACTGACAACCTTTCGACACCATGAATCACCATTTTTGTCAACATAATAATTAACATTTAGAATATTAAGGTGCACTTTCCATGGAGAGTAAGATCATCTGGTGGTTGCCTTGAGAAAATAGCTGTGAAACCAGAATACTTCAGTCATGCCACACAGATCAGATTGTATATGGAACATAAGCACTAACCATTTCATACCACCCCACACCATCCATTATCCCCCACCAACTATATCATACCAGGTAACATACCTCCAGTATACTTACAATCATATCGAAAACATATTGGTACTGAATACCAAAACATATATATTACTTTTCAACACGAAATTAGCTCGCCTCAGCCATGCATAGTCAGCAGGTTGTATGGCTTTCGCTACGCGTGGCAGAGGCAAGCTAATGTCATGTTAAAAGGTATATCTGTTTTGGTATTCAGTACCAATAGGTTATCGATATGATTGTAAGTATGATGAAGGTGTGTTACCTGGTATGATATAGTTTGTGGGGTTAATGGATGGTGTGGGGTGGTATGAAATGGGTAGACCTTATGTTGCATAAACAATCTGATCCGTGTGGCATGACTGAAGTATTCTGATTTATGGTTGGTGTAGTACCCAGTACTCCTGTCAGAAAGGTTACTCATTTTTTTTATGCCTAAGGGGTGATGGTCAGCATTTTTTATGGTATGGATGGTTGATAGAGTGATTGATATTAATGTCTGGTATGATGTTTTGTCTGGTGTCTGGTGCTATGACAAACTTTTGGAGCTATGATTTTGGTATATTTCAGTGAGTGTGGGCTGATATATGCTTGAATCCTTGTCAGAAGTATGAGTATAAAATATCTGACGACGATTAGTAGAGCAGATATTTTGATTGACCTGTAAAAATGTGGCTATCTATCTATCAGTGAACAGATATCATGTGTGAATATAAAAAAATTGTTCGAATGTAAATAATTAGTTTAAAAATTGTATATATTCATAGCAATGTGAACATATACTTCTCTTCTCTGAAAAACTTATTTATTCGGTGGTGGCAGTGCCTGTGGTGCTGATTGTAGTGGTGTTGGTGGTGGTGTTTGCGGTGGTGGTATAGCTGAATTGAGTTTCTCTCTGTTTATAGGTCTTGGTAAGACGTTTTTGCCTGGTATCATCCAGTAATGATGGTTGGTCTGGTCTATAAATTTGCTTGGTACCCTTGGGTTATCAAGAATGGTATTTTGGGTGATATGATTTCCAGTATATCAGTATTGTGATTACTGGTATATGTCGAATGGTGTGGACATTATGTGTGTGTGTTGGTGAGTCATATAAGCTAAGGTTTTTTTGAGTTAAAATATTGTTTGGTATGGATGGTCAGTGTATTTTGATTGGTGTATGTCGGCATGGTGGATGGTATGAGAAGTTAATTGTGTCACTGGTATGGGCTGTATGTTTGCTTTATATGGGCTGTGTGGATAAATTATTGAGGTATGCTAGAGTTATAGTGGGTGGTATGGTCAGAAGGTATAAGTGGTTTTGGTTGGTAGATTGTGGGCTTGTCTCAGCTTTATAGTTGTTTGGGTTATGATGGATATTGATCTTAGTGTATTTGGTGGTATGGTTGAATTGAGATTTTCTTTGGTTATTGTTGACAGTATGTTTGACGGTCTGGTTACAGTAAGTAATGATGGTTTTAATAAATGGTAATATCGTTTTTGTTGCAGGTTGTTCTGGTATATATATTTGCTTTGTATGCTTGGGTTATTATGGATTGTATGTTTCATGATATGTTTTCCAGTATATCTGTCTTGTGATTGCTGGTATATGTCGAATGGTGTGGACGCTATTTGTGTGTCGACGAGTCCTATACGGCTAAGGTGTGCTTGTGTTTAAAAAATGTGTTTGGTTCAGGTGGTCAGTGTATTTAGACACGTGTTCGTAAGCATGGTGGATTGTATAATAATAAATCGATTGTGTCACTGGTACGGACTTTAAGTTTCCTTTGTATGGTCTGTGTAAATTAATGGTTGAGGCATGCTAGAGTTATAGTGGGTGTTATGACTGTTAGGTATAGGCAGTGTAGATTGGTAGAACAGGTAGAATGAGTTTTATAGTTTCGGCTGGTCTCAGCTGTAGAGTTGCTCGAGTTATGATATATTTATGATTGGTGTATTGAATAGTGGGGTAGGATAGGGTTATATTTGATTATAGGTGATGGTGTGTTGGTTGGTCTGGTATCAGTCAGTAACTATGGTTTGACATATGGTAAGAATGTTTGCTTTGTAGACTGGCCTGGACTATAGAATTTGCTTGGTGGCTTGGGTGAACATTGATGTTTGTTTCCAGTATATATTTGACTGGTGTCTGATGGCAATGAGAAACATGTAAATGTTACGATTTTTGATATATTTTAGTGGGCGTATGCAGAGTTATACTTGAATTAAAATATGAATGATGAGAATATTTAGTCCGGTATTGGTTCGTGAAGCAGATGGTTTTGATTAGTTACATAGGCTGGTGTGGTATGATGTAAGTAGCCAGGTTCCAGTTAGGAAGCTTAGTTTGATACTGGCAGTCGCGAAACTTTTATGTAGAAGAAATATGGCATATGTTTCTGGTTAGGCACTTGCTAGCTAGTCTTGAACTGCATGCAAGCAGATTATAATCCTTAGGTGAATAGTGAGCATGCTGGTGTAAAGACACTGCATGAATAGTGGGGGGAAAATTTAATATTTCTGTTTTTATGTTTGTTGTCTGAAGTATATATATATATATATATATACACCACATACACACACTGGTGGCTGACTATAAGTTTCTCTATTCATCGAATTATATTATGAGACCCAAGACATGAAAGAAAAATCGCTGCTAAAACAGGGTATAAAGCTGAAAAAGTTGTGGATTCTCGAAACCAAAAGCTTAAATTGACGATGTTGTGCACATAAGCAGACAAAAGTGCAGGGAACTGGTCTACAGAGCTCTTTATTTCGTGCACATACACCATTACTTTTCTCGCACGTACTACTTGGAATATATTGATCATGTGCCTACATGTGGAGCATTCTACTCGGACGACATGAAGGTCACGAAATGTCCTGATACATATTTGGTTCAGAAGTTCTTATGTCCAATGAAAGGAAAAAAATACCGGTAAGATAGCTGGGGCTACCAAAATCTAACGACATCTGAGTGGATATGAAAGACATAAGGAAGAAGTAGCTTTGTTATATCTATGTTTGACCTTTGTGCTGATTGTCCTGGAGAGAGTGGTGTTAAGAGATGGAGCAGTTATTTCATAATTCATTCTTGTGTTCGTAACAAGGCGAGGTTTTTGATGGAGAGTTTACTTAGTTCCTATCCAAGAGGTTCGCAGCAGAGTCACCAGTGACATCATCTTCAGTGTTTGAACCATTGCCTCGAATCTCACTTAAGCCTGCGGATCGACTACATACACCCGAAGACGACCCACTGGAGACTTTGGCATTGTGGATACTGTCACCATGAGAAACGGTGCTGAATACGGTAAGTGGGAATCACAGCACCTGTCTACACAAGAAGTCCTGCCAAGCAACTGTAAAACCTGGAAATATGTTACATGAGGCACGTGATGAAGAGTTACTATGATGGATGGTGTTCTAAAGGAGCTGTGTGGGCTGCAAGAGACCCTTGCTACATTAATGATACAAAGTTAACATCAAATACATGTTATGTTTTGCTAATAATATTATGCGTATTGTCACGAACCTAAGCAATATACATGTATTTGTAATTTACATACAATAATTTTTTTTTGTTCCTATACTTTGGTTTTAATATGTACTTGTACATTCTATAATGTTCATAAGGTCGATCAGAATATATACATATTAGGTGACGACTTTTGGTTTTAAAATATAATATTGTTTGAGAGTATTTGTTAAATATATAATTTTTAATACTTATATTTGAAGAATTCTGGTTTGAAATAATTACTTCCATGCTTTTTAAATGAGGTTTATGTTTTTAAAAATATAAAGGGCTATTAGAATCCTTTGATACACTTTAAAAGACTTTAGTTGTTATTAAAAACTTTCAATGCACATTAAAACACAATTACGACTTTAAAGGTTTTGAAAAATGTCCTTATAGGCATTCTGGTTACTTTGAAAATTTTTTGAAAATATGATGAAACTCAGGGCCATGTACGAGGGGTCATACTATCGGGGCGACATGATATCATATATATATCTATAATTAATATATATACTATATAATTGGTGGAAGAATTTGATTAGCACAGTAAAATATTCATATAGCATTCAATATGAGTTTGTGTATTGGGTTGTGTTAATTGTACATATTGTAGGGCAGGTGATGAGGTTTCAAAACCTACCTGTTCCACACAAATTTTCAAATATAGTGATACAATAAGGTCGGATCAATATGAATTATATTTATATAATATTATATATAAGTGCGATTTTGGTTAAAAATATATGTTGTGAAAAATTCAATTTCAATAAATTGAATACATGTTGAAGAATTTTGTGTTAAAACAATTACATCATGCTTTTTAAATGGGGTTTATGTTTTTAAAAATAATGAAGTTGTTATTAAAAACTTTTCATACACTTTAAAAGCACTGTTGTTGATATAAAAATGTTTCGATACACATTAAAAGCACAATTACGAACTAAAAAGATTTTGAAAAATGCCTTTATAAGCATTCTGTTTACTTCTAAATATTTTTTTAATACATATGATAGGAACTTCGGGGCATGTACTGAGAGGTGTACGGAGCGACATGCAAGTCGCAAGTTTGGATCGTGAAGACCTGTCCGAACCTGCAATGCCCACTGATGAAGAGTTGGGCGAGAGAGGTAGAGCAGAAAAATATAAATCCAATATAGTGTCGCTGTAATTTTTTTGTAGGGGAGGGAGTGTTTGCGACTAATCGAACAAATTTGAGTAATTAGGAAACAATATGGCGGCCAGAAATGATGTCAAGGTGGTTACTGGAAATGTTGTTGTCCAAGATGCCCAATGTAAAAACAAAGGAAAGAGATGTAATGAGAAAAGGACAACACAGAATGATATATCATGAAAAAAACATGTCACGATAGAGCATAACAAACAACACAGAATTATAGAGCATGAAGTGCAAAACTAAGATGGCGGCATACTGGCTACCAAGATGGTGAAATCCAACATTGTGGTTGCATGACCAGAATGACATAATGGGAAGTCTGTGAATTCAATATGGTGGCTAGAAATGGTGTAATCCAAGATGGATGCCATCGGAGACGAATGACAGATTAGGAAGATTATAATGTGGAATGCAAGAGCAGGAATATATGCACTGACTGACAAGATGGCAGAATCCAACATGGTGGTCGCATGGCCAGAATGACAGAGTGGGAAATCAGGGAATCCAATATGGTGGCCAGAAAAACATAATCAATGATGGCAGCCTGAAAAACCGTAATCCAAGATGGCAGTGGTCGAAGCCGATACCGGCACCTGATACCTGTTTCTGGAGGAACTAAATTACACGACTTAGGGCACTTTGGTAGGGCTGCATGCAGCCGTCTTTCAGCTTTTAATATTGTTTTGTCCATTGGTGTTTTTAAGCTGTTCAAGTTGTTAAATATTAGTTTGAGTTTACAATGTTTGTGCTTACTTCATGAATTTTAGTAATTTTTTAGTTCTGCAGGATTTGAGGCTTCGGAGCCTAAAGTTTCCTGTGACCTCTCGCACCTCAAGATATTTGAGTATTGCATTTTGGCTCTCCTATTGACCTTAGTCTATGTTGATTTAATGGTATTTGTGTTCTCAAGTTTAGAAATATTCCCAGTACAGCTGTTTGACGCCACGCGAAAGTCAGCGGCATGTCCCATCCGCGTAGTCACATATTGGGAAGTGAAAAGCAGGGTTCACTCTGAAACCTAGAAACATTTTGCTGGAATTTGTTTTGAATTGCTTTGCTATGGCACCATATTAAAGCCCACTTTGCATTGACCTTTACTAGTGATGCACAGCACTTGCGAGCTTTTATTAAGGCTGGTGTGGTGCTTTTAAAACAGCAAACTGTTCAGGCATGAATGCACCTCAGTTAAATTCTGAAATTTCATTCGAGTAAATTTTGTTCTCACCTGTCAAAGGTGTTTTTGTAGTGTCAGCGAAGTGTTTTTCTAGTTATGAATCACCTGTTTAGTAATTATTTTCATGTGATTTGTAACTTTCATGATTAGTAGTGTGAATCATTATAATTTGGTGTCTGATTTGCTCCAGTACCTGATGTTTTTTTTCTATAATGTATGTTTATGATGGAGAACATAATTTTTTGTCACTGTGCATTTTTTAAACACTTTTAACAAAAAAAAAGGTGTTTAAAGGTCTTTAGTGTGCACAGTTTTTAATTACTAGCATTAATTATCCTGGAAAATTGTTAATATTAGTGAGTGTTTACCAATTTCACCTGTTGGTGCAAATCATTTCATGATACTATACAAAGAATTATGTGATACTTCCATAAAATTCAAATTAAGTGCGATTTGCCTCAAGTTATTTTGAAACACCTTATGCATATTGGCTGATTGGGTAGGCCTAAATTTCGGAAAAGAAAGTAAACAAATGCTTAAATGACATACTGAAAAAATAAATATGCCCAAGTTACCTAATTTAAGGATATGAACTAAAAATCCACATAAAACTTACAGGCTGCACCACAAATTAAAAATGAACTGGAAAATGATCTTGGGTTGCAGCAGATCAAGTTCTAATAGGCTAATTCATTACTTCTTCGCTTAAAGTTAAAATTAATCTTTCTTTAAACATTAGAAAAATTAATCCCCACCACTTGTTACAACCTCTTTGTGTTTTATTCCCCAGTAATTAAGGTCTTTCACACAATGCTGCACTGCCACATAACCACAAAATAGGGCCCAAAAAAATAAACAAATCTATTAAATTAATAGGTACATATTACTGTAACGCAATGCAATATGGGACGCAAAAAAAGTGTTATCTACCTCTGAGATTTGTTTGTCGAGATTGTGTTCAAGACCAAATGTAAAATATCGTCTTATTAAGCAAATACCTTATAAAATATTGTAACAAGGCAGGATATGGTGTGTTTGTACACAATTTCCGAAGAAAATAGAGTTGTAAAATTGCTGGTAAAATGGTAGTGTGAAGAATTATGAAAAACAAGGAAATGTGGGATAGGCAAATGTTATAATAAAATAAAACTGATTTTTCATAAACTTCTGGTGATAAAAAATTCAAAAAGTCTTATATAGTAACCAAGTAAAAAGTTACAACAATTTACTACCCCAGCCGACTAGAAAGTGATTCAGCTTCCTCTGTTAAAGTAAAATAAACAATATGCATATAACATGTTACAAACATGCATATAAATATAGACTAAACATAATCTTTAAGTGTAGAAATGCAATGCTCAGAAATGTTTTGCCATTTGCAGAAAATATGCGATTATTTATAATACCTGAGCTGCATTATGCATCTGCCAATAAAACTCGAATATTCTATTATGCTCTTATGAGTACTGACATAACTATACTCAGTGCAGAGCCTTATTAGATGCATTTTCACTTTGATAAACATTGTCTCATTCCATCAAATGTGAACATACATCTAAACATTTTACAAATTAGCATATAATCTCCCCGAAATAAACACATTAGTTTGTGAAATTCATTTACAGCATAAATCAATCGTGTTTTTGCCTAATATATACAAACAACCACAACACTCATGTTTTACTGAAACATTCAATTTGGAGGCGTCGAAAACGCGAATGGTTGTATCTCGTACATCAGACAGTTTGAATGTTTTTTTCGGGATTATGTTTTACTGCATCATATAGATTAAAGCAAAATTACAAAGTACTCTAAGTGATATTAATAACAAATTTGATATTAAACATCATTTATCTGCATTTGACATCCATGCTACAGCAGCAAAATGATAACAGAATTGAAAAAAGTACTTTCGGTGGGAATGTCCACTTTCCAGCCAGGCAGCCATCTAAAAATTAACCCGCACTATATGAAAATAGTTTATTATAATTCTGATAGATATTTGCTGTAGACCAAATACAGGGGGTAAGGTTGTGTGATTCCTGGGTGAGGCATTCTTCGGTATTTCATATCCCTGGGGTATAGTAAACAGGAGGAAAGTCCTGGGCATGATAAGCGGTGTGACATTACCATGCTATAGTATGCCGAGCTAGGTATGCACCACACACTACCAGCACAGGGTGGATGATGCATCTTTTATAGCCTCTCTCCACTCAAGGCTTCCCGGGCCAACACTGTTAGTCGCTTAACAGATTGGGCAACGCCACCTGTTCTCTATGGGCTGCCAGAGTCCTTGTGACTGGCGAGGGGTATCTGCCATGATGGTTGGACCGATAGCTGGTACCAAGACTCTGCCACTTGGCGGGGTGTTGGACCACTTAGCTCTCAGGCCGTTGGTGCCCAAAGTCTGTACTTCAAAGATGAAGTACAGAGACATGGAATGGAGTGTGGCCGACGCACCCCCACCCCCTCCTAGGTATGGTGAATTGGCCATGTAACACCTCGGTAATTGGGGGAGCAATGACTTTATTACAGTGATGAAACTATGGGGGGAAAATATGACTATATGTTATATAAACTCTCCATTTCAGAGCAAGGGCTGGTATCCCTGGTGAACTGCGATACTGGGGAGGGGTCCCGACTTTTCTCTTGTGCCCAGCCGCCGGAATGGTGGTAATTCTGGGACATAAAATAATTCTCCCCCCCCCCCCCCCCCCGGCTAAGTATGTGGATTCTAGGGAGTGGAGACTGACCGGCCCTTCATTGGGTGTAAGGCTATGCCCGGTGAGGTCTTCTCAACCACTTTGTGGAAGGAAATTCCTCTTGCCACTCCATTCGGGGGATAATGTCGGCCATGAATAATCCACAAGTGCCATGGAAACTAAGTGGTAACATGGGACGATCGGTTGGCCCCACCATGAGGTTCTCTCTGGTGTCCGATCATAGGGTTGGACTCGTTTTGGTAGTGGTTGACTCCTATGCTAGAGGTGGTCTGGAGAAATTCCCACTCTCGATGACATACCAGACAGTGAGCGGCAACCTGCTCTGGTTGTGCCCTGGGAAGGGCACTAGGGATAAAACCCTGACCAGACCACACACTTGGTTTCTGAGGGCGAGGATCTCAGAAACTCTGCGGTAGAGGGGGCGAGGATGTGCAGACGTGCCAGGTTTGAACTTCGGATCTGGCAACCGGTCGTATTAATCTTGGCCTTCTTGCTTTGAGAGGATCTAATTCCTCTCCCCCGCCTATTGGGATGCCGAAGCGCGGTAAGGCTGCAAGGCTAAGAGCTCTGCATTAAAATACAAAATTGAAGACTGAGAGGTCCACTGTAACTATAGACCAAATACACGGTACGGTATATGTGTAGACTCAAGAGCTGGCATCCACCACTCTCCCGCCAGGCAGTGCTAGGCGATCACATAATATCGATTCATCGTAATCGAACCATCGATGTTTAGATACTATCGTATACAAAATTATCGATAGCCAATAGTATTGTATAGTTCAGCATCGATGAAAGAACATATTACAAATGAATTGTATTTGTTCGAACTTATAGGAATAACATATAATACAGTGTCTGCTAGAAATCTTCCTTTTTCATAAGCATTTAATTTAATTTAAATAAAACTATCAGCTTTTCATGTCAGTGTCCAGGCGCTCTATTCAAGTACTTAGTTCCGCCACTAGATGTAAGTCAATTTTCTAGAAGATGCTAATTGCCAAAATCAACTTTCCTTTAGTAACTGTATTAAATAAGTACCACAAAAGTAGCAAAAAAAAAAAAGATGCTGTTAACAATTTAATACAAAGAATGAATGTCTTGATATCACACAGGATTTAATTCAGTTGGTTTTTTCTGGCCTTATTGTCAGCTTTAAACCATTGCTACAATTTGCATGTAATCGTCGATGACCACAAATATCGATGTTTACTGTCAATACTATCGATGGTTCAAGACTGGTGGATTTAAACCATCGACATTCCGAGTTTTCTTTTTCCATTTACAAATCCAATTACAACTGTTGAAGTAGCGATCGGACTCGGGAGTTATAAGGCATAACAGATCCTAAATGAACTAAGTTGTTTAGGTGTTTATAACAACCATATTGCAAAAATTACACAGGGCTTCGGAACCCAATAGCTGAAATTAAAAACATGTTAATATAGTAATGGGAAAATAAATTTAAAAAAATCGGCTATGTATAACAAACATATTTTTTAAACATAGTAATTATTAAAAACTGGAATTTTTTTTTAAATTACACTCAATACTATTTAAAATGCAAATAAGATAAAAAAAAACATGAATACAGTTATTAGTGTTTATAAAATTTTTATTGTAACTGTAAATATGTACCCTGAGACCTAGCCTCAAAAATAAACACTAAGGTGTTATATGTAGCCAATTTTTAAATTTAAAAAATTATTATAGTAGAATTTGCACAATAATTCTCATTTATTATTACTAATATTTTCCTCAAATTAATCGGAATTCAAAATTATATTAAACAATTTTCTACTTCATATGTAAAGGTAGGCATAGTATAAAGTAGTATATTAAATCCAAAATACATTAAGAAAATCTCATTAATTTCGAAACAATTTTCTACTTCCATACGTAAAGGTATAATATAAAGTAGTATACACAATTCTAATGTGTTACAATATTTACAATAACAAAGTTTGTTTATATTTTACTAATGTTATAATCAAAGATAGTGTGATACAATATTATTTAATCAAACATACGAGATCTGCACAAAAAATTGAGAATAATCATCAAACAGTAGGGATGGCCAAATTTTTCTTTCAATTCGATTACTACTAATCGAAACATTATGATTTCAAATCCAATTATAATCGGATTGTTTGAATCGATTCTTTCAAAACATCGAATAAATCTCAATTACTTTCAAAGGCCGTAGTTACACGGGATGCAGAGCTACATCTGTACAACAATCAAGCTATTGAAGAGGTTACATAACCTTCGAACGAGTTCCGACAGCAGTTGTTTCTCGTTCAAGGTGAACAGTTTCCATAAGTAGTTTCGAAAGAATTTTCTTCTCTGCTGTGCTCCTATTAGCTGCTTCGAAGTAAACAAGAAGTGATAAAAAATATTGCTGAATTTATTGGGACTTGCTGCACTTGTTGAATTAACTTAGGTTTATGGTTGGAGGTACTAATACCCACACATTATGCCATTAAATTAAAAGTGAAGGTTTCATAACAATTAAAAAGATCAGTAGTGATAAATGCTGGATGATATTACAATAAAATATCATTCAGTAAAAGATTCCATGTGTCTGCATGTCAGACGTCGTTATTCATTGTGTTATGTATAATTTGTGGGTTGTAAATATCACATGTGCTTGTTTACTTCTGCAGTGCATCATTTGTGTTTTGCTCTATTTTTATTTTGTCAGTGTACAAGTTTATTCCGTTTCGTACGCAATGTGCAACACTGCACCAGAGATGGGTTTCCATAAATATTATCATAATTATTTCACCAGTGTTTACAATGGTTTTATATCCAGTGCATGTTGTGTACACGAGAATCTCGTGCACAAATGTGTTTTATTTACTTATTGTGTACCATAATCTTTTCGGCACGTAAGTACTGAGGCATTTGCCTTGCAAGTGTTGATGTTAGTATGTAAGAGTGCTTTGTTAATTTTAAGAGTGTCTTGTTGTGTAATTCAGGACTGGAACATCTGTGCATTCGATGTGCACAAAACAGCACAACCAGAGTTGATGCAGCATCCACATAAACTGCAGCACAGAGTGTAAATAATATTTATTTTATTTCTTAAAGTGTTAAATTATCTTGCGCCTATATATATAGTATTTTTATTATGCTGTAACAAAACACACAGTAGCAAAATACTGCGATCCAGTATTTTCCCGTATCCAGATAGATGCATGACAGCCGAAATAATGGCAACATGGTCGACCATGTGGCCAAATAATTATAACCTAACACAACAGTACTTCTTACATGTGTTATTGTTTATCCATTGTGTTTCATGTGTCATATCCGTATTTAAACATATGTATAAATGATAAGTTTCATCTGGAAACAGTCCCACGGGTCTACCGTTTGCCTCAAATGTGGGCATGTTTTTTAGGTTAGGTTTTATGTGGCAACAGTGCACGCCATGAGAACAATGTTTTTTTTTATTTAATATGTTTATTTAAACATATTATAAACCTAACAAGTGATCTTATTATATCCCGTCTTACCAGCATGGCGGCAGGCCATTTCATCACGTTTACATTCATCCAGTAGTGCACCAATTACAGTCATGTGAATGTAGGTTGAAGTTCCAGCCAACCAGCAGGCTCTGCGCCAATACCTTAGTTAATAGATTCTCAACCTTCTCGTCGGGTGGCCACTGTGTCACATGACTCTGGGCCCTCACTGTTTTGTTCACGATTCACTGTTTAATTCTGTCTGATATCAGGTTATTTACAAGAATGTTTGTTTTTCTTTGTCTGGAGCGAGCGCTACCCCATCTCCTCCACTTGTTTGTTCACGACAGGGGGCGTAATTGTACTTAATGTTCAGGTTAACCTAGCACATTATTTATATGCTTCAATGGTCGCCCACTAAAATGGCTAACCTTTCTATGTACGTGCTCATTCTGAGGTTGAAAATGTTAATAAAATAGCATAAGTGAGATCCAGTGTTCTTTATTTACCGATGGTCGTGTCACGACCACATAACCATTAAAATTAATGAAGTCACATATTTTAATAATGGTGTTGGGAGGCCGTCATCACTTCGTGAGTGAGTAGGGGGGTAAGCTTACAGCCCCCACTACACAAGGCATAACAGGAATTAAGCTCATCTACTTGTGCATCATCAGTACTTCTAGCGACGAAGGACCTTTGGGGACAGCCACCAGGTCATCGACCATCCGACCCCCACATCATCTTGCTCTACCTAAGCTGGCCCCCTCACTTCTATAAGTATGCACTGTACCTTTTCAGTACCTTCATCCCCCTATGGTCCAACCAATCGCAATCAATTAGCGCCCACCTTTGGAGCCAAATCCTAACCTAATTCCAATCCCCATCATAATAACCTTTCTGGAAATGCCGATGCTAACATTGGTGTCTTCTTCGCCTGCCAAACATCCCAACATTTTCCCATGCTCACCAAGAGTATTCCCACATGCACATGTGTATTTCATCAGTGTAAATATTTTAAGTATTCCTGTATTTTGGTGTCTATGTACACATTCCTCCTGACCATGTGTGATCATGTATTTCACAATGTTTAAAGTCCTGAACCCTTGGGTTCTCTAACTTTTGCTACTGGCAAAAATTTATCCTACTTAATTTCACAGTGTATGCTGTTTCTGGACAACAAGAGGACCTAGATGGTCGTTACATGGCAACAAAGACGCTGCAGCCCGTAATGGCAACCCTACCACCATCTTGGGTAAGTCCAAGAACGAGGGGCACAGAGCACCTCTCAACCCCTCTACAACTGTGCCATGCCGCTCGGGCAGGAACCACCCCTTCTGCGCCACACCTGCATGTGTGGCAGCCATGAGGCCATGTGGCCTAGTGTAAACAAACAGACTTCTACAATGGCAACCTCCTCGTGTCAACCCATCACATAGGTATCTTAGGTTGCCTAGAATGGCAGACTGTGAATGGTAACCCTACATCATAGTGCAGGAAATGCTTGCATCCTGCACTTTATTCAGACCCATTTTCCCAAGACTTCTTGGGTGGAAACAATTGTATCTTCTATGATCCTGTCGAAGCTTCGCAACTCCAAACGGAAGTCAAGCACAACAATGCAAAAATAGTGGAGAGAGCATTGGGACATACCATTGCCGTAACACACTGGAGGATGTGTGCGTGCACTGTATGAGACTGTGTCAGATCCGGGATTTTAGCTAACCCCATTCGTGTACCAGCACTCTGCACATGCGGCGGACACAAAACAATGTAAGGACACTAGCCAACACATCTTAGGCGAACAATTTAAAAGTGTGCAAATCATAGTTGATGTGAAAGGACTGGCAACGAAACACTCGCATGCGCTCTCGGTGCTTCCGAGTATATCACGTACTACGCATTTCATCGCAAAAGCATGCATCATTGAGAACAGGAATATTATCTACACTGTCTGCACCCATTGTAATATGGAAGTATCACATCCCAATCATCAAAACAGTACCAACATCATGCCCGAACTAAATTCAGTAGTTTTCGCTAAAAATGCCACATGTTAACTGTATTGTACTCAAGCGGATAACTTCATACGTCATCCCATGTTTTGTGAAGAAATCATGAAACCACCATGCACTTCACGGACATGCACTTACTCGCTTGCAAAATTGGCATTTCTAGAAATTGCGAAAATTTGCTTATTTCTGCGGTAAAATGGATTGATTTTCGATGAAAATTCTATGTTTTTTAATTTACACAATTCCTGCACTGACATGTATGGAAAAATTGAAAAAATATGCTTGTTTTTGGCATAAATTTGCTTATTTTTAGCTTAAATGTGCTTGTTTTTGAGAAAGTACAAACTAAATAATGACTTAAGATAAGCTTAATTTTGGAGTAAAAACCATAATTTTGGAGCTAAAAATATTGATTTTGGAGTAAAAATGCTTGATTTTTGATAAAAAAATTGTTGTTAAATGAGGTTTATAGAATGTAAAACAAATAGCTTGAAAATGATAAAATTACTTGATTTTTTTGGCCTACATTTGCTTGTTGTTAGATTAGATTTGTTTGATTTTGGCTTAAATTTGCTTGTTTTTGAAAGATGGAAATTGAGACCAAATGAGGTTTCTAGAAAGTAGAAAAAGTATCTTGAAAACGATGAAATCGATGAGAAATGGAGATACTATAATTAGTGGCTAATGTCGATAAAATTGCTAGAATTTTTTATTAGAAAGCTTGATTTTTGGATGAAAAAGTGTGCTGCGCTAGAATTGGCAATATACATCTACTATGCTACATTGCACACCGTTGTGGTGCCATCAACATCAGAGGTGACAGGGCGATTTCCGAGTGTGTTCGCTGCTGGCGAGGGTGTGACTGCCCATCACAGCTCTGCGGCAAAAGCGCCATCGCTGGCCGGGGGAACACCACCAGGTGAGCAACACCCCTTATCCGCTGCCCACCTGGGTAGCTCCCAGTGGAATTTGGGCCTACAGTTCACCAGAACCAGCAGGATTACAAGTACTGATGGCAGCAGCAAGGGCAGTGAGTTGGCCATCTTGTTCCGCCTCTGCCAGTCATGTCGATCGCCATAGTCATCCCAATCATGCTTGATGTGTGAGGGCACCACAGCATCCCGCACTGAAGCAAGTCACCTGCATCACCAACAGCAGCAATCGCTCCAATGGCTTGCGGACCAGCTAAGAGACCGGTAAGCCCTGCAGCAGAGACAGTGGGGGGAAAAGGAGTGCCATTGTCTATGCATAATGGTGCTCGGCCTGCCAATGGTCTTCCGGATGGAGGCGGGGCATTTGATGTGTGCTCACAGTGCAATGTATTTTATGAATGTTAGTTTTGAACAGATATTGTGTAATTTTTATTTTACGGAAGTTACGTGCAAAACATAGTTCTCCACGTGCCGCGCTGTCCTTCCAAACTGGTAGTGTGCAGGCCATGGAGGAATTCAGTAGCATCCGAGACTCAGAAGGGCATGGTCGCATCGTCGAAAGCTGCTTTGTCCATCAAACTTCGCAACCCATCATAAGGTGTACCAATTGTTTTATTTTTCAATACCAGAACTCTTTCATTTTCTTGCCACCAGAGACACTGGGCCTCCTCCCCAGGGTTGAAGTAGCTTGGGTAAGCTTCATTTTCACCTCTAATTATCATTGTCGGCTTTGCGCCTTCTGGTCTGTTTGCCCTACCGGCAGGGCAAACCCAGTAACAAGTGCCCGTTCTTCCACAGAGGAGCGTTAATGTGTACTGCCATGGAAAGTATATGTGTGTTTATGAACAGCATTTATTATTTAAGTCCAGTGCCTTCGGGCGTATGGGTATGGTACTGTTTACAACCCACCATGTAAATTGATACCTTTTCCAATTTAGTCACATGATGAGTGAAATACCTCAGCAATATAATTTAATACATGTAGGTCAGCCTTTAGTAGGTCTACTGTTTAGAAAATGCAATAAGTGAGTAAATACGAGGGGCTTTAATCATCAATGAAGAAAATACAAATCCAGGAGAATGGCCCGCAGCACGCCGATAGTATCCAGAGTCTCCAGCTCCAACAATATCGATGCCGGCACCCGACAATGCCTGGCGCCTAAACAGGTAACACCATTCTCCACAGAAATTTCCTTACCTCTAAGCTCACCGCCCCTGAAAACACCTTTAACCTTAAATCACACAACCACATGGAATTAAATTGGCACCCACCTTTTTGGTGTAACTTACGACACAGAGTCACATGGTGTTAATATCCTACTAGGCAGCAGACACCATCGACATGCATTGCTAATTGTTGCTGCTGATAGTACTGGTGATAATTTATGGCACAGGGAGTTGTTCGCCCAGACATACGTGGTCCCTAAGTGAATTTCTGGAATAGCTTCTACCTCCTGATACTTACATGGAAAATACTGGTGGCTTATTCGGGGTGACCCACATGCCTTAAACTGTAATATTTCTGATTTGAGCATACTGACTGTTAAGTAATTTATGTGGGACTGGGTAAAGGTAGGTTATAGGGAACCCGAACCCCAAAACGCCCGGAGGCAGTGCACGAAATAAAATACGCAACGTCGGAAAACTTGCATAGAATTCTCTTTCACAACACACTTACATCACTCTAGGTGAAAACTTTACACAGATTTTGGCCTGTGGCCCTCCAGATAAGCAAAACTGCGAAAGTAGACAAAAATGAATTAATGGTGCTTTAAGAATCGCCGGGCATGCTATTCCCAGGGAAGAAGAGGTGGCACCTCCGCATGCAGAAATTATCAGGTTGCAATAAGTTACTTCAGACTATTGCAGCTAAATATGATTGGCATGAAAACATGAAAGCACCCAGAGCACGATGTGGCATGTGCCGACCTCTTGAGAAACTCTACAGCCACTGAATATGGCGAGCCTGGCGAGCACACGTGGCACGAACCATCGCAACATGTGGCTTGCCACGTACAACCTTCTGCTTGCCTGTAACTTGCAAGTATTAACAGAAGATAAAACCTTGCATGAATTGAGAATCGAAAATTGATAACCTTTGGGAATTGCGGAAAAAAAAAAAAAAAAAAAAAAAAAAAAAAAAAACCAGAAATGCTAGTATGCTTGGAATGTACACACTTTTAATGTATCTTCCTTAAGTTTCGAATATTAGTTTTCGAATTGTCCTACAAATTATATCTGCTGGGCTTCCCATAATGCATCCTCACGTGTCCCCAAGGAGAGAGGTGGGTGGCTGGTTTTGGTTGCACTGCACAGTTCTACACTTTCATATGCTCCCTCTACCCTCATGTCGGCATTCGTGGTGATACATATTGGTGCAGTTGATAAAGTGGACATGCAGTGTGGCAAATGGTCTGGAGGGCTGTACACCATCCTGTGTCAGATTCCCCCCTCTTGCTGAGACAGTTTACAGGTGTGCATCTTCAGCTACCATAGGGACACAAATTGGGGTCGCAGGGTGTAAGTGGCTCTTGGCTTGCCTGAACAGTATAGCTACTAATGTGTCTGCTGCTTATGTTACTGTGGGTGGCTTGCGGTGGTGTAGGACACAGTGGTGTCAGTTATGCCTGTGCTATTTGACATCTATGGCATGAGCAGCAGTGTAGAGGCAGGCTTCGTGCCTCACTGCTTTCACTGCCACTATCACTACTTCTGCTATTACTGCTGCTCTGCTGAACCGACTACCACCAGTAGTGACTCAGGCTGGCTTTGATATGGAGAGGGGGGAGTTTGATTACCTGGTGGTGACCCCTTGGATGGCAATGGCTTTCCTGCTGTGGTGATGTCCTGGTGGATCAACCCCTTGCCAGCAGTGGACACCTCCAGAAGCCATCTTGGCGCCGTCCTATGTACAGTAGGATTTCCCATGGTGTCACCTGTAGAGGGCACAGTAAGGGAGGAGGAGGCCCCTGTCGAGGTGCGCACTGCAAGGTATTATGAAGAGGGCATGCTGTGGTTCTGATTCTTCTTACTCAAGCTGGTGATACATCTGGGATGGCATTGGTGCAGGGACAGCAATACCTGGTGGCACTGTGCCATCTGCGATGATGGGGCTCCCGCATCGACAATCCCTGAGGGGCACCTGAACGCCAGGAATCGCCGGACTTGGGGGCCCTTATAAATGCTCCTCCGAGAGAGGTGCTGTTGTACTTTCCTCCTGCATGGGTGGTCGGCAGACCATGACATTTTAGTCACAGTCATGCAGCACCTGGGCATGTTGTGCGGTGGGCGTCGTTGTCGACATCACCTGGTGTTAGGCACAAATCATTGTGGTGCACCTTGACAGTCTTTCTTCTAAGCCAGACCAGGAAGGTGGTGGATCCGATTGCTCGTACAAATGTGTGTGGTCTCCATTTCACCGCAAAGCCTGCACAGAAGTCTCTGTGGGCTGTAAACTGCAGGTGTGCATGAACATAAAGAGGTTGACCTTGTCATAGTCGAGGTGGTGGTCGCCTTGTCGTCGGCAGCCACTGCTCGATGTAGCCTCATTGGTGAGTGCATATCTCTTTGTTCTCCCTTTCAAATAAGTCACATTAGGGATCACTTCTGACTGGGTCACCATTGTATTCTGCCCATGGGCAGTCAAGCTCACTAGACATGGTGAGGTTGTAGCATAGTGGAATGTTGGCAGATGACTTGTCGATGGTTGCGGCGCTACATCGGGTTGGCTCGCGGGTTGAAGATTGCCAACTTCAGGTGTCCCACTCCCCAAGGGTACACAATTCTCGCCACTTCCCTGCAGGTTAATTGGGTGTCTTTATCGGTAAGTATGTTCTATGGATATCCCCACATAGGTCATGAGTCTGACTGCAGGACATTGGCAACACTATGGCTTGTGTGCTACTAATGGGATAGGCATCAACACACCTGGAAAAGTTGTCAGTGACTACTGTGATTAATCACTTCCCCCTGAGGACTCAAAGGTTTTAGTGGGCAGTCGGGGCTGTTGTTGTTATACCCCGTCATCTAGCTGTGATTTTAATTGGTTGCTTCTTACACACTGTTTCATGTACCAGTGTGCACGCTTGGTTAGTCCATGCTAAAAGAAATGTTCATGCAGACTGCAAATTGTTTTCTCTGACCCCGAATGTCCTGCTATGATGATATTGTATGTGTGCCTCAGTACCTGCTCTCTAACATTGCGGGTGGGGGGGGGGGACAAACAGACTCCACACATTATGGTTACTAAGTGAACATGTTTTTAAATGACCATCTATTACACACCAACACTCGACAGCTTGCTGGGTGTAGTGGTATTTCTGTTCACAAGTGAGTGCGCAATCTAGTTGTGCTTGCACCACATCATGATATAGATCACACAAAGAGAAGTAATTGTTAGTGGTGTTGATCTTGTGAAGGCTTACTTCAATTAGTGGTTCCTGCATTGAAGGTAGTACATTTATATTTTTTTAATACCTAAAACTCTTGCACTTTGCTTCTCCACCACACCAGCATTAAATTAATCGAAATTAATTCTTCTGTTTGCAGTTTTCCTCTTCTTACCAGGAGTTGACAATTTTGTTCTGCTGCTAGATGCTATACTGCCCTCTTAACGCAGATTTATTTAAATAAAAGCATCTCATTTCCTTGTTGCACCTGAATAATGCATTGTTTCACACTGAATAGGAATCTCCACATACCACCTTATTTTCTTTATCGTACAACTGAATTACTCTTCTAACAATTTCTCTAGCTTTGTTGTGCACAGGTCTATTGCTTTTATATTTTTTTTCAGACATTCCAAATATTACAATTAGGTAAATAGAACATCCCATTGCACACAAACACAAATTAATGACAAGCAGCTGCTGATGTAGCAAAGACAACAAATTTGTATATTTCAAGTCACATTACAACATAAAATGGTGGTTCTGGGTAGATGTGCATGACATGAGATTGGTTGGAGAACAACTAAATAAAAGTTGCCACAAATGTAAACATTGACATGGTCCGCTGTGGCAAGTGGACTCCCTACAGTGTTGCGCCACACCCACGCATCGGTGCACATGGAGGAACCAATGCAATGAGTGTGCCAGTGTGTGGTTATTCCGTTCACGAGATAAACAGGACCAGTGACTCATGTATATCAGCATCCATGGTGGTCCCGCTAAATTCTAATTTATCCTGTTTGACTTATAAGAGGTATTTTGATAACACTGTAATTATTTTAATGTTTGCATATGGCACAGTGTACTGTCTAAATGTTTGTGAAGGGGGAAATGTTATCTCAGAGATAACCACAAAAACACGTAAGAATTTAGCTGCAGTATAATACCACATAATTTTCTGAAAACACTTTACACAATTAAAAAACATGCTGTATATTTAAAAGAGTGATTTTTAACGTTTATATTAATAGTCTCACGTGTAGGATTTCATATTTGAACATTCCAGAACATTTCGCACCATGGTTATAAAACAGCCCCAGCAGTTCCGACATTTTTACCACTAACTTTAAAAATATGTATTATCATAAAAAATATTTCTTATTATAGAAAAATGAATTTAATGGTTGGTTTTATGTTAAAGAGTGTGCAATGTAATCCTATGTTTATTTGCAGTGTTTTTTATTTGTAGGTTTGCTAACTCTTTTTAGCACATGATTTGCAATCCACACAAAAATGATTCTGAAAGACTTTATTCAAACTAAGAAAGCTTGAAATCACACATATTTTTTATTTTGAAGGGATTTCTGTAAGTATGTTAAGTTAACTTTTCAATGTTTCTTTTTGGGTCAAATTAATATTTTCTCCTGTATTTGTACGGAAGACAGCGGCGAGCTCCACCACTACCTCCTAACAAAAAATTTGTTTGGTACCAGAAGGCGTAGCTGTAGGTTGTATTTTGTGTAACCAAGGGACTTCATACTTTTGCTTCAACCATATTAGTTTGAAATAATTTATAACCAATCAGAACATCTTGATTACTTCATCCCCTGGGAAACTGCATCGTCTCCACAGACTCGCTGTGGCTTAGAGACTTAACGACATCTCAAATCATTCACCTCGTCTGTGTTGGCTTTTTGTGTACCGCATCGGCTACTGGTGGACCTTAAGTACTATGCTCAATGAACTTGTAAATCTCAGCTCTGTGTTACAAATGTGAATGTAATATATGTATATCAAGTAGTGCAGCGAATGCTTGTGTTTTTATTGATAAAGAGCCCACTTCATTTAACTGCTTCGGGTCCTTGGCCCACTCCAAGTAAACTTTCAGTCATTAACTTTGCATGCTTAAATTGTGCTACATTATATAGGAGCGCCAGGGGTGGCTTTAACAGCTATGCTCATACATGCCATGTACTTGGAAGCAGTGTAGAGGGATGTCTAAACATGGTCGATGGCTGCACTCCTGTTTTAAGGGACATTCGTACACGTCTAAATTAGCCTGGTATAGACAAGTTGTTACCCATCAACTCACTTTCATTAATACCTGTGTAAGGGAGTGTTCTACCAGGGTGGGACACTGCGATTCATTTCGCAACATTATCTATGCCTGTGCTACATCATTCGTCTGCACGACTTGAGAAATGTTAAAACCACTTTACAACTGATGTGACTGTACTCGCAGGTAGTAGATAAGGCCGCTTGCTTGCTATTAGTTGGAAGGATATAAGGCAAACGGCACACTGTAGAGAGAGAGTTGGTATGTGTTTGAGAGAGGAGAACATTAGTAGATATTTTCCCAGGGCTTCACTAAAGTTGGTTGTGCTTTAAAGAAATAATTTCCGGAGAACCCACTTATTCACAGTTAAGCTCGCCTAACCAAGCTAGTTGTTTGCCAAACACTATACAGAACCTAATACCCAGTGCACCTATGAATATGCTGTTGCACCACCCTTCAAAGGTATGGGCGATACAGCTACCACAAGTTGAAGCAATGTTAGGAGAGAACCCCATCAATTTCTTTCTCAGGTTCGAGGAGTATGCCAGCTTATTTGGGCTGCTTGACAATAACATGCTCCATTGTATCTATCTCACTTTGAGGTCTGCCGCATGTTATTGGTGGGAAATAGTGAGAACCACAGTAGCCACATACACTGAGTTCGAAAGTCAGTTTACTGAACACTTCTAAAAACAAGAAAATTCTGGGTAACTTCAAGGCTCAACGCATGGGGAGAGATTTGTTCCCAGGCAAAAGGAAGAACGCGGAAGCACACTTCTCTGGAGTGCATGATAAGTCCCGCCACCTGACACCTTCCATAGATGATGAGGAATTTATAGAGACAATGCTGCACCAGTCATCCTATCTCTACCAAGCTCACTGGACAGGTGTGCGGGATAGCGACCTGGTATAATTTCGAGGTTTGCTGGCCTTCGATAAGATTGTACACCTCCAAAGAACACACACCAACTGGGAAGTAAAGATACTGGCCCCACAGGAATGTATCCCACCATTGTATCAAGGCCATCAAAACAGAGGATTTCGCCCACCACCTAGTTTCCTTTGGACAATTAAATCTATGTTGTTTCCAGTAGAAAAAGATCCACAAAGGGTATCAAAATATAAAAATGTGGGGCCTAATATTAATGAAGTAATAGATAAATATGAATATCCTGTTAAAATTTATGATATACCAAAGATAGAAAATCAAGTTTATACACCTATAGACATATACTCTATTGATGATAAATCCACAATATATCCACTAAAACTCACACAGAATGAAAAGGGAAAACATATAAATTTACTTTTTTTTTTAAAAGATACAAACTCACATTACTGTTGGATTAAAGATTTATCTAGGTTAGTTTAAGCACAAAAAATAATAAACAACATAAAACTTATATATGGCATGTGTCTTCAACAATTTTACTCTCAAGAAAATTTTAATATACTTACTGAAGATTGTTCGAAAAATTAAGTTGTAAAAATAATTTTACCCCCAAAAGGAGAGCTAATAAAATTTAAAAATTATAAACATGCAATGAAGGTTCCATTAGCAATATATGCAGATTTTGAGCCAATATTAAAATAAGTATCAAACTAAACCAAATCCAAGAGAAATAAAAAAATTTAAATTAATTCAAAAATACCCTATTTTAACAGAGGGTGATAGTGGTAATGGTTTTACTAAAGAAACACTTAAAGAATTATATAAACTTACTAGTGAACTAATAAATAACATTGATTTAAAATTGAATGATGAATCATCACACTGAAATATCAATTACATTAAGCATGTGGTTTTCGTTATTTTATTGTATCTAATTATGGTGGTTATGAGCCTACAGTAGTAAATAGAGGTCCAAATGCTCATAAAATATTTATACAATCAATAAAAAGAGAAGCAGAATACATAGGTGAAATATATTCACTAATTGAACCAATGCATCTACTAACAAAAGAAGAAAAAAATATTATATAGTAAATCAAAAGGATATACTGTATGTGAATGTGAATATACAGAAGACAATAAAAAATACACTACGGTCATATAAGTGGAAAATTCATTAATCCAGTACGTAATAATTGTAATATACAAATAAAATTACCTAATTTTGTTCCAATTTATTTTCATAATTTAACTGGATATGATGCAAATTTATTTTGAAAGATAAAAATATAGAGTTATTGCAAATAATGAAGAAAACTTAATTAATTTTGGGAAACAAATAAAAAATATATGTTTATTGACACTGTTAATTTATGGCTAGTAATTTATATAAGTTATCATCTAATTTAAGAAAATATCATATGAAGCACATACAAAAACATTTTTCAAAAGAACATGTAGTCTTAGTTATTTAAAAAGGTGATTATCCATATGATTATATATATAATTTTAAAAATGCGAAGAAACAAAACTCCCACCAAAGAGTGAATTTTACAATAAATTTAATGAATGTCATATAATTGGCACTGATTTTGATCATGCAAAATGTGTATGGAACCTATTTAATATCAAAAATCTTGGTGAATATCGCAATTTATATCTAAAAAATTATGTATTATTGTTAGCAAATGTAATTGCATTTATACATGTATTTATACAATTTTCATACCATTTGGATCCCGCATGGTATTTAACAACACCAGGTTTATCGTAGGATGCAATGTTAAAAATTACTAAATAATCGTTAGATTTAACACACAATTTTGTGATTTTAATGGTTGGAAAATGAATTAGAGGTTGTATATCACAATGCTGTAAGTGATATGTTACACCAAATAACAAATATTTAGATGATTTTAATGCTAACCAAGAATAAAATTATTGAACATGTTTTGATGCTAATAATTTATATGGTTGGGCAATATCACAATATTTACCATATGGTGGTTTTGAATGATTTGGAGTACTGGAGTAAAATAGTGTTAAATTTGGAGAATGATTATGAGTATGGTTATATATTGGAAGTTAATTTAGAATATCCACAAGAACTGTATAATTTACATAAAGATGTGCCTTTTTGTCCAAAAATAAGGTAGTTCTAAAAACAAATCACTCTAAATTATTACCAATTTTACATAAAAAATATATACATATAATTCATTATCGTAATATAAAATTATGTTTAAAAATTGATTAAAACTTGCAAATAATAAACAGAATATTAATGTTTGATCAGCCCGATTGGTTAAAAAAAAAGTATGTATATTTTAAGACAACAATAAGAACTAATGGTAAAAATGGTTTTCAAAAAGCTTTTAATAAGCTTCAGTATTTGGTGAAACAATGGAAAATATTAGGAACAAAGCTGATATAAAACTAGTATCATATACTGAAAATTGTGAAAAATAAGTAACAATTCGAATTTCAAAAGTACTATATTTAATGAAAATCTTGCAGGTATAGATATGAATAAAGCAAATGTAAAATTTATTAAACCAATTTATGAGGGTATGTCAATGTTAGATATTTCAAAAGAATTAATCTACAATCTTCATAATAATATACTAAAACCAAAATATTGTGATAAAATTGAATTATGTTATTAAGATACCAATTCATATATTTATAGCATAAAAACAGAAGATTTTTATGAAGATCATGAAGTCGATGATAGAAAAATATGATACAAGTGATCAACGAAAAGAGAATATTTATAACGTGCCTCAAATAAATAAAAAATTTTTAGGAAAAATGAAATGCGAATTTAATGGTAAAATAATGTAAGAATTTGTTGGTTTATAATAAAAAAAATGTATGCTTATGAGGTTTGAGGCTATGAAAATAAAACATGAAAAGGTGTGAAAAAATGTGTTGTTAAAAAGTGAATTACATTTGATGATTACAAGAATTGTTTGTTTAAAGAGAAAATAAAATATAGAACAATGACTCTAATAAGGAGTGAAAAACCTTTAATATACGCAGTCGAAGTTAATCAAATAGCATGAAGTCCTTATGCTAACAAAAGAATTATGTTAGAAAATAAAATAGATACACTGCCATATGGATATGAAAATGAATCATTTTTAATTAATTTATATTTCATTATATTTTAAACTTTTTTAGTTTCTAAGACAACGTCAATATTAGCACCATCAAAATCAACCAGCTTGTCATTTTCTTCTCTAATTTGTAAAACAATATGATTAAATTACTCATTATTAATTTTATTAAAAAATGGATATGCAGGCTAATACATTATATAATCCCTAAAACCAAACATAGTTATTAGTGGAAAACTTGCAATTATATAAGTTTCTAAATGTTTAGATACATAATATTTATGAACATACCATATGCTAAATTACAGTGAATATTTATTATTTTTAATGGAATAAAATCTGGTAATTTAGTGCCTACAACAAATTTGTCTTTTTCAGTAGTTAATTGTCTTTCAAAACCAATAATATCAGATAATCGATCATCAAGTTTAATATTTAATTTTGATTGATAGATATTCAATTTTTTACTTTATTGGCTATTAATTCTATATTATCTATTAAAATGGATCCATTGAATTTCTAATTTCTTTTAATGATTCATATCATATTGACCTCTTCGAATAGTTATAACATAAATTTTTTTTAACAACAGGAACCATTTTTTTCAATTGTTGTTATAGTATTATTATTAATATTTGGCATAAAAATATTGTATGGAAACTGATTCATGTGATCGATTTTTCACTATGTATTTAACATAATGAGGTTTTTTCTTTAAAATAGAACTTTTGCTTGTCAATTTTAATATTTTGCTATCCATTTATATAAAAAAACTTACATATAATTGCAAAAAAACTTACTGGTGTGTCGGCATATTAATTTCCGAAGTGGCATCAAAAAATATTAAAAAAATAGCGAATTTTTGCATGATAATATACGTGCAATAATTGCTGGTCTGAGCAATTGTGGAAAAATAATTTTCATAATTATTTATATTTGTTAAAGAGGTTGGTAAAATTTTAATAAATTGTATGGTTGTTCAGAAAGTTTTAAACCAACCTATATATATTCAGTTATAAAAAGATATCGATGAGGCGGCCAAAAAAACTAAAAATTAAAGAAAAATGGCTCACTTTTATAATAATATTGATGAAATGCCTACTTTAGACGAGTGTAAAAAAGATTTACTAGTTATATTTGATATCTTAGAAAATTAAGACATTATTCGCTATTATTTTACTTGGGGCAGACATAAAAATTTCTATGTGTTATATTTTGCTCAAAAGTATTCAAAAAATACCTAAACAATTGGTAAGGAAGATTGCAAATTTTTTGTGTATATCTAGACAAGATTAAATTAATTTAAAGCATATTTTGAATGATTTTGTCTGATATGATATAACTTTGAAGAAATTTGTTCAAAATGGGATAAAGATCATGGCTTTATTACAATAGATTTGAGTAGAAAAATAAAAGAAGGAAAGTGTAGAAATAAAATGAAATACTTCATTAAATTTAAAAACTTTTGAAGACATGCTTATGTTAAAATGAACGACAACACGGCAATGACACAATGACAAAAACACAATGACGACACAACGACAATGGCGAACGAATCTTAAAATGGCCACTAAATGCTATGTCCAATACATTGTGTTTTTTAAATTGTCTAATTATAAAATAATAATAATTTGTAAAGTGTCGGCTAAAGCAGACTCGACTGAGCAAACTACAGTTTTATTAATCCACGAGTTGTCTGAATTATCAACGCCTAACCATTTCACAAAAATTTGTTCACCTCTAGTTTTAAAACTTTTCAACTAAATAATCATTTGGATAGTCAATTTTCATCATTTCCCATTCATAAAAGTTGCCTTTCATTTCTTCTCCATTAATATATTTTAATTTGTAAGTTGGTATATCATAATTTAAATCTTTAACAATAGCAAATAATTATGTCGACCATTAAGAGCATAACCTTTTCCAAAAACATTTTTAAGTTTGCTCACAAGAACATCTCCAACTTTATATTTTGGTTTAGTAAACACAAAATTTTTTCCATTAAATTTTTTTAAAATTATCTTTAATTGGCTTCATTCCAATAATTCTGCATTTTGAATTAATATATTCTTTCACTAAATTATCTAATATATTGACACATTAATAATTACCATTCAAAATAATTTTTTTCCACGTGATATTATTTTTATGTTCGATTAAATCTTTCAACAATGCTCGCTTTCAATTCATAAAATGAAGACTAATGGTTATTATATTTTTTCCATAAGCACATTAAATGTTTTATTATAAAATTCTGAACCATTATTAGTTTGTATATTATTTGGTTTTCTTTCAATTAATATAGATTCTAAACAATTTGATACATTTTTAACTGTTTTATCTTTGATTGGTAGAGCAAATGAAAATTTTGAAAAAACATAAATAACTGTCATAATATATTTTCAACCATTGTTTGTATGTGATATACCTTTTAAATTACCAGTATTAATTTCTAGAAGATTAATTTTTCGATGAATCATAAATTCCATAACAAAGTATTTTACTTCTTGGGAATTTTTTTCGCACAGGTTTACATAATTTATTAATTATTCCTTCGCTCAGAACATTGTGCTATTTTTTTTATAGTTGCTTTTCTAATATTGCACAGCGAGCATATGCTTTTCTGAACTAGTCGTCCATTTTTAGTATATTCAGTGTTTATATTATTGTTTTAGTGACCTTACACTTCAAGCACCAAGTGCTATCCACTTAACAGTAAAAAAAAATTTTAATCTTTATATTTCACGAATATTCCCATTATTATCTGAGCATCAGTAGAGACAGTTTATTATTTTTATTTTAAAAGATGAATTTTAGCCTCTTTTAGCATTAAAAGGCTTACTCTGAACTATTTTTTAATTTCCCATAGTGAGTCACATCATCATCAGTAGTTATTTTATTAACAGTATAATAATTCACTAAAATAAAGAAAATTGAATTACATTCTAAGTGAAAATATTATTTGTTGTATTTCACTTTGCAGTTAAATAAAACATATAAGATTTTTCTTCCTTAAAATTTTCAACTGATTGGTCTAAATTACGTAATTTTAGATCTAATTCTTTAACAGCAGCTTTTTTTTCTCGACTTTTGTGTTAACGAGTGTGTCGCAGATATTCAAAACAGATTTGTTTAAATTTTGAAATTTATAAACTATTTCTTTATCGAAATATCTTTTATTGACAGCATATTTTCCATCGACTGGATCAGCCATATTATTAATTCTGTGATTATGAACAGAAACATAGTCTGTTGTGTAAACAAAAACTTTACTTATTTGATATCATAAAGCAGAAACAATTATATAATATTTCGATTCTACATATGATTTTAAATCACAACCAATTGTGTTCTATTTTGATTCGACATCAGTTTTTAAAGCATAATCAGTAACAATAGTTTTATATTTTGAATCGACGCCATTTTTAATGCATAGCCAAAAACAATAGTTTTATATTTCGAATCTACATGGTTTTTAATGCATAATCAGCAACAATAGTTTTATATTTTTAATCTGCTTCTTTTTATAATGTCTATTTTGCGTTATTTATTCGTTTGATATAACTGTAACAGTGTTATTGATTTGTAAAATTATATCTTTTGTAGCATAATCAGAACAATAGTTTTGTATTTTGAATCAATGTTTTTTTAATGCATAATCTGAGATATATATATATATATATATATATATATATCAATTAAAAGTTATATATATATATATATAACTTTTAATTGACCGCATCTTTTTTATCTACAGGTTCACCTATATTAACAATTCTTTATCCAAAAAATGAAACATAAGATTTTTTGTAAAATCAAAACAAGGGCTTAACTCACTTTGTAAAGAAGAAATGCTCGAATTGCATTTTTAAACTGCGTATGTTTTAAATCTTCAGCAATATTATCAAAGTTTTTATTTAAATATTTCATTAATGGTTTCCCAAATATATCTGTCACTTAATAATATAGAAATTATATCGTTAAACTTAACTTCTCTCGAAAATTTATGTAAAACAATTAAACATAGATGTCCACATATAAATAAATTTAAATTCTGAATTCGATTATCGTTATAATTAATGTTTCTGTTTTTGAAATAATTAATTAAACTAGTGGGAATATTGCCTCCAAATGATTCAAAATAATCAACAATATTATTTTCTCTAAAATAACAAACCCAATGTGTGCCAAGATTTGATGAGATATCAAAATTTACCACAGCACATTCATTTTTGTGCATATTTTTTTGGTAGATCATCAATCATATAAACATTTCTGATTTTGCTTCTAATACCATAAGATGTAACATCGGGCCATGAGTTCCTGAACTAGAAGTCTGGCGAGCAAACGGCGCATGTTGACGATACATTGCTTTAGAATGGGCACGACGTCAGCTGCTATTATATAGGCTTTATCAGCAATTTACCGGTGAGTTAGGGTGGTCATTCAGCATTTACATTTTGGGGGTAAAGCGGAAATGTTACTTTTGCAAATACGTGCATGGCTTTAGGAGAGAAGTTGATTGTGGGTCAAATAGCCATCAGGTTTTCAGTGGTTTTTTCAGTGTGTGTGTATAGTATTCAAATAAACGAGGTCGTATTTTGCAGCCTTTTCCCAGGTTGACTGCTTCGACTCATCGATTCAGTCTGGCCAGCATTTGTCATTGCGGTGACATCCAGTTTTCAATATTTATTATAAATATACTTTTCCTTTAAGTAATTTAAGTGAATATGTAGCGGCACCGGAATGAAAGGGCAGGGGAAACGGCAGATCCCCGAGAAAATACGCTGACCAACGACATCGTCCGGCACGATTCCAACTTGCGAAAGTTTTCTGGTGTGGGATTTCAGCTCGTAAGCCCTTGTTTCATCGGGCTAGTATGAGGAGTGCCGGATCATTTAATGCAGAGTTATGTTCAAACATTTTTTGAATTAGTTAATAATTTCGCCGCATTGTCATGGAAAAGTTGCAAGCTGAGATTTCCGAAAGTAAGAATTTGATTGGAAATTATCGCTGGTCAGACAATGTAATATTCTCTACTATTCGTAGGTTTCGTGAAGTTCGTGAAGTTGTTTTGACTAGCATTTAAGTATTGTAGGGCAGTTGTCCCTTTTGATATGTTGAATTCTTGCTGACGTGTTGCATCAGTTATAAAGAATAAAATCAGTTAATCGTTTTACCGTGCAGTAAAAAAATGGTGAAAATGCAGATGACTCTTTTTGAAACCAATTTGATAGTGGATCATAATTTTGGAAACCCAAATAAATAAACTTCCAATCAGTGGTGACGAGTCATTAAGTGTGTATCGATGGAGAGAAAACTGTGATTAGGGCAAGATAATTAATTGTATGTGCCCTCATTAGCAGAGCTTTTAAGTATCACTATTGTTGTGATTTAAATGGGGGCACTCTATTTGTATTTCAAGCTGTTGCGATAACCTAGATTGGCTCATGGGTATGTTTGAAAATACATGCTTGAGAGGGTATGTTCATGTAAGCATGCTTAAGAGTGGCTTTTATTATCTATTATAAAGGGATCTTTTAAATACATGTCTAAGAATTATTGTTTGATCCCGCCTTTTTGTGAATAATTTAAATGTAGTTTAGTGGATAATTTTTAGCCACCATACAATTGTACATTTCAAAGCGGTGGTTGACCACACATTGTTTTATGAAAGATGGGATCAGTTTTATGGTGTATGTTAATTTTATTGGAGATCTCCATGGTATTGAGGATCTGTGTTTAGTCAGCTGTGGCTGCTTTGAACGTGAAACATTGAACTGCTTCAATTGCCATTTGTAAAACAAATATAGTTTTGGGAGATAATTATTCTCTTTTCATATATCTGCTAAGTAATAAATGAATGTGTGATTCAGATCTCGTTGCCTCGTCTACCGTACAGAATTCTTGTGAATGCAGATTGTGTAAAGTAGAGGCATATATGTAAATGCTGTTTAAAGGTGCTGAGATAATTGAAATAATTTTTACCTCTTTTACATAAATTGTGTGTATCTGAAGATAAATCAGAGGCTAAATATTGATCTTGCTTTATGATATCCATCCTTCCTTAGTAACTCTTGTTAACTCTCACTGAGTGAAGATGGTCTGTGAACCGAGCTCCTGTGAGCTCACCAGGGACCTCAGTTGCTTTCAATCCTCAGGACAGATAACCTCACATGCTCAGAGCTCTTACTTAAGCTAACCGGTCGTTGCGGAGTTGGGTTTGCCAGTGGGTCGTCTAATGATCTACTGGAAAACATTAGCATTAGACTACCGGTTAGTCTACTTGATCTCCACGGACATATAAAATGTAAGTAAATAGAGTTTTAATATTTTTAATATTTCTTAAATCATTTTGAATATTTTTTGGAAATTCATTTGTAACTTTTAAATATTCTGCTAAGATTTTTAGTCATTTTGTAATATGATTTTATTTTTCTGTATCTGGTTTGTTTGTCATTTTAGATTATTTAAATTCTTGTATCCTTTTTAAAATGGTTTCTACCTCATGTTTTAAACTGTTTAATACCTGTTCGAGTTTATAACATTTCCTAATGTACTTTCTAACATTATTTTTAAATTTTATCAGTATTCTTAACTGAATATTTGACTTAACATATTTAATTTTTTTGATTTAAAAATTTTAATGTTCTAATGGTTGTGGCATTTCTGTAAATCAGTTGGTTAGGTTGTGGGGCATCCCTGGTACCACCCCCCCCCCAAACATCAGTGTTGTTAACTTACATGTCTGGAACTTAGTTATAGGTACTTACACCCAATTGTTTTATTTGTCTTTTTTTAGGTAGTTATTCTGTCGTTTCTTATGTCTATAAATTTTTTCTCTTCCTGTTTCAGATGGTTACTTCTGCCAGTTGCAGTAGGTGAGTAGGGGCAAGAGTTAGGCATGTCAAAGTCCCACCTTAGCAAACATCGACGCGTTAATTCTGGGTCAGATAGATCTTCTGGTTTGGATTCGTCCGATTCAGAAAGTTATTCTGATACAAGCGAGTCCGCAAGTTATTAAAGTTCTGACTCGTCCACGTTCGTCGAAACATTGTCACCAGACTTGACTTACATCCTATTGGATACAGCCTTCAGTCGGCGACTTGTAGACACGCTTATAAGTAATGACCACTTAGTAATACCTTAACTTACACAGCACCCAGGCCATTATTGTCTCCATAGCGGTAAAGTTTTTTAAAAATACTGTGGTAGAGGAAATGGCAACAGAGAAATTTAATTTTTTGCACTAAAGCCATTCCCATCCTCCATTTGTCCAATGTTGACGAACTCTATGACGAAAATATAATTCCTCAACTCACTACAAAACTTAGTGAGATTAGTATTAAGGGCAGCGGGTGGGGAATGCATCTGATATTGCAGATAGAATACTATTTCTTGCAATACAGATCATTCACCATAGGTGCCTCCCACATAAAGCTACCTGAGTTGGCAATATGAAAGCTTGCATTAATGTGTCGTGCTCAGAAAACGAAGGTTTTCTGTACTCGATATTGGCTTGTTTATTTTCTGCCACAAAAAATGTGGAGGAATCCTCTTCATATCCAAAACCATGTGAGGTTCTGAACATTAAATAACTGTCGACTCCTGTGGTGTTTCTATCAATGTCTACTCTGCAGTAGACAAAGACAGAAATATTGTTGACAAAATGTTTGACAATGTCAAGGAAGGAACTGTTGTACCCATACATATTTCTTCTGTATGTCATGAGCACCATGTAAATGTGTTAACCATTTGAAACATGCAAACCATACTGAATTATGCCAACAACATGATGCTGTGAGGTGTACTTTTCCGACTGGGGGCACAAAATACTTGGGATTTAAGAATTTTACCAATCAGCAAAGAACAGGTTGTAGCAAACTGCTATTACGAGGATTATCTGGAACACATGTCCACTTGCTTACGAAATAGCAGCATAGTAACAATGAACAAACATGTTCCATATGATTGTAGCATTTTATTAAAGTGTGCTTAAGATTCCAGTTTGTCACAGTACCACGATATTGTGGGTGAATATTGTATGTACATGGTGGTTTAAAAATTAGTTGAATTAACAAAGTGGGTGGCGGACATATACAACGTCACTGTTCCCATCAAGCCAATGACAATATCTGAGAGAGCTAGAATTAGGGCTCAAACAAGTTGTTATATTTGCACTAAGCTGCTCACGAGCACAATCAGAGGCCACGGACACAATAAGTGTAATTTATTGTTCAGGCTTCAGAAAAACCAACTTGTAGCTTTATTTAAAAATCTGCACAATTATGATGCCCACTTTCTTATGAAGCCATTTGCTAAGAGACATATCATGCAACCCGACGAAACTATGGAAATCGAAAATTGGGGTGATATCAAGGTTATTGGATTGACTTTGGAGAAATATAAATAAATCATAAAACTTACTCCCAGAGGGAAAGATTTACAGGGAAAATGCAGTACTTTCAATTGCCTTTCATTGATTCGTTTCAATTCATGAACGTATCTTTGGATATATTGACAGGTAATTTGTCACCTGCACAGTTAAGAATCACCCTCTCACTGTTCCCAGATGACACAGTTCTATTTGGCACAAAGAAAGGGAGTATATCCTAATGAATTAGGTTAAGTCCATGGAATGTCTGAACTGTACGTCTCTCCCGCCCAAGGATGCATTTCCTAATGCAATAAAAGGTGAGGGCATTAGCTATGCAGATTATGCTCATGCCTAATCAACATGGAATGCGTTCCTCTGTTAAAATTTACTACAGTATGCAATACATTACTTACGTGTGGACATGTGTTTGTTGGCAAACATTTCTGAAAATTTCAGGACCATATGTTTAGCAGGTTACGAACTTGACTCCGCAATGTGCTTGACAGCTCCGCCCCTCTCATGGGATACTTTGTTACTAACGATAGGTGGGCAGCTGGAATTGACCACAGACCCAGATATATACCTTTCCATAGCATGCAGGGTTAGAGGCGGTATTACCCATGTTTCCAAAAGACATGCGGAAGCAATAATATTTACATGGATGAAAATTACGACCCCAGTCTGGTTGACAAATACATTTATTACTTCAATGTAAACAGCCTGTACAGACATACAATAAAGTACAAGCTACCGATTGGCAATTTCGAGTGGGTTAAGTCAGACATGATTTCGATGTGGGATTTCGCTAAAATTGACAATTATGGGGACATGTGTTTTTTGGTGGAATTGGATTAGTCATTTCCAAATGAATTTAACGACGCCCTGTGAAATCTGCCACTTGCCCAGTGTCTGGAATACCTCCGGATGGCAAAACAGAAAAAATACTTTTGACATTCATGCTGTGAAAGAATTACATTATACATGGAGAAACACTGTGGTGCTACCAGAAGTATGGAGCCAATCTAGATGCTGTTCATCGTGTACTGTGTTTTGATACACTAGGTGTAGAATGTTATGTACATCTCGTTTAATATTCATAAACATGTGCAGGCTTTAAATGACTTCGAACATTCGTTTTTTAAATTAATGAATTATTTTTTACATGGAAAACCCTTGCAGAATATTCACTGAGAGAGAGGCATACGAGTCGTATTGTAGTATGACACAATATACCTGGCGGCAGAATTGATTGAGTGGCCTTCTTTTAAGACACCGCAAATCATCAATAAGAATCTAGTCCTTATCGAATCGGCAAAGAGTTCTGTTACCTTCGACAAACCTTTGTACAGTGGTGTTGCCATTCTGGACCTTTCCAAATTATTCTTATATTTTTCCCATTACAATTATATGCAACAAACATTTCCTTAGCCTGCTTTACACGTTTTATATTGCGACATAAATAGTTTAATATATGAAATTGATTGTAATGATGTATAAAAAATCATTTCCCCTGTTTTTGCTATGCATTTTGATACCTCTAACTATGCCCAGATAAAAAGCAAGAATTCCAATTAGTGAACAAGAGCATAACTGGAGTGGTAAAGGATGGATGTGTCGACCACATAATCACACATTTTGTAGGCCTCTGTCCTAAACTTTACACGTATATTGTTTCGAATAAACAGGGTGCGCGGAAAGCCAAGGGTATGCTGTTTAATGTTTTGCAGTCAGTCCTGTAATACGATTTTCTGGACTACCTCCGTCAAAATTCAAGGGTTATGAGGACCCAATTCTATTTTAATTTGCATGCCCATAATATGTTTACAGAATGTGTAATGCAAGTGGCATTGTCAAGCACTGACAACAAACATATCATCGAGTTGGGTGGCATGCCGACTTTGCCTTGCGGACACTATTATATCCCTCTCTAAATATTCCCCTACTTACCAAAAATCCTTTGCAACAATAACATCAACTGTCATCACCCTAAAAAACTGCCATATCTACCACAACATCCTCGGCCATCTGCTGCGAGGGCCTACCCGCAGTCTCAACTAGTCAACCACTGACTTCGAAGTGGGGACCGCCACACTCTGAGGCCACCCACCTGCCTGTGAGTGAGTTCGCAGCCACAACGTGGCTGGTTTGCCGCCTGCTACTACATAAACAACATTCATCATCCTCTACAAAAATATATCTGCTGCGAGGCCAGTTATTCTGGTTCACTACAACTTTATTAAATCTACGTCATCTGTGATGGCAGTTGTACTGTCTCCCCTCATCATTCAACAGCGAAGGCAGTTTTACTGCCTCGCATAAAATCAACTTTCAAAACATCAATGTTCCAGCCTTCCTTTCAATGTAAGGATCGTCGCTGCCCCCGCCTCTTCATCAGCTGTTCTCCAACATGGAAAGAGGGAGTTGGCTCTTCCACAAATGTTTCCCGATTGTGACACATAAGAGAAAAACGAGTGAGTTATGGCCAAGAAAAAAGGGTGAAGTCCCCGAATTGGATGTAAGATATGCAATTTAATATGTGTGCATGTAAATAGATGAGTGTATATGTGAATGAAGGTGTTTTTTTTTTTAATTGAAATGTGTATAAAGAAGTAACATCGTTCAAGTGATGTAAATTTTGTATATATTGCTGTCAATATGTTTTGTACATAATTTTCTGAGTGCGTAAATATTTAATTTGTGTGGAATAGATTATGAAAAATATGGTGAGTAATAGCAAATTAGTTTATTTAAAATGTGTGTGTTTTTTCATTTCTTTTAACCCATAGTTTAACACGTAACATTCTACATATCCGTGTATTAAATAGTAATGTGTGATATTCGAACACTTTTCAGTATTACAAACTTATCCTATGATTATGAAAGTCGTGGACTAAACAGGAGGGTTACAGTAATATATTTGACATTTTTCCTCCATGCAAACTGTTTTTCTATTAAAATATTTTTCAAATGCTAATGTAATGTGTGGTAAAACAGGGGGAAACACTAACTATTTGACACTTTTCCTCTATACAAATTCTTTTTATTATAAACTTATTGCGATACAATTAAATGTGCAACAAAACAGGTGGGGGTGTTACACTAAATATTTTGCACTTTTCCTCCATTCACTCAATTTTGCATTAAAATGTTTATTTTACTCTTATAACACAAGTATTTAATTAACAGGTTGAGGGTTGACACACAAGTAAAATTCAATGGCTTGTGCACAAGAATCATTACAATAAACATGATCGTTTAATTGCATGCTTTATAGAATTTTTATTTTTTTTACTAAGACTGTGAGAAAAGTTTCAGAGGATATAACAAATATATGGAAAAAGAATCAGATGGAAATTAATTGTTGACATTATGTGTGCAATATTTAACAGAGATAACACATATAATGTTTATGCAAGGTGCGGGAATAAAAGTGAAAATGTGTGAAATTATTTATCAGGGATTTGCACGAATAAACACAAGTAACATTTATACACTTTGACTATAGGTTTGAATAGAAAGTAATACTTTTCTACATAAACATAAATTTTTTAATATTTTTGAACTTGAAAAACTTGTCAAAAACAGGAGATGAAGCTTGAAATACATGAGTGCCATTAACATATATTGATTGTATAATATATGAAAGTCAATAATATGTAAGAACAATAGACAAGTATTGAATTACTTAGTCCGAGTGTTTTTAGTTCATGTGTGTCGGAGTGAGAGTACGAGTCACCGGACTTGCGGACCAGAGCCTGCTGTGCAGTGCTGCACCCTGGCTGCGAGCATAGAAGTCTATGTCCCCACTCCATAGGTACCTAGCCTACAACGAGACATTGCACTCAGATGTGGTGTAATCAAATTGCGGCTTTCAGAGTTAACAAATTCCGTGCGCTTCACAGCCTAGCAGAGCACACACAGCCAGGCTACACTTAGCGCTCCGCTGTTAGCAGCATGCCAGTGGTCTTGTATGAACTTGAGTTCGGTGTGGCAGGTGAAGTTCAGAACAAGTGGGAAACAGGTCTTACACACAAAAGCATAGCAACTCTTACACTGCTTTTCGTAATTTACTGTGTGTGAAATAAGTGTTATTTTAATACTATAATATATTAAGAGGACACATCAAATGGAAAAATTATGGGTCTTGGCTTATAATTTAGATGTTCGAGAAAAAAAATGTTGTTTGTTACACAAGGTTTGAAAAAATTCCTACATATTTGAGAACAGATTCTTTAAAATTTAACTATATTATAAAATAATAAGAGGTGACATAAAATTACCTTACACAACTGTAGGGCTAAGAGAGTACATCATACTTTACTGAAGTGGTGGGGAATAAGAATTTTCCATATCTAACACACTTCATTTGATAAAATAAATTTTTTAAATTGTTGTAAAGTTGTAAATTTTCATTAGTCACTTTGGGCAACAGTCAATCGGTGCAGGGCTGTTCGTGCAGTGTTCGGATCCCAGGCTGCCGGTGGCACGCAGGCTAGCTGAGTGGCATTCAGGTAGCATGCATGGCTGGTCGGGTTTTCAATTAATGGCGAGCAGACATGCAATTAGGGTCTTGGTACTTGCGCAATTGATAATTGGTATTTATTCATGGTACACATACCTACTGTGTTATTAGCAATTCTGCAGTCTCTAATTGTACTTATTCTTTCCATGTTTATTATTCAATGCACAACTGCTAATTATTCATTACGAGTAACTAGTAATTACTCATTGATCAACTAAAAAATCTAATTACATGGTATACTCTATACTTATTGCGCATACTTAAATATCCAAGTTTTTGTCTGTAATTAATATGTGAGATACTCGCAGATGACTTTCCTAAAAGATAACTGTTTAGTTTATGTTTTTATATGCTGTTATGACGTCTGCTAGAATATATATGTTTACATAACTTGTAATGTACGCTGTCAAACTTGTTTGTAGAGCCTTTAGTATGAGTTTGTAGCTCTTTAGGGCAGGTCTAAATAAATAGAAAAAAAATTGTATTTTGCACCCAGCAGGTAGGAGGATCGTGCCAGATGCCCGCTTGCAATGTCTGGGCAAAGTTGCGATTTATGAATGCGTGAAAAGTCGAGTAGATCATTCAAAAAACAAATTCTCATTTTATTACAGAGAATTTATTTTTTGGAGGCCGGATAGTCGTAAGCCGGATACTCGAGAGTCTACTGTATATTCAAATAACATGCCACATTTGAAAAGCCTGTCTAGCATTTGAATGAAAACTCAGTTTTTAAAATGGCAGCTAGAATGCACTAGTTACCAACTACTCTCACATCTTTTTTTTGCGAAATCAAGAGATGGCAGCACAATCAGGGTTTCAAAGCGGGGACGCAAGAATAACATTGAGATTAGAGATGAGCTAAACCAGTATTTTCTCAGGAGCACCCCATACCTGTTCCTATTCCCAATCTATACCTATTGCTAGTACCTGTTATTGAGAATACCTGTTAAGGATAAGCTGTATAAGTCATAGACTAAATATGAGGTAGACCGCTTATTCGTCTTCTGTGCATGTACCCAACATTGACCTACCCCAATCCTACAAAACTCTTACACAACTGTCAAAGTCACATGGTCAACAGTGATGTACATGTTTGTTTATATCTTAATTTTTAAATGGCAAGCACTATTGTATTAATAAAATAGTTTTACCAGTTTTAATATAACCAAATTGCATTACAAATTGGTTGGAGGAAGTATACATTTATCTCAAAGCATTTTTTTCAAATCAGTTTTCTAACCTAAAATCCAAACCACACCATTTTTGTTAGACGTGTGGGCAGAAAAGCAGTTCAATGTTGGGACACTGAGGTTGGTTGTGCGCAGCCAGCGAGACTGATCTACTCCATCTTTAGTCTATGGTATAATTTAGAAGAGTCGGCTAGGCTGTGTTGTTCTACTGTCTCAACTTGTTCTCGAATACCTGTTACTAGTCAAATTTGGTCTGACCTTTTTCGCTACCTCTATGTAGGGCATACCCTTCCGGTAGTTGAATTCTTTCAACTACCTTCTGAAAATAAACTATATAATTTATGAAAATCCGACTCCAGCATTCAAAGGTGTGCGGAATTCCCTGCAGAGCAAGTAAACAAACTCTGGCATTATGATCGTTGTACCAGGGAAACATGACATGCGAGGAGGTTAAGTATCAGGAGGTATACCTCCTCGCGTCTCATGTTCTCCTGGTAGGACAGTGACAATAACAACTTTCCAGTGGCTGTTTCTGTCATTTGAGGGGGGGGGGGGGATAAAAGAACAGGTAGATACATACTGAGGAGGAGAAATTAATCATAACTTAAAACAAAACTTTAAAATAAATTTTTGTTGCCAAAAAATTGTAAAAAAATCACATACAAAATTGACACTGTGCGAATGTCGTTATTAAATAACTTAAAAATAAAGTTAGAAAGAATTTTTTATATAATAATATTCTCGTCCATAAATACTATTGGGATGAAGTAGACAATAGGAACAGGTATGGCGAAATAATATTGTACGAGTGTTGAGTAACAAGCCAGTAGGTGTGATTGTTCCTGCTTCAGCAACAGGCAAGGATGGCAACAGGTATTCCCCGTAGACTAAAGATGGGGTAGGCCGATCTCGTTGGCTGCGCACAACCAAACTCTGTGTCCCAACAGTGAACTGCTTTTCTGCCTATACGCCTATCAACAATGGCTTGGATTGGGTTGAGGTTAGAACACTGTTAATAAACAAGTGCCTTTGAGATGTTTTTATACTTCCTCTACTCAGAAGCAGCATATTATTAATATAATAGTGTTTGTCATGTTGACAATGTGACTTTGACAGTTATGTAGGAGTTTTGTAAGATTGGGGTAGGTCAATGTTGGGTACATGCGCAGAAGACGTATAAGCTGTCTACCTCATTTTTAGTATATGGTATTCCCAAAAACTAGGAAGAGACTGTTCTCGCCGAATACATATTGCTGATGACAGGCATTGAAAATACTCCCCATCACTAATTGAGATATAGGCTGTTCACAGTAAAATGTGCACTTTTGAGGCCTCTTGTTACTTTTTACCTTTAGACATTTTTAATCCGTTAACAACCATTTTAAATAAATATTTCCATCTAAATAATAAAATCAGTGTGCTTATCCCACCGCACTCAGAAATTAATGTCTAAGGCTGACATAACATATATTTATAAACTATTATTCCAAAAAAAAAGGGCTTTCAAAAGGGCTTACTTTACTGTTAATAGTCTGTACCAGTGTTTATCTTGTATTGTCTTTGGTTGTGTCGACGAAGTTGGTATGCTTGGAGAGGGCCAAAAAAATAGGTAACAACACAATAACATTGCTGTTGCCACTCTGGCATACACCTTATTTACAAACACATTTAATACATATTTGTGTTTATCTTTTGGAGCACCTTGGTGTAAACTGTAACCTGATTCGTATGTTTAATTTTACAGCATATATCCTTTTTGTATGTTATTCATCTTAAGAAAAGTGTGAATAATTCACAATCTGTATGGGTATTAGATATTGAATTAATGATTTATAAGAATTTGTTGCGGTATGTCTCTTGTAACCGGGACTTGTATACATAATGTCCCAAAAGTCCCTCTACCCCTGGATGTACAGCAATTCTATATACACGGAGTAAGTTGTAGTGTGTGGATACATTTGGGTGTTGATTCGAATATTACGACAAATGTAAAAATAAAAAGTTAAATGTCAATCATGTCGGCGTGGGCTCCATTGTTCTCAGCACAGAGAGTGATACGACGCGATTATTCATTCTTCATTACATCTGTGGCGTGATACTGCGGAATGCAGTACGAATAGCATCTTTCAGTTGGTCTTTGGTTTCATATCTCGTCTTGTTGACGTTCTGTTTAACTATTCCCCAGAGGGCATTGCCGCATGTCGTTAAATCTGTGCTTCGTGGCGGCCAAGGGTGGGGGTGCTGCTGCAGCGCCTCTTCCAATCCACCTACCGGGAATATTTCATTCAGGTATGTTCGGACTCTTAACTGCGAAAAAAGGGGAGGGGGTGCTCCATCCTGCTGGAACCAATAATCGTCTCCAATTCCAAGACTACGAAGTTGCGCATCAAACCACCCTCGAAGCATGTCCAAGTGACTGTGTTGCGTCACTGAGCCATTAAAGAAATATGGGCCAATCAGATGTATTGCATAAACCGCTGCCTAAGTAATAACATGAGGTGGGTTGTTCTCAAGTTCTTCGTAAAAGTCTGGGCTTTCTTTATTCCAGAACACAACATTTCGATCGTGATCACCGGTAAATTGCATGTTCATCAGTAAAGAAAACCTTGTTTAGCGAAGGCAACCTGATTTATGTCGCCAGCAAATTCTTGCAGGCTCGTCTCCTCCTGTCAAGATCTTTATCTGATAACTCGTTGATAATTGTTGGTCGGTATGGATGAAGTTGAAGATTTTCCCTGCAGATGCCTGTGCAAGCTTTATTTTGCCACCCCTATTTCACTTGAACGTTTCCGCGCAAATTTCTTCGGTCAACGTTCCCCAGAGGCGAGGATCTCCTCACTTCTGCGGTTTTGTGTGTTTTATTCGTGTGATTATTCTTTCCTCTAGTTTGACAGGACTCTGATCAGCCATTCCGATTCCTGTGAACATACAAACATCCATACTACATATCTTGTCCACGAAGAAACTTGAAATATTCTACGGGTAAAGTGACTTTAGGGACATCCTGTACAACCCGATTCATGGTAAAGTGAGCTCTTTGTAAGGCCCTGCTAAATGTTTCCTTTTAGCCAGTTTCTATGGTCATGTTCCAAATAGCAAGAATTGCGCACTCAACAGTGTTGTCAGAGAGTGCGAGAGCAAGTGTTTGTTTACGAGTGTTTGCACACAAATGCTCTATCCACGCTAGCTACAACCACCATTCTTTTGTTTGTTTTCTAACATACGGAAAAATAAATAAACTGCCTTAATGTCATAATACTTCATTGACTTTCATAAACAAATATATTAAAGGCCTATTTTATATTACACATTACAATTTACGAATTCATAAAGCAATACTATGTTACTGAAAACAGTGGAATGGCATAGCAACAAGTATTCTTTCACTGTAAAGTATTTTCAGTAAATATTTAATATATGCATAAATTCGAAAATAATTTACTCATAATTTTAGAATAAACGCTTCAAAAATTCCAAGCTCAAACTGTTGACTTAAGATAAAATTTATACCTGACTCTTTTCATACATTTCTATCATACCCATCATCATCTCTACTAATCAGTCAATTAATAATTGAAAAGTAAATATTAAAGAAAAAAAATTAATTCTTTAAATATAGATGTTATTTTGTTTATGCAGAACAACAATTGACTGCAGACTGTATTGATTAATTTGAAGAGAGTGAGTGACAATAGTTCCTTAAGGAGGGAGTGCGAGAGCGAGTGTGACTTTATAATATAAACATTGCCATGCTGCCAATGAGCATAGCATATATATTCAACCATACCCTAAAGTTAACTTCTGGAGCTCCTATAAAATTTATTTATTAGTAGTTTATGCCTATTGGAAGGGTTTTAAAAAGTGCTCACTTTACTGTGAATGGCCTATACCATGTGTTTATACGCATGTTATGACGTCACCACTATGGCAACAATGTTTGTCATATTTTTTTACTGTTGCCCCATCCCTTTTCTTTCACAATCTAAAGGGGCATCCATGGGAATGGGGGAGTTTTCGGACGTGAACACTTCCAGCATTTATATACATTGGTATCGAGTAGTACACTTGAGCCCATCCACCCAATTGTACTTACCCAATAACATATATTTACTAATTTGCCGCCTAAACAAGCGTATAATATCTGTAAACGACGAATCACTATTTTCAGTTGTTCATCCACACCTTGTTTATCACACATCATGTGTCTGTGAATCACTTTAATGGGTGCATATTTCAAACAATTGAAAGTATTGGTTCGAGACACAATTACATTTGCAGTATAGGTAAATACAATTTCTGCTATATTATACTATACCTTGTATCGAATACCACCTAAACATACTACCCCCAACCTAACAAGACCTACCTACAAAAACAGTACATTTAATTCGGAATTATGACCACCTGTTAGTATCCAGAGTAACTGCCCTTCATAGCACGTATAGCTGCTATACGAGCTGGTTGTGACTCAGGGCAGGTGCTGATACGCCTCCATGGGTATCTGTAGCCAGACTGTCTTCAGTGTGTCCCACAACGGTTGTAGGGTACTTGGCGGAGGAAACAGACTGCAAACACGACAAGATTGTGGTGGTCCCACAGATGTTCAATTGGATTGACATTGAGGCTGTTTGGGGGCCAGGGAAGAGCTTTGAAGTTCTAATTGTGCTCTTCCAGCCACGTGGAGTAAGGCGCATTATCATGCTGGAAGATCCCATCCTCCCGAGGAATACAGTCATCATGTACAGGTGGATGTAATCGCAGAGAATGGATTTGTGACCAAATCAATCAGTGAGTGCCATCTACATGAATGATGGGACCTAGAGAACATTCCCCAGACCATAACATTGCCCACCTTGTGTTCATCCAGCAATGAAAGCGGGGTGTCAGTTCTCCTACTTTTCTCACCGGACATGCTGATGCCCTTCCATTCTATGCAGCTGAAAATGTGACTCGTCAGAGAAGGCTACCCATCACCAATCAGCAGCAGACAAGTTGCCATATTGTTGAGAAAATTACAGTACTTTTCGTTGATGCACCTGTGTTAGCGTGGGTGCAATCACCCTCCGTCTACTGCAGGGACCCATTCGCAGAAGCACTGATGCAGTAGACACGTGTCTGGGTGACCCCTTTTTAATTTTGACTGTAAACTGTTCCAATCTAGCTTGTCGGTTGGTCTTCACGCACTGTCGTAGTCGACGTTCACCTTGAACATCAGTAGCACGTGGAGCTCCGCAGTTTCCACGTCGGTTATTCCCAATGTTGCCATTAGTTCACTCACGATACACATTTACCATAGAGGCATGTACAAACACTGCTGTTTCCGAAATGCTACCCCTCTGGACCCAAAAGCCGATGATTATCCCTTTTTGCAACTCGGTTAAATTGCTTCCCTTACCCATGACAGCAGGAAGTGCACTGTGTACAGCCGGCCTGTCGGTTGCATTATATACCTGCTTCACCAGGCCATGTCACGATCCATACGTCATGGGCTACATGTGCTGCAGATAGCACTTCTAGCAGGTGGTCATAATAATGTGATTCAATTGTTTAAATCTGTACTCTGTTTAAAGATGCATCAAATGCCAACAAACCTCCTATCATACTCCTGTTATTTCTGTTTGAGTAGTTTTATCACAATATTTAAGATTCAACTAAAAAATCCACAAACTTAATGCAATCATTTATTCTAGAAATTATATAGCTATTTTTTTACCACTTCATTGTGTTTTCTAACTGATCTGTACACTTTATCTAACTGCTGTCTTATGTCTACCTGCCCCAGCTTTACCATATTCAATTAATTTAGCAAATGTGTAGTTTTCTCCCAGAATGATTTTTTTTTCAATCTTGTCGGCAAGATGTTTTTTTACTGACAAAAGAACTAAAAGAACACAGCAAAAACAATAAAATGTGATTTTCTCATCTTATCGCGCTAACCAAATTGCTTTATCATATATTTTTTACTAAAACTAGTGTATACTTTGTATGTTATATATTCACATGACAATAAGTTGTGGTTTTCGAGAGCCAATAATCTTTATTTCCACCATATCATCTTGGACTATATACTTTTCTAAAAATATATGATGCTGTTCACTTTGTATTTTCAATAAACAAGGAATGTTACATGTCAGTTAAGTAACACATCAAGAGAAAGACTGTATATAAACATCAAAAACTGGATAAGAACTATACTTAAAAAAAACCCTGATATATACTATTATTTTAAAAATACTAACAAATTCTCAAGCTTCTAATATAATACTGTAACAGCACATACTACTTCACGTCAGAAAACACATTGCTGCGACAGTTTAAAAATTATATACATGTATATCGCAGGCAGATGAGACACACCTGCTATCTATCAAGCTGTCATAGCACCGCCAGAACGATGTGAGCGCAGATGGTTTGTACTCTATATTCTTCCCTCCTTTGGCTATATGTGAGACGTCTCGTGTGCCTTTGGCAAGGAAAACATATACAGCATCATGGGCACAGGCTTTCTGTGTCCCAAAGCTGCTAGGGAAAGCGTTGACTGCTACTAAATTTAGGAAACATAATTCACATTCACTGCTTATATTGATGTACTATTTAGTAACCAAATAGTTTACTTGTACACTTTAATTATAAAACAAAGATGTAGAAAAAAGGGATTTATTTTCTGCAGCTTGTTAAATTGTATTTCGGAGGGCTCGTGCACCTGTACCCATTGGTTAGAGCCGCCCCTATATTTTACATCAGTCTACAATAATCGAGGTTCTATTTATTTACTTTGTTAATGAAACAAATAATCTTTGCTGAGGAAGCCTCAAAATGCATCCCTCCTCCCACACAGTTATTTAGGTGGTACGCCTAATAATCATAATAATGCCAAGTGGTATTCAGTGGCGAAAAGTTATGGAACCCATACATTAGCACACGTGTCCAGTAAGGGCCAAATAATTTAATTACAGTATTACTGTAAAATCATTATAGTAGGAAAGTTGCACAAGTTGTAAGTCTCTGAGGCATGAACGTATGTACTTGGTCAAAGTAGATAGCTTCTCCTAATATGTGCATAATTAATTTTCCAGGGAATGAACGTGGACATCTGTGTGAAGACAGAGCCATTTGAGGTGGTAACCATACCAATAGCAATCAAAGAAGAGGTAGATAATGAACTGGTGAGTATGCAGTGCTGTGTTCATATATGTTGTAACAGATACTGGACCATGTAGGTACAGCTCAGGCCTTGAAAGACTTGCCACCTATTAAGGCCTTGTCTTAGAAAGTGTTTTATATCTACTCAGTGCCATACAGTAGGGCTATTCAATTGGTATTCCTATCGGACCTCTTATAAATAATTACAAGACTTGGCTACCCAAGCTCGCTTATTAAAAAGTTATTGCTCTCTAATATATACAGCAGTCAGTTTATTTATGTGGTGATGTAATAAATGTAATAATATATCAATTTTTATTACAATATGTATGCTAGTTATAATTACAGTTGACATTACATCAGATCAACTGTAATCAAAAGTATAAAATATTTGGTTCTAATGCGTGACACACTGTGCAGCTATGATGCACACTCAACTTCACCTCGTCTGAATGCAGTTTCATTTAGCTATGCATGCATTCGTAAACAGTACAGAAGAGGGTGGCCACTTGCCTTTATATAAGTACTTCCTTGCTATGAGGAATGATATTACAGACATGTCAGTCCAACTTGTACTGTTCACTCTCTACTCTAAGGGCCAGTTTCACCACACAAGTTTGATGTGCTAAGCAGAGTTTAAGAATGAGTTAACTAATATTACTGGTCGACTACATTTCACCACTGTCAAAACGTGGTTGGCTTTAACTTACCCGTGTTTAAGTTTAAAACGCCCATTTTTGGCAGTTTAACTTCATACACTCGGCTTACTATAGAAATATGGCTGCCGAAACATCTTTGAAGGTTATGAGAAACTAATTCGGCAGACGCCTTTGTTGCGATCACAATATTAATTTCAGTTCCTGTGATGTAGATTTCTTTTATATTTGGTATATGAATCATAAAATCATGTAAGTTAGATTGGCTATGCAAAATATACATGTCACAAACAATTTTAATATTAAATTAATGACAAATATTCTGTATGTTATGTAAAACTGTTAGGCTACATTTAAATGGTGTTTGTATTTTATCTGCTCTTTATGCCAAGTACTGTAAGTTTGACAATAATTCTAGTGTTTGTTTCTGTGATTTGCTAGTTTATCTATATATGGCAGTTATAACAAACTATTTTAATGCACGAGGACAATGAAAATATAGGCAATGTTGTTGGATTCACGAAATATCATGTTATGATACTAATTAGGATTTGATTACATCTGCAGCAATTATTATTCAAACTTGCGATTTCCCGTTCATTGACTATTTGTCCTCTTATATTTTACAACATTGTAGTGTCCGCGTGCTGTTTCAATCACTGTTTAATATTTTATCAAATTTACGTATTTATTATGTGTCAGGATTCCAAAGACAACACAACTCAGATTCAATAGATTACTGGGCAAATTCTTTTCACTGCCTTTAAGATGTACCATTTTCTTCAAACATCAGTCACTTAGATTCACTTCACGGGTTTAATTTTATACTAGATGTGCGTGGTGAAATACATCGACCTTAAATGCCGGTAAATGAAGAGTAAAATATTACCTTCGTTTAGTTAAGCAGAGTTAAATGAATAAGTGGTGAAACTGGCCCTAAGCAGACGTCACGCCAACCCTCCAAAGGGAGACTGCACTCTCGGCCGACCCACCAAGCTTGCCATCCAAGGTCACCTAGTTCTACGGTGTGCTGAGGGACGACACCACTCATACTAAGAAGAGATACGGGATGAAGCCTGCCACATCAGTGATTCTCCACGCAGCAGAAGATGCTAACAAATAACACCAGTAGAATCTCGAAGGGTGTGTCTTAATACCTCCCTTCATCTCTTCCTGTCCAGCAGTCAACCAGTATGTAAGGCCTTGGGAGACCTGCAGATGTCAAGTCTATGTTTTCTCTACTGCTCTGGACAAGGCCAGAGGAAGCCACCAGCAGTCCACACTCTTTAGTATGCCTTACTGATTCCACCACTCTCTTCAGGGTCGGATGAAGCCTACTACTGCAGCCTACCCCACCAAAAGCCTCTTCTGTGCCTGCGGCAGCGCCCTCTAGACCTTCTAGAAGACTCGACACTCCAGCTCCTGTTGATGTCTGCAACTCGCTCCTTTATCTCCTTCTGGTAACACTTGTCGACGGTCCCTTCAGGACCCTGCATTACTGGATGGTAACTGCAATTTCTAACATTACCCTTCTGGTAGCTGCCACTAAAGGCCTCTTCAGGAAAGTTGTAGTTAACTACTTAGCAGAATTATCTCCTTCCCTTCAGTTAGAACCAGGTCGCCTTCACCTGGCTGTGCGTAGATTAAACTTCCGTGTCAATTTCAGGTGAGTTTTAGGAGATAATTTTCGGGTTAGTTTTAGGAAATAGTACAGGCCACCCTGTGTATTCTCAGTGAATATGCGTGATCTAATCTTAATTCTGAGTACTGATTTCTGTGTGTTACTGTTGTAATCCTGCATAGAAACTAGCACTCTAGAGTGAAGCCGGAAGACTATGCTGTGCCCCTTCGGTATAGTATGATAGAGCCCCAAGTATTAGCAACTCCTCCACTAGGTGTCCAGCCTGACCTATACTCCGCCACCACTCACAAGGCCGTAAAGGACTAAGAGTTTGTTCTGTGGGACTGACCCCTGTGGATACCACACCCAAGCGTCGTTGCAGTACAGCCTGAGGGAACTCACCACTCTTGTCCACAGCTCTCTGCGGGGCTGGACGAAAGGAGTACAGGGTACAAGTCTGGCCTGTGCAACTGTGGCCCTTCGTAGAACACTTTAGGGAATCCCATTGCCAGCTTCACTTTCGTGAGGTGGTAACTTGTACCTTTTCCTGTGCCATACACCCGGAAGGGCGGTGCCCAGAGGAAGTTTAGAGTTTAGAAGGGCAGTTTACGATTCCGGACATAGCCTGACTTGCAATCCATTTACTTCTCCTGCAATTGGAAGCGCACCCCCTCGGGGCAAAGTTGACTCAGCCTGTTCACTAGAGAGGCCTAACCTCCTAGAGCAACCCCAACCACTCTTCCCCCTCCCCCCCCTATCAAGACAGCTGGTTCGCTGCACCCCTTGGTCGGGGCTATCCACAGAGGAGAGGCACTACCTCTTAGTATAGCCAACACTTGGTTTGGGAGCCACCAGAACACAGTGTCCCGGTGAGACTCCGTACAGACACCCGCCTTCGCAGCAACTTGGACAGCAGCTGCCGAGGAGCATCTTCCATCCAGGTAAACCTAATGCTGAAGGCCAGCCCCTTCTGCCAGACCGCCGTGACAGTAGTGCCATATTTTCTACCTCAGACAGGCCACAAGACCTGTATTATATACAGGCCATGCACTGGCCAAGCATTGACGGCTTAAGAATCCATCTTTTCTCGTGATAAAACCACGAATAAAACCATAAATATTTTCCACGGTGACCTCTTCTCAGCCTCAGGTCATTACATAACCAGGGTTCACATACCACCATCTACCCTAATGCGTCATGCGTCAGTTCATGGGCCAGTCTGACAAGTTTGGCAGCCCGCGTGTGGCCCGAGGAGCGCTACTTGATTTGTTTTCCCGCAGAATGATAACGTAACTACATCCTTTGACAAACATTTTGGAAGTCACATTGAAAAGTTACTTATATATTTATTACAGTAAGGTTAGAACAGTGAAAGCTACAGAAATTATTTCTTTTACTTCACCTCAGTCGAACAACTATTACTGATGCTGAAATTTCATGTTTCAAATGTGCCATCTAAAAAAAATTATTATTTCACTTTCGTCTATAGTCAGTAATTGCTAGTCAATGATTTTTAGGTCATTCCCTTTTACAAGCTTTTATGAAAACTGTTAATTTGTAGCCCACTTTCCAAAAGAAAGACAGGCCTATGTGTAGGGTGTTCTGAGTAAAATGAGCACTTTTGAAAGCTGTGCTTAAGCTCTACTTGTATGCCCGTTGTGTATTTTCCACCTTATGTAAAATTAACATTGCAATGGACATTATCACTTTATTCATGCGTCGGTCAGGTGAAAGTGTGAAATTATTAAAAAAGTAAATACGTTACAAATTGGCTTGTTTTTACATTTCAATGTATTAAAAATTACAGGAAGCAAAATAAATATTTTAAGTTATCATAAATGGTTATCTAACACTTTATATTTGACGTTAAGATATGGAACTACTTTCCCCTCCATCGTTACCAACTTTACTGGGTGCATGTCACTCTGTGCACCTGTTATAATATATGACGTTAGTAGCAGTGACATTTTTCTTAGGTTGATTTCAAAAAGTGCTCACTTTATCGTGAACAGCCTTTAATCACCTGAATGTCTGTCTGGAATGTATGTCCCTCCTAAATAAATATTAAACTCGTGAACCAACTCTTACCTTACTTGGTCCACGTTTCATCTGACGTATAATTTTGTACCACCCCGAGTATATATTTTCAAAATGGCAGCAATTTTAATATTAGAGCATCAAACCAATTTAATCCAAATTTTATATGTTTTATAGTGCATGATGTAAGCATTGAATTCAGAAAGCAATAATGGTATTGGTCAACAATTTTTGAAAATATTGCAACATGAAAAGTAAACCATTTTCATTGTATCTCAGGACGACTCCATAGATTTGTGTCAAATTTGGCATGTAAGTGATACTATTGTAGGCCTAGTTAATACTTGCAATTGAAATAGATTGACACTGTCCGGTGAGACACGAGACGAACGATGACACAAATACTTACTGGTAATTTGGGCGCCATTGGTGCTTCCCAATCACTTCACTATCGAGACTCAGGGTTCTCAGGGATGCTGTGGGTTCTGTGTGTCCATCTCACCTGTGCGTACTTACAAACATGTTGGCAATACTAAACTTTTAATAAAATCACTGAAATAAACAATAGATAAAATATATGTGGCTAGGACACTGTCACTACTGAATAGAAAATTGAGTTCACTGTAGACTTATTTTTATTGATATTGCTTATACACATCAACGTGCCAATGAAATGGTTATCACGGTCATGACTAGCCAATTCCACTTGGGTGCTCCCCAACCCGTAATTAATCTAGCACACGCCTAAATGGATGATCTCACCGAGGTGCGTGAAAGCACAGCCTTCACAAGGGAAGAGAGCTGACGGCCGCTAGGGTGGACTGACGGTTTTTCCCTGTAGACAGGACACTGTGAATTACAAATGAATATCCTTAACACACATTAACACGAGTGATTACTCTGCATCACTAACGTAAACTCGTCGGGGCTCGCCCTCCAGCATGTGGTTAGTGTGGTGATGGCCTATACACAGAGCCAACTAGGACGGGAGTAATTGCACCGTACACTAATTACACAATTACATAGACCCTTGAATGAGACATGAAATAAGGTGGGACACGAGATGAATATTTACAATAAACACACACACACGTGTGAAAACAAGCTTAGGTGGCGCGGATGCTGCTGGATGAAGTTCGTAGCAGACCACGTAGTGCAGGTGAGGGTGCAATATTTCTGCGTGGAAACAGCAAACTAAATTCAGATAAAATGTTATTCGTGTTTGGCAAATGGTTCTCTTTACAATTAGCGTTGTTACCGGCTTGCAACATGCCTGATGGCGGTAAAATAAAACATTACTGTGACCGCGTGGTCAAGTACAAAAGCATCAATTTACGTGAACAATACATTAAACTCTGAATGAAAAATACCTAGAATCCTGAAATAAATTATTGCACATAAAATGTTATATAAATAAGCTCTTAAAACGCAATGTTGGCGTATACAATGACTTGGCTTCATTCGGCCACGTGGTTATACATGATGTTGCCGTAAAATATTCAAACACAAAAATTACCTTTAAATACATACAGAAAAATAAAGCCTTTTAAATTTGCTTGTAGCAATTATGCAGAAATAGCAATGAAATGCCATAAACATAAACAGATAGCGTCTGATTCAAAATGCACTGGTCGCATGACCTCTCCAACATCTTTCTTCTCCTTCTCCTCGATTAAGTTAAAAATGCCACAAGGGCATAAGAAATTAGTAAAGCGGGAACATAATGCTGGGGAAAATGTTTGCTTAAAACGTACGCAAGCAAAGATTAACCGGTAAACTACATGGACTATGGAAACCTACATCAGTGAACAAAAGTTGTAGTGCGCACGTGACAGTGTCTAACCTCGCCAGCTCTCCTCGACAGACTGTCCAGATACAAGCGTCACACGGACCTATCGTGGCCGCCTATGGGGTTCATATAAGCGGAAGTGCTATTCACGCCGAGTGAAATATTTTATAGTGAAAATAAAATGGCACAAATTAAATTATACATTGCTTTACATTTCTATAATTTTGTTATGAATTTCAATATTATTTTAATGTCTCTTTATGATGGCGTTCTTGCCAGAATATTAAATGTTTTTAATCTCGGTGCCACAGGCACTTTGAATATTCATAACCAAATAATTTATTAGTACAAGCACTTTAAAACATTTTAAGAAATATTAAACACTGTAAAGCCAATATAACATAAAATTACCCTAAAATTAACATTTATAGGGAAGTTCAAAATTGTCGGCCTCTTTGCGCACGTGCGGTACATGTGACACATGATCGCCGTATTGTGCTGTAGCGCCGCTGGCTGTTATCCGGCGTCAAGATAATACACTTACTTTCAAAATAGCAGCACAGTATTAGGATTTATTTACTATATATACCACATCATCTACCAACTTCAACTAATAATGGTATGTCAAAAGTATATATTACCAATATCAAATGTGTTAATACGTAACCTTTTATCCTGCTATTTTGTAAGTCTTGCATAAGGTTTTTATGTGATGTTTTGGGAACAAATCAACCGCTTATTACTAAATTTAACACTCAAGATTTACTACAGTAGGTAATGTAAACTAACATGTTTTATTGGGTCTGACATATCTTCAAAATGGCGGCCATTAAAAAACATTTAGTTTACTGTGCTATATGTACGAAACCATATAGCAAATTTCAACTTAACTTGGTTTGCTAGGAGTATTTGTTACAACCATCAAATGCATCTACCCAGAGACTGTTTTGTCTACCATTTTGAAAGATAGTGGCACATGAGTAAATCAAATTTTGTCAAATCTCAGAAATCAAAAACGATTGCTATCAAATTTGGCTAGCAAATTGTACTACAGTAGTGTATGTAAACTGACATTTTTTTAAGTAAGCCAGACACTTCATTTCAAAATTCCAACTTGATAGTGTATGCTGGCAATGTATCTTACAACATGCAAATGTGTCTACACAGAGCCGTCTTCTGTTTCTCATCATGTAAGATAATGCTAAATGAATAAATAATTTTCTGTCACATCTCTGGAAACAATCAACAGATTCTTACATAAATTCACTAACAAGTAGTAATATGGTATGCCATGTAAACGGATGTGTTTTATGTGGGTTTGGCACTATTTTAGAAAACTATGGACATAAATATTTAAATTTAGTATATAGAATGTGCCTGCTTTGATTAAAGGTTTATTTTCCCTGTAAGGTTGGTGTTTTATTGTATCTGGCGTAAAAATAACACAATTTTGAAACATAATATGTATTTAACTCGTGGGGCAGCATCTTCGCGAATAAAATTATATGATTAGAAGCATATGTACTTGTCCTCCCCTTGTCACCAAAAATTGTTTGAACATCGTGCGACTTTTATTGTAAGTGTAAGGTTCATTTTCAGTAACTTCTTGCAGGGAAATCGGAGGATTTACATTAATTAATTTTAATGGAGACATGTCTTTTGAATAAACTGATAAAATAAGGTCCTCTTTGACACCTTTTGCTGTCTAATAATGGGGAGGTAAGCATCGAGCCGAGTGCATTGTAACTCACAAAAGGGAAAATCGGAGGACGTTGTGAATGATTAATTATTAATGGCAGTGAAGAAATCAGATATAATTGCCTTATTTATTCACTTCTGTCTGAAAATTACATGTTTTCTTTGGAGTAAAATATAACAAATTATTTTAAAAGATGCATTTGCCATGGCCGCAAGGTGTCTGCAACAAGTGGTGGCATGGAGGGGTAATCCTCTTGCCGCCACCCCTCCACCAGTTGCCGTGAACACACTGCCCGATCGATAACTTCTCCATGTGCTCTTAGTAGAAGGAGTGTGCACGGGACATTCAAAATTGGACTTCTATTCAGTGTCATATTGTTTTAATTTTCAGAGGGTTTGAAAGTTTTAGGTCAGCTTGCATTTGGTGTTGGATTACAATCGATTATATACACTATTTTGAGACGTTATTTTCTTTATTTAAAAATGTTTAGGTTAAATGTTTTTTACTGCATTACTTACAATAATACTTTTTCAAAAATTTCCATTTTATTGTGTTTATTATCTAAAATTTATTCACAGATAATGTACAGCACTTACTTTACTCAGCATAAAGTTTTATAAGTTTAGAAGTTGTATTTTATTGAGATACATGTCAGAAACTTCATCTATTGAAATCCTCCATGTATGGACAATTTTTGGCAGTTCCATGAATAATGATAGTTTGAGAATCTACTGTATCCTGTTGAAAGAAAAAGATTAAATTGCATAGACTAAAAGACATTAAATATTGCTATGCTTCCAATAAGTTAAATTTGTTTTATACTGATGTCACTAATTTATTTTTCTCTATGGTATCAAACTTGTTAATGTTGTAGCTAATGGATGCCTGATATAACTCAATTCACTTTCGTTAAATAAATGCTAATAATTTTTCTTTTCTACCTCAACATGGTGTTTGATCCGTGGTTCGTATACTCAGTAAGTTATGAAATATGTTTTCCTGTCAGTTTTTTGCTGCAAATTTGTTATTTTTTTGTGTACGTGAAATTCTGGCAGTGATTGTGCCTGTGTATTTTCGGATGTACACATTTGAATTTACTATGTAATATCAAGAGGGAGAAAAATTGTGAATATTTACTTAAAGATGGGACTATCGATTCTTAGATACCTCGATATCGGGACGTATTGAAAGCATCTAGTATCATGACGTGCGTATCGATACATTTGTTCAATGCGTGAAATGTTATGTTATCAACACGAGAATGGCTTGCTCCACCTTTTTCCCAATTGTCACGATGCAACAGTGTTTTCGTTCTGCAGTGAGATTACTAGTTTTGGAAAGCCGGTGAAATGTTGTATCTATTTAATGATTCAGCTAATTAATTTGTATCTATGGCAGTGAAACATGTAGTAAGAATTGTAACAGTGAAAATAGGAATTACTAACTGTAAATCAGTGTGTATTGTAAATAACGTATTTTGAAATGGTTATTAAAATGTTTTAAATATATGTGGCATAGAAAACTATTATTTCATATCTGTTTTGCAGTGTAAAAATAACATGTTTATTGTATGGAAAACTAACTCGCCAAAAATATTTACGTCTCAAGCGTGTTTAATATTCGGATTGGTACTAACTACATATTTATCGCGTTTTCTTTTGGTTAAAACTTGACAGGTTATATGATAATTTGAGGCAGTGGCCGAATTGGCAGATTTTGTTAACAAAATGATCACGTGACCCGATTTTGTATTAAAAAGATGGTGACGTATTAGGTAATTTGGTACATATTTTGTATTTTGTATTTAGCGGATGTCAGCATAAATACAAAATGACAAAATCAGTGCCATGTTTGTTTTTACTTTAAAAACATGCAAATGCATAAATAAAATAATTTTTAAAACAAATAATTGTATATAAAATACACTAAGCATGTTTTAAAAAGCAAGTAAGTGTTGTACTATGTTTATATATTGTGCAATTAAATCTTTTAAACGTTGTTATTGCATAATTTATTATTTTCTTATTTATTAACGTATTCATAGCATTCCAGTGATATTTGCAGAAATATTACCACCTTTTGAAGCATTACGTTTAGATAAAAATTTGTTTCACTGTTAATATAATAATGCATTGCCGCGAGTGCTAAACAAGTGACTGTCGACAATGTCGCAATGATACCTATCAAATCACGAATTTACGAAATAACGAGCAAATTTTTTACTCTTCCATTTAAAGAGTGTATAATTAAAAATGATAGTCTTGTAAGAAGAGGTGCAGAACAACGCCATCTCATTAAAGACGTTAAATTAAAGTGTCTCCCAGCCCCATCCAATCCGCTGTCAATAAAATTAATGGAACCCCAGAAGTATGACTTTACCATATCAAAACAAGGTAGGTTGGTAACCTATATTGTTCACAGCATTTGTTTACACCCATTGTTTTCTTCATAGACAGAGCAGCTTTTTAACAAGGAGAAATTGCGGCCGTGCTACGTTTTTAGAACTCTCAAAATTTAGTTATCTTATGTTCGGTATTCTGAATGCAAGAACATATTTCAATTTTTTACGTGCCATTTCTGTTTACAACCCGGTATTTCATATTTATTTGACATGTTTTGTGTGTGTACAATCTGAAAATGACCAACACAAAACAACAAACAGAATAATAAATTTCCCTTGCTTCAGGTAGCAGTAGAATTGCTATTGTTTTTCATGTGGCGATAAACAATTCCCACATCTATCTTACTTAAGCCAGAAAAAAAAAAAAGGGATGCTTGTTTTTCTAAATAAAATTTGTAAGCTTTCTTAGTTCAAAACTTTACATATAAGTTTATGCACATTTTTTATACAATTTTTAAATGTTAGTTTTTAATTTAAATTATTTCTAGAAAAGGGATTTTGTATATTACAAAGTGAATTTTTAATACCTTTATGGTAAGCGTATTAATACTATAAATGTGAAAATAAGCAGTGCATCGAAGTTATCTTAAATTAATGTACATTTAATGCAAGGCAAGGAATAAGTATATTTTTGCTTTGCACGTCATACTAAGCGAACTCATTTCCATGATGTATAAGTCTTCTCTAAGGGAAATCATAGTTTCTGGTCTGAAACACTGAACAAATATTAGATTATATAAAATTTTCATTGTGAAATTGTGGAAATTTTATTTCTTGAAATTACGTGTGAATGTTAAGAAAATTAGTGCATGTGAAATTGCTGTGGGCTGTTTACGCGTGTTTTAATAGTTTTTTTAAATTGGAAACTTTAAAATTTGGCAAGTCTACTGTCAACTGTAAGTATTCTGTTAGCAATGTATTGATTAGAAATGTTGATTATGTTCTTGATCTTGGTGTTATATTAGATTCCTAACTCTCTTTTCATCATCATGTTGATTATGTGTTAAATACTATTAGTAGGACTTTATCTACCTCTTCTTCTGATTCATTGCTTTGTTTGTATTACTCATTAGTTTGATCTAAACTGAAATACTTCTCTGCCATTTGGAATTTTTTAACTGCTGCCGGTTCTAATAGGCTTGAATATCTTCCAAAAAAAAATTGTTCAAACGTGTGTTTACCAGATTTTCTACAAACCTAAATTTTAATTATGAGACTGAATTATCAAGATACAACTCTCAAACCCTTAAGTTTTGGAGAGAAATTTCTGATGCTCAGTTTTTATTTAATGCCTTTTTTAGTTTTACAAATTGTTCAGTTCTACTGAATGGTGTAGGTCTAAGGATACCTAGTTATAAACATACAATAATGAATACCTTTGAAACTACAGCATCCAAAAATTATATTGTCGAAAGGTGTGTGTCACATTATAATAAATTCTTACACAATTCTGATCCGTTCAATGGCAAAAAATTAACTTTTTCGGAGTTGCTTAAACTAATGTAATGTTCAATTTTTTTAATTAGTGAATATGCAATATTATTTTAAGTGTTTGGTTTTGTGTGGTTTGTTTGTGTTTGCATGTCTGTTTTATGATTGTATGTCTGTTTTATGATTGTATGTCTGTTTTATGTTTTGTAATCTGTGTTTGTGTTTTTTTTATGTATGTATGTATGTGCCATCCAGTAATTGGTACCAACTGTTGGGTGGCACACTAAGCTCCAATAAATAAATAAATAAATTAATAAATTATTATTATCGGGCGGCGACTCATGCAAGTAGGACTTGTCTTGTGTCTGCTCCTGCGAGACTGTTGTTTTCCCATAATTAAAGTGTCTGAATCACCAGGACAAGTTTACATCCAGGGGTTTTGCATGCTTCCCAGTTCGGACATGTGTGTAATTTGCAGTAAACCGTTCTTCGGGATGCATAAGTTTACGAAGTGTACTGGACTGTGTGGAACTCGCATTGGTGAGACAATAGATGACGACTATATTTATGTAAAGTGTAAAGATGAAAACAATATGTTTAACTTTTTGCCAAAATGGAATAGCTAACGTTTTAAAAAACACTAATACGAACTCATAAGACTTAACTCTAACTCTGACTGTAATGGATAGTGAGGTAACCAATAAAACAGAATCAACTGAGAAATTAGCTGCAAGTATGGATTGTATAGTAAAATCTATATTTGAGGTCCTTTGTTCTAAAATAGATGAACTCATAAGAAGTCCGTGACTTAAAAGAAGATAACTCTTTATTGCATGCATTGTTCAAGTGCCTGCATGCAGGCTGAAATTAAAAAGAAAATTTGTGCTTCATGTGTTGCGGGAGGGGAAATACGCTCTTCTCACAAAAATATACTAAAAATATCGTACAGTGATACAGTAGGTAATAATAAGGAAACTGCTTTCAGTTCTACAAATAACTATAACTCCAACGTGAAGGTGCAGCAAGGAAAAGATAGGTTGGCAATGCGCGGCAACGTGCTCAATGAAGATCAACATGATGTACGTAAGTAGCCAGCTATGGATGATGAAGGTTTCACGATAGTCAGCGGACGGGGCACCAAGACATCAACAACTAGCGGTTTGCCGGCTCTCAAGACAGCTAAAGCTCGGAAACTGATTCAGTTCGGTGTGAGAAATAATGTGAACATAAAAACTGTACCTACTCAAAGTTACCAAACCAAAAATGAAGGCAATCTTTGTCTCTCGTTTCGTCCCTGAGGTTCAAGAGAATGACCTTATATTAGCCAGGAGCTGAAAGTTTCTAATTTCAAGGTGGCGAAACTCAAAACTAAATACAACTCTTATTTCTCTTTTTATATTTCAGTTGTTGAATCAGAATTTGATACATTATTTAATAATGTGTTCTGGCCAGCCGGGTGTTTAATTAACCCGTTCTATGGCAGACTTTTAAATGAACAACTTTTTAATACAGACTGTCCATCAACTACCACAAATAACGAGCAAAACATGGCGGCAGGAGGAGCTGAATCAATGAAACATTAAACCATGTTAGCGCAAGCGGAGGTGCGATCAATACAAATATATGCCATTCAAGGACTTTGACCTTTACTACCAAAATGTTAGAGGGCTCAGAACTAAATCACTTTCTTTTGCGCAAAATGTATTGAGTGCCGATTATTCTATCATTCGCTTCACAGAAACGTGGTTTAACAGTAATATTTTAGACTTAAATTATTTTCGAGATAATTTCACTATATTTCGTAAAGATTGTAAAGAGAAATTAACTAACCTCAACTGAGGTGGTGGAGTATTGATTGCTGTAAATTAGTTGCATTATACACATTTCGAACAGAAACTCTAATTTCTTAACGAAAATATTGAGGCAATATGGGTTGAAATCTTAAGTAGCAATGTTAATAAAAATTTTTTATCAGCAATATCTATCTTCCACCACAATTATCAATGGATGATGTTAACGTGTATTTTACTTTTTTTGGAAATGGCATTAGCTAATTATCCTCATCATATAATAATTGTAAGTGATTTTAATAACCCGGGAATAAATTGGAAGTTTCTTCATACACAAAATACACTTCATTACTATAATAATTAAAAAGGTCAAAAATTATTATAGTCAGTTAGTATGCTCAATCTAGAACAGTTCAGCTTCTCTAAACCGGATGCTGAACTATTAGATTTAGTGTGTGCAAATTTTCACATTAAAGTTATGAATTTGTATGACCTAATTGTCGAAGAAGATAGATATCATCCGGTGTTGAATTGGTGTTGAATTGTTCAGGCAAGATGGAGTTTATAACCAACAAAGATAATAAAATTAACTCCAGAAATCATCAAAAAGGTGACTATTAACTTTATATTTAACTTTTAAGAGTTTGGATTGGAATCCAATTTCCCTAATGGAAGATATCAATTTAATGGTACAATGGTAATTTCCGAATTATATTGATCTCTTTATTCCTAAGAGTAAACGAACAAAAACAAGTATCCTTCTTGGTTCTCTCAGGATTTAATCAGGTTATTAAAAAGGAAAGAGCATTTTCATATGCAATTTAAAATTAAAAATAGTTGTAATTTATATTTAAATTATGCTCACTTTTCTGAGTTAAGAAAACTAGCTAAAGAAAAATTACAGATAAGAAAATTTGGCAAACCAGAATTAATGACAATCTGAAAAATAATCCTAATAAATTCTGCAATTACATGAAAACAATGAAAAATTGCCTTAGAGAATCTATTTCTTTATTATCAGATGGGAATTTGGTTAAAGATTCCAATAAGCTCGCAAATTTGTTCTTTATTCACTTTGTAAAAAATTGTGTTCAAACCAAAAATATTGGTTCTGTTATAATTTACGATAATATAAATAAAGGTCTTCTTTCAGTTTCTCACATTATGGTTCTTTGGGCCACAAAAAGCTAAAAAGCAGTAAGGTATCAGGCTATGATGACATTCCTAATTTTTTATTCAAAAAGCTGTGCTAATATCTTGACTCCAATTCTGACCTTTACATTCAACAAAAGTGTTTTGAATGGAATTTTTCCAGATTTTTGGAAAAAATCTATCGTTCCCCTATTTAAAAAAGGAATTAAATATGAAATTAATAATAATCAACCAATCTCTTTACTTTGCAGCTTTTCAAAAGTTTTTGAAAAAGCAATACACGGACACTTATTTTTTTATTTTAAAAATTTGATTACAGAGTGTCATGGTTTCCTATCAGGGAAAAATACTTCTACTTATCTGTTAAACTTAGTTAATGACATTTATGCTGAAGTATCAACAAGAAACCAAGTTGATGTCATCAATTTCGATCTTCAAAAGTCTTTTGACACGTGTCAACATTAAATTATATAAAATAAATTACAAGTATTAGGTTTAGATTGTTCTTATACTAAGTGGTTTAATAATTATTTCTCCGATAGGACCTTCATTGTTAAAATAGATAATTCAATTTCATCTTCTAACTCTGTTTCTTCTGTGTTCTGCAAGGAAGTACTTTAGCTCGTCTAATTTTTAATGTTTTTGTGAACAATATTGTCAGTGAAATTAGACACTCTTATGCGCTACTTTATGCTGATGATTTAAAGATTTACAAAAGCATTAAAATGGTAGATGATTGCAGACAGCTTCAAGAAGATATTTCTGCCATCAGTAACTGGTGTACTTTGAACAAAATTGCAATTAATATAATTAAAACCATTAGTATTTCATTCACCAGGAAAACAAACCCAGTCATCCATAAATATTTTGTGAATAATGTTATAATAAAGAGAGTTGACCATCTCCGGGATCTAGGAGTAATCCTGGAAGGAAAATGGAATATTTTCAAGTTCACATAGATAATCATATTTGCATTGTCAGCCGTACTTTAGGTTTAATCAAGTATATCATTCATTTTTCCACTTCTCCTGATTCGTTGTTATGCTTATATTTCTCTTTAGTTAGATTGAAATTGGAATATTGCTCTGTAGTTTGGAATCGCATCACAAGTACAGATGCAAATATGTTAGAAAATGTACAAAAGAAATTATTTAAACTTCTACATTATAGATTTCCACAAACTTGAGATTTTAAATACAGTAATGAACTTGATACATTTAGCACTCAGACACTACTATTACGTCGTCGTGATATTCAGGATGCTTTATTTTTATTCAATCTATTTTTAACCTTTGTATATAGTTCTACAATGCTTAATAAAATTGGTATAAAAATCCCAGTGTATAGGAAAAGAATCACTCACACTTTCTCTTTAAGTTACAATAAAGATTTAGTAAACAAATATGTAATTAATTATAGTAAATACATGCTTAATTTTTATCCTTTTTAGGAAAAAAAAGTCATTTTTGTCGAGGTTTACAAATATTATAAAAGTCAATAACTAAATGTAATTTACTTCTTGCTCTAATTAATATTTTGGTTAAGAGTAATTGTGAATGTGTTATGGGTTAGTTGTATTATATGTATCAGTTAGTCACTGTATGTAGCATATGGTCTGTGTTGTAGTAATTTGTAAGTGTTTTATGTTTGGAACTGTCATTGTAATTGTATTGCTATTTGTCTTGTGTGTATGTGCAATCCAGTAATTGGTCTCATGTACTGTTCGTTTGCACAATAAGCCTTTAATATTATGTTTGTGGTATTTGTGCCATTATGGTTGCGGTACTCGTGGTGTGAGGATGTATCTGAGATCCGCTCCTGCAATTTTACAATTTTTTTGGAAGATTACTGTGAGTTGAAGTGTGTAAAACTCCAGTCACTTTAGACTTCAGACATATGCCCCCCAGCTCAGAAGTATGTTCTATTTGCGGCAAACCTTTTTTCGGCAAGCAAAAATTTAACAAGTGTGCTGGCCAGTGTGGGAAAAGGCTACATTGCTGATGTACGGGAGTCAGTAACGAAGAAGAATGTACTTGTGTGAAATGTATGAGCAGTAAAGATGGTTCAAACATGTTTGGATTTTCTCCAAAAAGAAAAGATGAAAGTAATAGCGGTGAAAGCAAATCATCTTCAGAAAAATCAAGACTTAGAACTGATAGTATCACTGGGGGGACAACGATTTCACGACGTCTTTGGAGCATGAAACACCTGTTAAAAGTTTGGAAACGATGGATATTAAGGTGCATTGTATGTTTTAAATGCTTTGAAACAAAATTGACAGTCTGGTAAAAGAAGTCAAGGACCTCAAAGAGGACAACGCCCAATTGAGAACTATGTTTGAAAGTCTTTAAACATCTTGAAATAAAAAACATCTATACGCCTTGTGGAACATCCATGGAGAAAACTAGGGTATCAACGAACATTTCTCAAACAGAAAAACAAAAAAAAAAAGATTTATAGTGAAGTGGCAGGTAAGCAGTTCGAATCTACATCGGCTGTTGTACACCATGAAAATTCTACTGAAGGCAAGACTTAGTTGGTAACACTGGCTAACGGACATGGCGAAGTCCATTCAGAGTCAACACCTCATACTGTCGACGAAGGGGGTTTTACGCTAGTCAGCAGGCACTGCACAAAAGCCTCTATGACTAGCGGTACTTCAGCTTCAAGGCCAACTACTTCCAGGAAACAAATACAGTTAGGTGTTCGGAATAGTAATGGGTCAAATCAGTTCATTCCAAAGAGCTAGCTCACTCGCTCTCGCTCGTTGTAGAGAGTCATTCAAAAGAGTCATCTCGTTTACAAGTCAGTCGCGTTTCAAAGACTCATGAGTATAGATGTGTTTAAGAGTGGCTCGCTCCACTACACTAATGTAAAGACGTATAATCGGATAATAGATACTGTAAATGTGGTAATGTGTTATTTGTACTTTTTATTTTATAAAACTTAATTTTAATGGATGCAGTGATGGCTTCAAGTAAATGGAAAACGAGTCAAATCTGGGACTATTTTACAGGTGTAAGTAACAGTGAAGGAAAAGTAAAGTGTAATTATTGTTTTAAATTAATTTCTTATAAAGGAGGAAATACATTCAACCTTGCTCGGCATGTATGAACAGTGCACCTAGGAGTTTCGCTGTCCTTACATTGTTTGACACCTGCAAACTTTTCAAGAGTTGAAGTGCAAGATGTCAATCCAGATGATCCAGAACCCTCAGTTTCTAGTAAGCATGTAGACGAACCTTTAAATAACCAGGCAATATGTCCCAGAAAAGAAGCACAGTCAGCTTAGAAGTGGCCAAGGCCGCAGTTCAGTATCATCATAGTTCCAGAAACCACTATTGAACAAAAAAAATTAAGAATTTGACTTTACACTAATTGAAACCATTGTCAAAGATTATCTTCCATTTCAAATTGTGGAAAGTCCATATTTTCAAAAAATGATTCTGAAACTGAGTAGTGGGTATAAACTATCCACTCGGAAAACAGTTTCCACTGTTATGAGCTGACAAAGCTAAAATTTAGACTTGAAGTAGAGAATGCTGAGGCAGTTACAATCACCACTGATGGCTGGACTTAAGTCAAAAATGAAAGCTACCTGTCGGTCACTGCTCCCTATATCAAAAAAGACATGGAGCTGCATTCCTCCCTGCTAGTGTGTTTCAGATACGATGACAAACATATATCTGCAAATGTAGCAGAAGAACTAAAGCGAGTAACACGAGAGTGGATCATTGAAGGAAAAATGGTTGCAGTTGTAAGTGACAGTGTATCCAATATAATTGCAGCTGTTAAATTGACAGGACGGCAGCACATACCATATTTTACCCATACTCTAAACGTGATAGTGCAGTATGGTATTCAGAGCACGAAAATTAAGCAGCTAATCTCTAAAATGAAAACTATTATGGAATTTTTTGAGAGAAGCCCACAAGTCAGTACAAAACTGAAGGCTATGCAAGAACAGTTAGGCCAGCCATGTCTAAACCTAAAACAGGATGTCATCACAAGGTGGAACTCCACTTATGATTTGCTACAAATAATTATTGATGTCAAAACTGCCTTAGTTTCAGCAATAGCCATCAATTATCCTGACCTTCCAATAATCACGAATGAAGACATGAACTGCATAGGACAGGTATGTGAATTGTTGAAAGTTTTCAAGAACTGCAAGGAAGAAATGAGCTCTGAAAAACAGGTTACCGTTTGGAAAGTTATTCATTTTAGCAAAGCACTAAAATCATTGTGTAACAGATTTATTAATAGACCAACTTATGATGATCCAGTACTAAAAATGGCAAACTGATTGGCGGAAGCCTTAAATAAACGCTTTAAAGGGATCAAAGTAAACAAAGTGTTTGAAGAGGCTACAACGTTGGGTCCCAGATTCAAGTATTCAGCCATATGGGATTAATTTGATCGAAGTGTGTCAAAACTGATAAGGAACCTCAATCCAAAAGCTGTTGGGATCGTTGAAGTGAATAAGTTCCTTCAGGACTGCTTCTTCGAAATAGGAATCCACTTAGTTGGTGGTTTGAGAGGCACCAAGTTTACCCAGCATTGTATCAAATAGCACAAAAACGATTGTGCGCAGTTGCGACTTCCGTTCCATGCGAGAGAGTGTTTTCCAAAGCAGGACAGGTTATTAGAGAAAAAAAAGAAATAAATTATCAGGAAAATCAGTGAATGGGAATTTATAAAATATTTTGCAGAGATAACTTTTTTATGCACTATGTTATTTACAGTTAAATGAAATATGATATTCGCGACTATGAATTGCATTGCATACAAAACTGACTATTTGTAACATGTCTTACAGACAGTGTAAAACTGAAGCGATTGATGTGTGATTTAGTTCTTCGAATTGTTTGGAATTATAATAATGTTAACCAGAGTACTTAAACTGTGTGTTCGAGATATGTATACTGTAAATTGCACATACAAGATGCATTATATAATTTTTTTAGTGCAAGAGTACCGGTTCACTTTTTTTCCATCAAAATAAGTTCTTGTTGGGATTTTCGAGACCAGTAACTGGCATGTTCAACATAGTTTAAGGTATTGTAATTATTTTCATAACATTTTTTTTTAAATTCATTCCAAATTTTACATTTACCATAATAATTATTATTATATATATATTAATTTTTACATTATTAAGTACTAGAGTAAAAAAAATTTTCATGAATTGAAATTTGTAGAAAACTCGAGCACACAGTGAATAATATTTACATAATCTTCCAAAATTATTTTGATGTCACAATGAGGAGATATGCCTTTGAATGCTACTGTTAAAAGCTACACTAGCAGTTTTGTTATCTCTCCCAACCGAGCCAATGAGCTATCGCCTTTTGGGCTGACTGAGGGGAGCGAACTGCAGAGCTGTAGCTCTTATCATTCATGAATGATTCGACTCTCTAAAGAAGAGCAACTCGCGAGTTGCTCTCGAACCCGAGTTGTTTGTTTTTAACGACTCGTTCGCGAATGACCCATCATTAGGAACACATGAGCATCAAAACTGTGCCAAAGACAGCTTGCTCTCATATGAAGGTATTGTTTGTATCACAGTTTGCGCCAGAAGTCCAGGGCAATGATTTTATCTCCAATATTAATCAAGAATTAAAGGTTTCTAACTTAAAGGTGGTCAAACTAAAAACTAGTAATAATACATATTCGTCTTTCTATGTAGCAGTGGCAGAGTCTGATTTCAAACGTATTTTCAATAGAGTTTTCTGGCCAGCAGGATGTCTGATCAGCCCGTTTTACGGAAGATTACTGAACTATCAACTTTTTAATCCTGAAGAAAATAATTCCACTCTAGCAAGCCAGAATCAACCTTCCGAAGCGGCTGGAGGAGCTGAATCTAAAACAGCTTAATTAATGCTCAGGCAATCAGAGGTGCTTATAGTAAAGGCAGATGCCAGCTAGGGATTTTGAATTATATTATCGAAACGTAAGGCGTCTCAGGACAAAATCCCTAATTTTTTCGGAAAATATTAGCAGTACTAATTGTTCAATTATTTGTCTAACTGAAACGTGGCTCAATAACTTTAGTCTAAATTCACATTATTTCCTGGAGCATTATACTATTTTTCGTAAAGATCGCGACTCTACGTTAACAAACCTCAACAGAGGTGGATGTGTTTTAATAGCGATATTTTTCACATTTTGATCAGAAATTTGACTTAGACTATGATAATGTAGAATCTATTCAGGTTGAAATCACTATTAATCAAGCAAACAAATTGTTAATTGGAAATATTTATCTTCCCCTGTATTTATGAGGTTTTTAAACAATTTTTTACATTTTTGGAATCCAAATTAAATAATTATCGCTATCAAATAATAATCGTAGGCGAATTTAATATTTCGGGTATTGACTGGAACACGTCTCATACTCAAAATATTACTCATTATTATTTACAATCAAAGGACAGTCTTTGTTACGATCAATTAGTTTACTCAATCTTGAATAACAAATCATGCTCAAAATTACTAGATCTAATATTTTCTAATTTTCATATTAATGATGACAAAGCTAACGATTTATTGGTGGAGGAAGAAAAATATCATCTAGCATTATGCTGTCAGATTACAATGGATCATGAAAAATATAATATGATCAATAACACCTATAGGAATTACCAAAAGGGCGATTATCTCTCGTTATATTTTACTATTAAAACTTTGATTGGAGCTCGATATTTATGACAGAAGACATTAACGAAATGGTAGAATTTGTAACTAACAATATTTAAGTACTATTTAATAGGTTGATACCAAAATCTAAGGTGAGGAAAAACAAATTTCCAGTGTGGTTTACTCAAGATTTGATTAATCGAATTAAAAATAAAGAGCACTATCACAGGTTATTTAAGAAAAAAAATGATGTCAATTATGCACGATTTTCAGAGTTATGAAAAACTATTAAAGATAAAATTTAATGCGTCAAATAATGTTGGGAATTCAAAATAAACAATAATCTATAAAGCGACTGAAATAGATTCTGGAAGTATGTCAAACTCACGAAAAGAGGTTATAAAGAACCTCTTACGTTAACAAATGACGGTAGTATGATTGAAGATCCCTATCAGCTGGCAAATATTTTTGCAACACATTTTGGCTAAAGTTACATACAAGCCCCCAGTAATTTTTATGAACAATTAAATATACATAAAAACAATCCAATTATCAATATACCCAAAATCTCTCAAGGCATAGTCCTCTGGTCCATTAAAAAACTCAGCAATAGCAAGGCTACTGGGTTGGATAATATCCCCAACTTTATAATTAAGGGTGCGCCAATACACTGATGCCAATTCTAACATACACTTTCAATAAAAGCTTAGGTATGGGGTTTTTCCTAATAATTGGAAATGTGCAGTTGTCGTTCCCATTTTTAAAAAAGGCAATAAACATGAAGTTAATAATTACCAACCTATTTTGCTATTATGTGGTTTTTCCAAAATTTTTGAAGAAGTAGTTCACAAATATCTAGCTTTTGCCACAAAAAACTTAATTACAGATTATCAACACAGCTTTGTTGTTAACAAAACTACTGCCACTTACCTATTTATTTTGTTGATGAATTATATTTGAAAATCACCACAAAAAAAAAAAAACAAATAGACGCTATCTATTTTGATTTAGCAAAAGTGTTTGACAAGTGTCAACATCAAATATTTATTCAAAAATGACAACGCTTTAGGCTATATTTTTCTTATCAAAAATGGTTTCCAAACTATTTTGATAATCGTACTTTCGTAGTAAAAATAGAAGAATCTTATTCTACACCACACACATTTACATCAGGCGTTCCTCAAGGAAGCACGTTAGCGCCGTTACTCTTTAATATATTTATGAACGATATTGTCGTTGTTATCAAACACTCAAGTGCACTTCTTTACTCCGACGACTTAAAGATTTATAAATATATTAAGGATAACGACGATTGCATAGTTACAAATGTACATAGTAGCTATACGTGATTGGTGTACCAAAAATTTCATGCAACTTAATATATATAAAACCCAATGTATTTCTTTCCCATGTAAAACAAACACTATCTTTTACAAATATTATGTCACTAAAATATTAATAAATAGAATCGAACATATAAGGGATCTTGGTATAATTCTAGATACCAAACACTTTTTCCATTTACATATAGATAGTTTAATAAATACCATTAGTCGTTCCTTAGGATTAATTAGATTCATTACATATTCTGCTACTTCTCCTGATTCTTTTCTATGTCTTTACAATGCTTTAATTAGGTCCAAATTAGAATATTGCTCAATGATCTGGAACTACATCACAACTGACTCAAATAGATTAGAAAGTATTCAAAAGAATGTATTTAAAGTAATACATATTAAAGTTTCAACAAATGCAGATTTTAATTATAATAATGAATTTCATAAATTTAAAACTTTGTCATTATTAGATAGGAGAGCTATTATAGATGCCTTATTTTTAATTAATTAATTTTTGAGCCATTTTTCTTGTTTGGCAATTCAAAATAAAATTGGTTTAAAAATACCATTTTATATACACACACAATTTCACCTATTTTTGTTTCCTAAAAATGTAACGTAGACTTAGTTAACAGATGGATAAAGAACTTTTATCAAATATTTTTCTAATTACGATCCCTTTATAGGGAAGAAATGTACATTTAAAGAATTTTATAATCATTTCAGTAAGTCATAATTTATCCCTTTTCTTATAATTTTGTGTATGTAACTAAGTATAATTTAAAACTGTATTTAACTATTATAATTTATACTATAACATAAAATATAATACATCTAGCAAATCTCTCAGTAAGTATTTGTCAACTTTGTCTATTTCTGTATTTTTGTATGTTATTGTTCTAATTTGTTATTTTTCTTTTTTTTTTGTCCTTGTTTGTCCATGTCCTATGTGTTTTTTTTTTCTTCTTTTTGTCTATGTATGTATTGTATTGTGCCTTCCTGTATATGGTACCACAACTATTGGGAGGCCCACTAATCTGTCATATAAATAAATAAATTTAATTAAAATTTTACCTTTTTAACATATGAAACATAAAACAAACCTTTATAATGCATTGCTCCTATATAGCTCTTCCTGTTCAGTACTTTGCTTAAAGTACAAGAACTAAACTATAATTGTTACAAAACAATAAGAAAAGACATTACATATTGTGTAAAAGACAATTCTTCTCCTAACTTATTTATTCAGCACAACTATTTACGTTCTAAAATTAACCAGTTGCTTCTCTTTCTTCCATTGACATTCATTATCACTTACAATTATACAGTTATGTTTTGTATATTTCAGTTCAGCAAGAACAATCTTCACAAAAACAACAACCTTCTTTTTTATGATAATTTTATACTACACCAATATGTAACAATTTGAAAAAGAATGCATTAGAACTGTTTCTTTTATGATAATTTCAACAAAATGATACAACAAAGTTTACAACAAGTTGCAATCCATTCAGCACAGGATAAGTACAAGCCAAAATTAAACACAATTTTATACTATTAGTGTTCTTGACAACACCTCCTTTTACTTAAAAATAAAAATTATGCATATATATATATTTTTTTTCTTAAGTCTTGAAAACTCTATTAATCTTTTCTTTATTTTCCTGTCTACTTCAAACCATCCTTACACTGTACTGTGGTAATTACTTCACTCCTCACTACTCAAACATCATCACATGGTCAGGCATAGACCCCCATAACAATGTAGGCAAAATGCATAGGTCACCCACAAATGCCTTAACGATAGTAACACGAAAGTTTCCTGCGAACTGTAGAGTAGGACCCTCAAAAGGGCTAATTGGTTCATCAGTATTGACAAAGGGTGTGACTTAGTGTAACAGAACATTTAGTGGTCTTTGTTTTCTTATTTACCACTACACCAAAAAGGGTCAGGGCAGGGCTAGCCCCTAACAGGTTGCTTAAGAAATTGTGTGGAAGAAGTTAAATAATAGAAACTTCAGGTCAGATACAAGTAACAAAATAGAAGACAGGGTAGATGTGTGTGTGTGTGGGCCCATTGGACAACTAAAGGAATGGTTGCCACATGCTACCCATGACAGACTAGACAGGAGAAAGATAAAACTATAAAAAACGGAAGAGGAAATAGGAAAATTCAGAGCACAGGTTGTGCCAGCTTTCCTAAAAACTGCTGGTAGCAGATGTCACCCTTTACGCCTGACCTGACTGAACTACTCTTTAAACACTAGTATGTTAAGTAAATATACTTTTCCCAAAGAAATTCCCAAAATTGTTTAAAGTTTCTTCCATTAACAATACCTTTTATTTTCCTGCCAATTCAAGGAGATAAAAACAATTCAGATATTAAACGTTTGGCAAACACACTGTCAGTATCTGATCTAACCTCAAAAGTAATTTAGCATTCTGGTATATAATTGTTACAACAAATTACTATAGTAAAATCCATTAATAAACGTGTTTGGTGATATTACTCCATACCGTGATCCTCCAAGGTAGATCCAATAATAGTCGTACATATAAACTTCAGCTTGTAACCCACAAAAAATTACAAAATATTATACATCTCCGACTTACAACATAAAAATGAAAAAATTACACTCTATTATCCCTGTTCACTTACACAAAAGAGACACAAATAACATGATTTAAATAAAATATTATTGATACAGTTCTGTATATCAGTATTTTACAGTGTAGACAACTTTTGCTATTTTATATAATATAACCCAAATACCAGGTGAAATCTCACAACATTCAACAACCTTATGTTGTCCTTGAGCCCCATGGCCGCAACAATGAGACGTGCCAGTTTACTTTGTGTACTTTATATACGTTGTGACCTACTAAACTTCCAACTTTGTATGGTCCTTCAAGAAGTTTGAAAACATGTGAATCTGCTTATTCACAAATGATGACAAATTGTGTGTGGCCACAAGCATCTTATCACCTTCTTTGAGCACTATTGGTTGGATATGCTTATCCCACTTTCTCCGTCGTTGCTTGGCTTTAAACGCCAACCTTTGCGATGCTGCAGCCCTTATATTCCATACATTCTCAGCATCATTTCATGGAAAATTTATAAGATTTTGCAATCCTGTTTTAGGTTTACCTATATTCATAAGTTCTATAGGAGTAGGACCTGTACCCTCATGCCAACAGCTGTTTATTAATTATTCCACTTCACTTACTATCACAGCCCATTTGCTATGATGTTCATCTCCCTAACTCTCACATAACCCGCTCAACTGGGTTTGTGGCTGTATGGTACACTGCAGTATATCTTAATTCAATACCCATAACGGATGTTAGTGTGTTCCACATATCACTATGGAATTGTGGTCCAGTGTCTGAAATAACTTTTCTTGGCTGACCTACATATTTTACATAACAATCCAGTACCTTTTCAGTGACCGCCTGGGCTATAGTCCACTTTATCAGATAAAGTTTAACAAATTTACTTAACACATAAAACATTACAAATATGTACTCTACCTCACCTTCTCCATGGAAGAGGGCCAATCAAATCTACACACACTATTTCCAATGGTTCTTTTGCCCATACATGGCCCATCATTCCTTTGTATTTATAGTTAGGTACTATAGTCTGTGCATATATTAAACATGACCTTATTACCTTGGCTACTGTTCAATATATATCCCTAGACACACAGAAGTTGTGTCTATATTTTACTGCCTTCGTAACCCCATAATGTCCATATTCACTATTCATGCAGTCACTAATTTCTTTTCTCAGTTGATTGGGTATTGCTTTCACCAGATGTTCACGCATTAATTAAGGGGTAATGCGTACTTAAGAAATGGCAAAACACTATACAAAGTACTACATTTATTGACACTCAAATCCTTTTAAGAAATGATGCATGAAAGTCATTACATTTTTTACTTCAATTACTAGACAGTTATATTTACATTATTAGATCAGAGTATAAGATCAATTGAGTTTAATAATGCTCTTAAGGAGCCTTTACTGTCAGCCTCGCTATTCTTCCCTTCATGCAACCTGGGATTCCCAAACGGGACAGAAAATTCCTCCTGGTGTTTACTCTGAACTGCAAGGATGGCGGTCCTCTCTGCAGCAATGTCTTGGGCAGGGCCTCCGGTATGGACAGAAACAAAATTGCTGAGAGCTACCACCGCTTGCCCCTTTTATACGCTTGTGGCCAGCCATGTTTGAGTAATCATTACGCCTGTCTGTTTTCATAACTCTGGTTGCTGAGGCCGGCTTCACCCTCCCATTCGAGCTTGGCCTGGCAACCCTTGCGTGTGACAATCACAGCATGGCCCTCCTTCCTCGAAAAACTCGTGCGTCTCTGCTCGAGCAGACCTGGGGCTAGGCGATGTGGGGGAATGTACCTTGCAAGGCCGGGCCAGGCGCCGTAGTGTGCTGAACCCATTGAGCTGCTGGGGGGAGCCTTTTTCCTTGCAGAAGCTGATAGGGTAATATTATAAGTGTCCTAGCGAACTGATTATGTGTTGTATCCATAGGGCGTTGTGAGTTACGTGAAGTTTTGTATAGTATTACATATATAGGCTTAAAACATTTTTCTGTGCTTAGTTGTGCATATTTAAGCATGAAATATTAATAACAAGTTATATTATCATACAAATGTGCATCTTTATCGTGGGCAATAAAAGCTATTATTTTAACGTACATATATTTTGTGGCTAAATTCCGTAGGACAAGTATTGAATGACACACATATTAATGTTAGTTATGAAAATGCAGTTGTTCTATGAGATGGTGTGGAACTGGCCACCTAAAACAATAAAATTGTGATATTTATAGATCTTATGATTTGACACTTTGTGAACCATATTGAGCTAATCTATAATAGTTTAGTTATTATCTCAACAGCATTTCATCTTTTAGTTGACATGTTATTTGATTTACAAGAGACACCTTCTGGTGTTGATTCCAAGTTATGTTCATAAATTTACACTATGGACACTTCTATAATATTATGTACACTATTATATAACTACTGATAGAACTATTGTGTCTTGTTGACCATGGAGGAGGAAGGAATGCGCTCGGCACCGATTGTTAACCCCCATAATATGTTACGTTAGTAATTCCGGCTCCGACCACAGGGGTACGGATGGGGTTTTCGGGTTGAGCGGTGCACCGATTTTAGGTCAACATTCTACAGTAGTCCAAATGTGCTGTGTTAATTGTGGTATTAATTATGAAGTATTATACATAGTTGTGCCGAGCTACGGCTGCATTTGAATATTCATATACAAGAAGATTAATTCTTTGAAAAGTTATGATACAGAATTTACATATCATTCTTGAATCTTTACATGTATATACTTTTTATGGCCAGTATACTTAAATTAATTACAATTTGCAAATGCTTAAGAAAGGTTGCATGGGGCCCCATCTGGTAGACAAATTAATTACATAATGGCATTCTCGCCGCACGGAACAATTCCTCCTAACAGAGCTCTCTAGAGCCTACATGTTGAAATAGCTCACTGTGGTGCAGTACACTACTGCACTCTGCTGGAGTATCTGCAATTTTTGCACCCCATACAATCTTACGCTTATGCACCTTCTATAATTTGCTCCCAGAGTGAGCTACTAGGTCTGCTTCGTGCAGAAATCATATGTGCCACCTGCTGATGGTAAATGCAATTGCCTAATTTTAAGATACCTGACTTATGCGTGGCACGCCATATTCTATTTTTTGACAAGGATTTGCGAGTACGTGAATTAGTGCTGTGCATGAGCCTTGAGAATATAATCACATTTAGCGGGTTTCGCTTCTGAGTACGTCTTCTGGTCCTAATTTGCTACCGCATAGCCACTTGATTCGCCATGATATTTTACAAAACCCACTCGTGTGCAGTACGTGTTTTGAGAAAAATGTCTACTGTCCGCTAGCGAAGTACCTTTGCCAGGAGATTCTGCAAAAATATAAGTGTACTTACAGAGTTCACCTATGCAGTTTGAACTGCCTTATTCAATAATATCGCGATTTTGACCACTTTGTAATACATGACCGCGAGAGTGGCTGTGAGGCCTACTATGGTCGCCATATTTATATAGTTAAAATGCTCTTGTGGCAGTACGGAAAATATTCCAAAAAAGGGAGATTACTTTCTGTATAATCTAACGTGGGCAGCTTCATTTGTAATATTTTCCATTTATTATTGAGTTTGCCGTTTAATGTATAAAATGCAATTTCTTCATCTAGTTTCAATTATTTCTCCTCGAAGTTATTTTGTTTCATCAAGTGAATTGATATAACTGCATGTGAGACTGGTAACACTGGGCTCCTGTTGTCACAAATGTGGGTTGCTCGAGTGTCAACTGTTCTGACGTTAATTTACACCCACAAGGAACGTGAACTTCAATGCTGCCAACTGTTGTGTGTGGAATTTATTTACTGAGCGACGTGTTAACACAACGTAGCACCAACGTACTGGGTGCATTGGTAATGACATATGGGTGTGGTTGTATCTGCCAGTTATTATTAATATTTTGTACGGGAATTTAGAGTTTTGTACGGGAATTTGAATTTTCAACACAATATTTTATATGGGCATTTGAATTTTCAACACAATTTGGGTAGTGGCTATCATACATTCAGTAATGGGTGTAGTGTAATATTTTATAATTTCTTGTGTCGGAATACTAAGTATCAATTTAAGATCTTTAAGTGTTGCTTGCAATTTTCTAAATCTAGCTTTAGTGTTTTACGGGACACTGCTTGTAGTGGCAAGTGGTTATGTTGGCAGTGCTGGTTGTAGGTACTATTTCTAGCTTCAGTGATAATTTTATTTATAAGTTGCAATAAAATACTCGTTAACAATTGACCTTTAAGTTTTGCAACGTCAACTTCATGTTGTTGGTTATTTACCTTCGCTGACATAGAATTGATTGTATGTGTAATAGAATTTATCTTAACCTCTACTTGCATTGTTAATTTCAGATACACCATGTACGGAAAGGTTTAAATTTTTGTTGGAAACATAATGTTATTTTGCAACTCATTTAACTGAACAGCCAACATCTCGTCATTGGACAGGAGGGATTTGAGGTGACGTGTTGTGAGGCTGTCACAGCACCAGCTAGCGACATCCCCAAGGAATGTGATGCCATACTTTATTCTATTAGACAATGACATCTCATTAAAAAATTTGCCCACAATGCTAGTTGCATCGCTGAAATATTTGTGAAATTCTTCTGCGTTTGTCGCAGACAGTGCTGTTCCGTGTGGAGCAAGCACTATGAAGCCACGTCTGAAGGTTGGTAAGTTGACTGGGCTGCTGAAGCTGGATACTGTAGATCAGCGGCAACGTTTCTTCATAGTGGAGGTGTGGGAACGACTCCTGAAAGTACACTCCGGCATGTGTCCGGTACAGCTGCTCACCTTTGGCTATTTGGGACAAGAGCAGCTCAAGGATCACCGGGCTAGCGGTTGCATGTCCCATGCTAAATTTACATTACCTGTTACATGGTTGGCATTAACATATGATATTTGCAATTTTAATGTTTCTGTGCTCACTGTGTCAATTTTTGTGTGACCACGTTTACAGATTTTGAAAGCAATGGTTGATGATCCTATGATATCGTGGATCCTGTAGGGACCGTGGTATTTGAATGTTAGGGCCTTTTGCCTTACGTGGTTTTTGACCCGTACATGCTGTCCTATTTTGATGTTGTTTGCTCTAACATGGGCGTCAAAAATTTATTTTTGTTTATTTTGCGACGCAACAAAATTTTTTATTTACCTGCTCACGGTCTGTGGTTATATGTGTACACCATTCATCGCCTCTTCCGGAGTATTCATGTGTGATGAGATGTGAGGGCTGGACTGCTTCCACCCCGTGCAGAAGGTAAAAGGGACTGTGTTTTGTGCTTCTATTAACGGTCAAATTGAAATTAAAAGTAATGTTAGGTACGTACTCGTCCCAATGGGTGGGATCTTCGTTAGCACACGACATGAGTGGTTGCGAAAGAATCTTATTAACTTGCTCCGTAAGTCTGTTGCATGCAGGATTGTATGCCGTTGTTTGCAATTTCTTAATCGGCAACTTTTTCAATAACTCTGCCATCATTTCATTATTGAATTATGTGTCTCTGTCCATTAAAATCGTTTTTGGACACCCGAATTGGAGTATAACGTCCCTTACAAAATTGGCAAGAGTTAAGGCATCAATTGTTTTTACTGGTTTAGTGACGGCGTAACGGCTGAAAAATTCCGTCATAACTAAAATATATTTATTGCCCTTAGAGAAAGTTTGTAAAGGCCCTTTGGCATCAAGACCCCACGAATAAAGTAAAAAAAAGGGGGGGTTGGGGGGGATTGGTGGTATCTGTTCAGTGGGTTTCTGGTTAGTGGGTTTTATTTTCTGACGCACTGGGCAGTTCTTTATGTAGTTTTTAACATCCTTGTTGATAGAATCCCAGTAATAGGCATTTTTAATCTTTTGTAAAGTATTAAATTGGCCAAAGTGGCCTCCGCCGTTAAGGGTGTCGTGGAGTGCAGTATTTATTTCAGGGACATAATATTGGGGAATGAGGGTCAGTTTCTTTTTTCACCGCTGGAGTGTGTTATTTCAAATATATTTTGCTGTTGCCAGCAATGGTGTAACGTCTCGCTAATCGGCGGTATTTGGGGGTTTCTTTGTTTGGGACCGATAATGCAATTTTGATCTGTTGGATGTGGGGGTCTTTAGAATACTCATCGAGGAATGGGGATGTGTTGTTGTTGACAATTGGTGCAATAAGTATATGGGAATCATCTTCGATTTTGATGTATTCTTGTAGGTAGACGGGAAAGTAGTGTGGTGTATTGTTGTGGGGTTTGATGACTGTTTGGCAATTGAGACGGAGATCTATCCATGTTGTTGATTTTGTTGGCATGGGTCGCCATAGAAATTTCTACGTTTACTTGGTAAAGTGTGGTGATTATTTTGGCGATAGCCTGTAAGGGTGCCTTATCTGTTGTATGGAGTTCGTGTTTGACAAGGTGTTATATCTGCCCAATTACTGGTGATGTATTTGGTGATTTATGTTTTGATTTTGTCCTGTTTTTCAGTATTTTGAAATAGGGACTCGGCAGTGGCCTTTTAAAAGGAGGTTCAATCCATCATGTCCTTTTTAACTTCGTAACTGGTGTTATTTACATTTATTGAAGTGATTTCAACTTTTCCAGATGTGGGCAAGCAACTCATTGGGTCAGCTAATACGTTTAGTTTTCCTTTGACTGTATTGGGTTCAAAGTCGTATTCAGTAAGGGCGTTCACCATCTTTTGAAACCTAATGCTGTCAGAAGTATGTTACAAAGTATTTAACATCAGCAAGTTCTCTCTCTGTAGCTGACCAACATTTTTCATTCAGCAAAAATTTTTCCGATGCAAAATCAATTATTGCATTCTCTTTTGTACCTGGTATCTCTTGCATCAAAACCACGCCTATCGCCGTTTGCGATGCGTCGCAAGATAATATTGCACGCCTGTTCTCGTTGAATTTCGTTAGTACGGGAGCATTACGGATGGCTGTTTTTAAGTTGTCAAACACTGTCTACTCGTCTGTGGTCCATTTGAATGGTATGTCATCTTTAGTGAGTTCAGTTAACGGTTCTGCTATCCAGGAGTATTCTTGTATATAGCAGCGCAAGTAGGATGTGAGCCCAAGAAATGTGCATAATTGTTTGATGTTTTGGGAGGTGTCATGTTTTGTATGGTGAAAATTTTTCTGGATCTGTTCATATACCTGATGGTGTGATATTACTACGGAGAAGGAGAGGAGGTGTGGTCTCCAGTAGTAACCAACCAAAGTAAACTACCCAAAGACTACGCCAAAATTTAATGGGGGAGTTGGGAAGGGGGCGGGGGTAGGGAGAGGGAAGGATAAAATTTAGACTTACAAAAATAGAAAAATCAGTCAACACCAAAATCTAACCTGCGAAGCCTCCGCCACGTGCTGTAACTTTTACTCACCAGGGCCAGCACGGTACCCTGAATCCTAAATACTTACTTGAAAAGCAGAAAAGGCTCATTTAAACCAAAAGTAAACAAGGAATAGGGAAAAGAAGGAGTAGGAGGGAGAGGTTAAGGGAAAATAAGAGGGGGAGGAAGGAGTGGTTAAGGGAAAATAAGAAGGGGGGGGGGGGGAGGTATACTTGTAAGGCAACGAGAAATTCCAAGACTGCTTCATGGGTCTAACGCTGACACAGAAACAATACAACAAAGAAAATGCCAATTAATTAGATTACCTTAAAGCTATAACCCAGTACCTTAAAAACTAAACAAGTGTGATGTTAGATCAAGGGTACCGAGAAACAAAATAAAAAAGATAGGGCGAGGTCCCTAATAACTTGATAGAAACAAATAATATTTAAAAAGCTAATAAAAATTGTACAAGACATAGATATTTAACTTTTAAAGCTATATTTCATTAAACAGATCAGTATTGAAATAGAAAAGTTAGGATACTTCAAATTAATCTTACTACCCAATTACTAAACCATCAAAAAAAGAGTATAAATTTCACTTGCCTAACCAGTGATTGAGTTAAGGAGAAATAAAATAATTTGCTGTAGGGCTAACAGGATGCCCTTCTCACTGGTGTAGCTCACCCAGAGGTGAGTATAAACAAAGCACGTAAAAACTTAGTCCGTTATTTTAGAGAGAATAGGGGTAGACAGTCCCCTTATTTAAAAAAAATGCTACGCAGTCACCATTAAATTACTTTACCACTATGCAGTTACCTCAACCAGAACTATTTCAGTATCAGTGCATCGGAATATTTGTATTTACACTATCTTAAAGTATCTATATCAATAGCGCTCAACCAATAGCCCCCCAAGGGCTTAAATGCAATTCCCACAAATTACAATTTGAAGTTACATTATTTCTGTGTGCTTTAGAACTATTCATTTTATAGATAGATTGGCCAGTATAATGCAATAAACATTAGAGAACTGAACAAGAATTAAGGTAGAAACCAAAATAAAGGTCAAAGGAATATAAAATATACAATTTAAAACACACCAAAATTTAGTTTTAGGGGAGAAACCTGTCAAAAATTATTGGAAAACATAACCTAGACCTCGGTTTTGGTAAGAGTAGATGGTACCAACTGAACTCCGCCACATACGAACACCACAACCTGCGGAGTCAGATTTATAGAAATACACATAACCTTACATTTAAATTTTCCCTACTAGGTCTGAAACACAACACAACTGCAAATACGAAATTCCATCCCAAATCAATGATAATTATTTAAAGTAACAGAAACCTAACCCCAGTGGTTCCTTGGCCAGAGCTGATGAGCTATACATATTTACCTATAAAGTTGCTGCCCTGGTCTGTCGACACCTACACCAACGCACCTCGTATGCTTCATGCTACACCATCTTCCTTCAACCAAGACCCATATTACTAAACGACCAAATTTACTAACAACTTAACCTAATGGAAGCATGGCTAGGGCCATTCTTCCTGCCAAGCAAGGAAGAACATCCCAACCATGCACCTCACCACAGTTTTATCTCTCAGTGGCCTTCTTAATTTCCTGCGGTGTAACAGGTAAGAACTCAGAAGAACCAACAAACAAATATGAAAATTGCTCCGACTGTCCTACGAATGGAAGTGGGAGTCTAGACAATGCATCTGCATTTCCATGGTTCTCCCCTTTCATGTGCTGCTCAGTATAATCTAACCCTTGCAAAAGAACATCCTATCTCTGCAACCGGTTTGCATCAAACTGTGGAAAACCACAATGTTCCCCCAAAATGTGGACCAGTGGTTGATGCTCAGTAACAAGTAGGAACCGTCTACTGTAGAGATATTGGAAAAATATTTTTACCCCAGAAACTATGGACAATGCTTCTCGATCAATCTGGGAGTATTGCGTTTCAGCAGATGAAAGAGTTCGGGAAGCGAATGCAATAGGCTTTTCAACTCCACCAGGGAATACATGACATAACTGCACCAATGCCATAAGGTGACGCATCACAGGCAATTTTAACTTTCAGCTCTGTATCATAGTGTGCAACAACCGGGGAAGAAGAAATTAATTAATTTTAATCAACAAATGCTTTTTCACATTCAACAGACCACTGCCAAGGATAATTTTTTTGTAACAATTCATGAAGGGGTGTAAACACAGTAGAAAAATTGGGCAGGAATTTGACATAGTAATTGTCTAACCCTAGCCATGCCTTTAGCTGCGTCACTTCACTAGGCCTAGGAGCCTCAACTACTACCTGCACCTTGTCACTAGTTGTATGCAATCCTTCCTTCTCCACGACATGGCCAAAGAACATAACAGAACTTTGAAAAAACTTACTTTCTTGTTGGTTGGCCATAAATCCATAATCACGTAACCTCTACAACAGGTTGCGTAGATTTTTCCAGTGGTGTTCACTTGTCGTACCGGTCACCAATATGTACTCCTGGAAGCAGACAACACCATCAAGGCCTTGCAGCACCTGTGCAATTGTCCTCTGGAAGATTGCTGGGTGGGACTTGATGCCAAAAGGAATACGCGTGTATCGGAACAGACCTCAGTGGGTGTTGATTGTACACAGTTCTTTGGCCTTCTCGTCCAGCTGGAGTTGCTAGAACGCTTGGGATAAATCAAGTGTCTAAAATTCCACACCTCCTCTTAATTTAGAAAACAGCTCCTCTATCCTGGAAAGTGGGCAGTGTTGCATTATTTAATGAGAATTCATTGTCACTGAGAAGTCTCCACAAATACATATGCTATCATCCTGCTTCACCACCGGTGCAATGGGTGTAGCCCAGCCACTGAAGTCAACAGGCTGAAGGATACCTAACTGTAAGAGCCCATCCAACTCTATGTCAACCTTGCTAGTCAATGCGAATGCTAGATTTATTAGGGGCAAGAACACTGGTTTCACATTGTTCTTTAAGTGCAGTGACACATGTTTTCCTGTGAAAGTACCCAGACCACCATCAAACAAGGCCAGAAATTCCTTTGCTAATGTTGAGATTGAATGTGTCTTTGCCTTTTGCTCTACAAGAACTTCACAGTCTGAAACCTTGACATTCTTTAAACACTGTTTAGGGAGGTTAAGTTTTACATACCATTCTCTACCGAGCAACGGAGGGCTACTATTTGGTACTACAAATAAACTTACATTTTTTGGCACTTGCTGGCCTTTCACAGTAACTGGTACCTCAATAACACCACACGGGTTAATTTCATCATGCTTCCAACGGGTAGCTCCAAAATCTGCTTCTATAGATGCTCTCGGATACTGCGGATATGGCAGCTCCATTGTCTATTTCTATGTACAGCATCTCTCTGCTTATGTTAACTTGCAGCATACAAGGTTTATTCTCCGACCCCAATAGCTGATACAGAGGAAGGAAATCGTCGGAGGTGTCTTCTGGCTGATCTTCCTTTAAGACATAGTTATGAAAACTGGCACTGGGGCACATTATTTTTAAATGTCCACCATGATCACAGTTGTGACACTTGTACTTTTTGAAGCGACAGTCCTGCCAGTCATGTTTTTTACACCCCCAACACGTGCACCCGCCTGCTAACGAACCCGGCGCTTGAGTATTTTGGGGTCCTCGTCCTTGAGACTGGTAGGCCTGTTGTTGTGTCTCTTTGAACTTGTGTTGTTGAGGACGTGCCCTAATTACATGCACTTCTTGTTTCACATCTTGCAAACCTTCTATCTCCCTTCCGCGGTTCACATTTCCGACTGCCGACTCGAAGGACACAGCTACACTAACAGCCTTCTCAAAGCTCAAGTCATCAGACTCTAAATATAATCACCGAGTGATATTCTTGTTCCTCAAACCTACAGCAATCTGATCTCTCAAGACACTGTCTAGAAACGAGCCAAAATTACAGACACGTGTTAGCTTGTGTAGACCGACGATGAAATCGGCAACATTTTCTCTTTCCTGCTGCACCCGTTTGTAAAAACATTTGCGCTCTGCAATCACAGAAGATTTTGGAGCGAAGTAACTTGTTAACAGAGTCATAACTTGTTATAGCTCCTTTCTTGCGGCTTCTTCGGCTCACACAAATTTTGGAGAACTTTGTACATGTCCTTCCCCATCGAAAAAATTAAAATAGCATGCCGCTGAACTTTTTCGTCATCTTTGTCGCCGACACCATTAGCGATGAACAGTTGTTCCAGCTTCTCTATGTAGGACTCCCAGGAATCCTCTTCTGGAATGAACTTCTCCGCCTTTAAACCCAACATCTTTCATTTATGAATTAGCAAAACATTAGGTACAGCACAAACATCCCATCCTCGTTGCCACTGTTCTATCTCCACACAATCCTTTTATTTATTTTCTAGCACTACTAGACAGCACACACACTATACGCCGCCATGCTGCTACTACATACTGTTGTCTCAGGGCTGCCAACACTGCAGCCCACACAATGCCAATATATAACACAACTCTACAACCATGTTTTCACATTGTGAAACAACCTTACTTTTATTATTATTTACTGAACTCTGTACATTATTAAAGGTAACCTTCAAAGTCAAATTCGGTTAAATGTTTTTCAAATCTTTCCCCAAAGTCGGGGAAATTTCCTGCTAACTGTTGGAATTTGTGTTTTTGTTCAGTCCTAAATTCATTACGTTGGTTTTTTAATCTCGTTTTTTTGTTCTTTGCCCAGTTTTATTAGCAATCTTCTTTGCTCACTTATTTGAGGCATTTCTGTTATCTGAGTTCCCTTATTTACATTGCTAATATCTGAACCTGAAGGGTTCCCTTCCACATTAGATAACTTAAATTTGGTTTCCTGATTTGGCATATCGTTATCAAAACCCAAAAAAAATTTTTACCTTCACTTACTCATGTTCTTTCTTGGCTACTCACCATAATGAAGAGCAAATATTTAACTGGTATCAATACAATATCTTGCATGTAAACAAAATGCCTGTTTGTCTGTTTTACTTTAATTTACGATTGCCTTTAAAACATGGAAAAATTTAAAACATGAGAAACAAGAAAGAAAACAGTAACATATTACAACACAAAATTTATAATATTAACACTTGCAGATTTTTTGGCTTCTTTTCTTGAGTTTCATTTTTAGAACTTACATCTTCTATATTACATATTTGAGTGTGTCATATTTAATTTTGGTTTGACAGAACATGAATTTAAACAGTTCTGTAACGTCCGTAGTAAATACTTACAAACAACATAACCTTTACATCAAAATGAACAAAATAAATTGTGTTGAAATTACTTGAACTGGTGGCTTCAATGCTGAATTTCCCAATTTGGATTTAGTAATAAATACCTTTGTACACTGTTGCTGGTGATGATTACAGTCTCTTGTTTTGGTACTTGGATCCTTTGTTGTTCTCTGGAACACTGGAAATGCTGTGTCGCCCCGCTTGCCTCTTGTTCAGAACTGTTATTGACTTGTAGTATTTTTGTTTTTGTTACGTTTGTAAACACTGAAACAGGTTTGTGTAATCGAGACCCATGTTGGATGCCATGTATGTAACCTCGCAGACTTCAAAATGATGACTGGAAATCACAGCTCGGTTTATGCTCAATCGCTAGAAACATGAAACTTGAAAGGCAACATATTATAATTAATAAAAAACACATTCAAGTCGCTGATTAGTTCATCTCCAAAGTTACAGGTTTACAATCTTCTAGTAATTCAGAGTCACGAACTGTCAGCTTAATGAGACAACTGAGATCAGTGCTGTAGTCATTCATTATTTAGTAATGTCACTCCAAAAATTTCATCCCGCGAAAAATATAAGAAGGCACAAGGGAAATTAATTCCCAACTGACCATGTACACAAACGGAAATAATTTAGTATAATAGAGTTTGTAGGCTGAAATATATTAAGTAAAAAAAAAAAAAATAGAAGTTGAGGTCATGGGCGCTTGCTGGTGTTGGCCGAAATTGTTCACACTCGATGTGTCTCCTTCATGGTCTTGTCATTAACTGTTAGCGACAGAAGGTACTCGGCACTGAACTTGACACGTGCCTCCCTCACTTCTCGCACCTGGGTACCAAAAACGAGGCTAAATATGAGCATGGCATAGCCTGAAATCCTTTCCACATGCCATATTGAACTGTGCCGTAGCAAAACTTAATCAAACTTCTAGAACATTCTCCAAAGAAAAACTCTATACAACAGTAGCAAAAAAAACTTTTATTTCTGCATGCAGACGTAACCTAACCAGCATTTTCAGAAAAAGCAAGTACATGGCAGATAAACATTTAAACATGGCCAAAACTTTAAATACTTATAAGATATTACAGTTCTTCATTCTTTTCATATTCCATAGCAGCTTGTATGCTAGCACCTCAACATTAGTCTTTATGTTGCAGTAGAAGGAAAATATTTATTGATATGGGAGACATGTGCTTTTCTCACTACAAATCCATTTGTTGGGTCTCCCAATAAAACAGTAACTGGACCCAAAAAATAAGTATCTCAAACAGGCCATAATAAGACATTGCCAACTTGGATGAAGAAGGGTCAACTTTTTTACTATGAATTACCTGACGACATAGCACTAAGTCGCCAACCTGATACAAATTATTTTGTCGTCCACTATTATATATTTTCTGACCACCGCTTTCTTTGCCTTCCGCATATTTAATAGTGAGGATCAGCAAAATTGTGACCAGCATATTTGTGAACTGAGTTTAGCTTTTAATTCCATCCCACATAGTGTAACAGGTTTTTCCCAAGCAAAGTTTTTTGGGGCGTGAGTTTCCTTCTCCTCTACTAAATGTTGGAGTATTCCGCCTGAAACCTTGAATTGTAAGAGCCACAAGGAATTGGAAACTATTTGGAGTCAAACCTGTGTAAATCTCTACTTTTACTAGGGACATATACCTTTTTGTTGTTAAAAGAGTCCATGAAATAAATAAGTCCCTTAGCGAAGCGAAAATTATATACCGCACCCTGTTCAATTTTTTCCTTCAACTCCTGATACTCTTTATCCTCCTGCTGCTATTCCTGAAGATCCGTAAATGCCTCTGGCATTATCCTGACCATGATGTAACACTGTTCCTGCATGTCCTGCTCTATCTCCTTTACAGAAATATCATAGTCAGCCTCATCATACATTCAGGATAAACAGTCCGCAATAACATGGTCTTTCCGTTTTATATGGATAATCTTAAATCTAAAGTTATTTAGCCTGGCTACCCGTCTCCCTATTTTCCCCACTTGCTTCGGGTGAGAGTATAACCATGTAAGCGCTGGATTATCCATTTGCAAATTAATTTCCTGATACTCAATTAATGTTGAAAACTTTTCCACTCCCCACACACATGCTAGCGCCTCCTTCTCAAAAGTGCTAAGATTTTTCTCGCCCTCAGTGAGTGTCCTACTCACAAAGGCAATAGGATGTAAACCTTCCCCTAGGTCCTGTTACAAAACTCCCCCTAAGGCTAATGAGGAGGCATCTACCTGCAACGTAAACATCTTACTAAAGTCCGGCAAGGCTAATACTGGTAGATGGGATATGGCATACTTTAAGCTGTTGAATGCCTTTTCCTGTTCCTCCATCCAAAGAAAGGGTATGTCTTTTTTGTGCAGTTTATTAAGAGGAGCGCATAATTCAGCATAATCTTTTATGAATCTAGCAAAATATCCCAACATTCCTATAAATCTCATAATTCCCTTGAGGTTCTTGGGGCAGGAAAATTTACAATAGAGGTAATTTTCTCAGGGTCCATAACCAACTTTCCTGCCGATAAAATATATCCCAGAAATTTAATTTCAGACTTAGCCCACATAACTTTATCCTTCAACTTTTCTAATACTAGTCTTATGTGTTCCAAGTGTTCCTCCGGATCCTTTGAATAGATACAAATATCATCATGGAAAAGTTTGATGAACTTGAACTGATATTCCTCAAGGGCTTTCTGCAATATCCGTGAAAGGCACTGCCCCCCAAAGTTCACCCCAAAGGGTACCCTGTTCCATTCATAATGTCCCCATGGCATGACAAAGGCAGTAAATGGTTTACTCTGGTCATCCAAAACGCATCGATGAAAGTCAGCGTTTAAATCTATCACAGATAAAATCCGTGCCTCACTATAATACTGCAGAACGTTCTCAATGTTTGGCATTGGAAAGGGATCCACTTTCACTTTTTCGTTTAATTTCTGGTTATCCACCACTAACCTATGTTGCCTTGGTTTCTTATTATTAATCAAAAATGCAGGAAACACAAAAGGAGAATTGGAAGGGCATATGATTTTCTTTTCCTCTAATTCACTAACTATTTCTCTAAGAGCTTTCAATTTAGGCGGGACACATTGGTAGGGCTTTAGTCTGACAGTGCCCTCATCAACGTACCACATTTGAAGCACTTTCTTGCTTAACATTTTTATGTTGCGTTATAAAATGGCCTGCTTTACCACATCCATAGCAGTTCCTGTTTATTTTGTCCTACCCTATAACAGGTACATTATCACCATTATTTACAGTTTTCTGGGCCTCTTTCGCTTGGGCAAACATACCCGCCAAGTATACCCTATTCTCAACCTCAACGGCCCATTTCCTAAGCTCTTCAAGTGATTGGAGTAAATTATACCCTACACTACGTTGCCTAATTTCAGGACATAAATTCTCAATTACGAGGGACACAAGTTTGTTTTCTTCCAACGGGATATTCAGAGCTCCCGAACATTCACTTATTGATTGGCAAAACTGTAAAATATTTTCCCCATCTTTTTGGAAGTGAAAAACATGTTTCCTAATGAGATCTTTCGCCCGTCGAAAGCACAATTCCTCCCAAAATGTATTTTTTTTACCACAAACCATTCTTCCCCTCTGGTGATGCCATTAAATATTATCTCTAGGGCTATTCCCAAACACTTGTTCACCAGTGATTGCATAAGCAATATGTCACTAGGAAATATTTTGAATTTTTTGCAATTTATCAATCTGAAAACAAAATGTAAGTACGTTCTCGGGATTACACACTTTCAGCTCTTCAATTCTGCCCAGGGAAGAATTAGCGATATTGCAAGCAAGGCCTGTACTTAACTGGAGTTCCATCTGACCAACTTCACTGCTAACTTGGCCTGTTTTATCACTTGTCTGCAGGAAACCTACAATTTTCGTACATAGCTCGTCTATGGCTTCAGTTTCCTCTGCTGGCACATTACATGCTCTTAAGTTGGTCTTGAGCATTGCCTTATCGACGTGATAAACCCACAAAGTCATGATAGCAAAATACAGTCTAAATGAAAATGTAACATTCAGTCCAAATGGAATGAAAACAACAGATGGCGCAGATTTGAGATGCCCTCTACCGGTGGTATTGGTTATTCAAACTTGCCTCAGTCTCACTACACATACACTCAATTTATATGCTAAGGTAGCGGGGCCTTGTCTTAATGATTTTCATCCTTTGGGCCTGATTGTACTAACTCATTCTACTTAGATGGTAAATAATATTTCTATTCCCGTTGCAAAAAGTTTAGTTTGTCACTTAGTAGGTTTAGTCTCATTAATTAACAAGCGCACAGTTCACTTTTTGGCCTTTTATTGATTTACTTCCACACGTCTCTGAGTAAATTCAGTTTTGTATAAGCTGTTCTTAAAATTAGCTTAAAAAAATCTACCATAAATACTTTGCCCCAATTATATAATCTAACGCTTCACTATGAAGGGCAAAATAAAATATCAGTATTTTAAATATATATGTGTGTGTGTGTGTGTGTGCGTGCACGCACACACACACACACACACTACTTAGCGTATTACTGAGATGACTGATATTACGACATATTGCGAGAGCTCCTGGTACTTAATATGTCACTGCATGTGTCCAGGCGAATATTTAAAAAAAAATATGTGCAACAAGAAATATATTCAGTAATAACCTCGCCAGGATTTTCAGTGTGATTATAATGTGACGTCGACACAGTACCTGCAATATTCAAAATGCTGTTGGCGAAGATGGTAGAAACTTCTTGCGTAGTATGGGCTGCCACGGCCCTGTTTCTCTAGGCTGTGACGCTCGCTGCTCCGGCTGGCGCGATCAGCTGTTGTGTCGCCACCTACGACATGCCCGTAAAACTTAGAACCAAGCAGATACACTGCTCCTATAACGTTACTCATTCCAATCCTGGATAGTCCTTATCCCAAGGACCTTGAAGCACCTCGATAACCACACGTCATCTTCTCATTTGCAATACGCAACAACACATAATGGAATAAGAAGACAGCTTATTAAAATTACGTTAACTTTTAACACGTTCGTTGCGGAACTGCTTTTATTCATAAGTCAATTAACAACTTTTTTGGAGGCTTCAAACATATTGCTCATATCATAACACTCCAGTAGTCCGACCACCCGAAGGCACATAGCCCACTAGTTACGTGTACATGCCGACTGGGCCCATTCTCCACACTGGGCACCCAGCTGGTAGCGTCGCGCACTGTCCAGTCTACACACTGTCTGCCCAGCGGCGACTCTAGCACACAACTCTGATCGTACGACTCCTCATGTACGAATACCGGCCACCTGACATGCAGCGCAATCACACGGTGACTCACGGCAACAACATACACATGGAACCTAAAATATTGATATAAAACGCACACTGTAAGATTATTGTAAAAGCCACAATCATTTCCAGGTAATACTAATTATTTATATTCATTAACCACACTAAAATTTATAATTAGCATACTGGTATATGTAAAATATATGGACAATCAAAAATACAAAACTGACATGTCTAGTACCAAACTGGGTGTTGCCAACCTTTGCAAATAGGAACCAGCCATATGAAATATTCCTGTGATTAGCCTTTTGTCACATAATTCGCAGAGTGTTTTAATGTGTTTAATTGCCTGTATTTGTATGCTGTTCAGTATATGTATTTTTATGGTTTTTCCAACTGGATCTCTGAGCCACCATCTTTAGTCTTGACCAGCGGGCCGAACAGGGTGGACATGTGTGTCACATGTGCCGCAGGAGCTTCATCTATTTGCATCCATCATAGTAACTACAATAGTAAGTTTTTTATTTGCCGGAACCTTTTGTATTGTTTTGCTTCTCCCGCGTAAACACCCTCTCTCAGTCAGACTTGCGGTCCCAAAGAGTTTTATACCAGCAATTTCTATGCGCTGTTTAGTGCTTTTCTGTGTCGGCCTATGGCAGGCCTAATATGCCATACCTGCATTATTCCAGGGACACTGTATTGTGTGCAAATGTACCTGTTCTGCAGTATACATAGTTGAATTAAACGTCTTATTATTTTCTTATTTAATATTCCTCTCCTTGCTACTTATCTTACACACAGAATATAGTAGGACCTTATGCTTTTGCATGTTAAAGAAATGAACAAACGATAGTGTCAATGCATCATTAGGAAAGGTCAGTATTTCTAGGAGCTATACTTCCGCCTAAGAGAAAATAAAATGTCCATGACTCATCACGTAATATTCAAATTGCATTATGGGAATTTGACAAAATATCAAAACAAATAAAATAAATATATTAGCCTGCATGATGGAGAACTTCACTACTAATTAACTTCTCCCAAATCAGCATAAAGATAACTGATAAATGTCAGATTTTTGTACATATCAGTACCACAGCATAAGTTAAATTCATTAACACATATACATCAAAGTAACTAGTTATGATGTATATTATCAATGAAAAAAGGCATACTAATAACTGCAACAAAACAACGAAACACTTCTGAAAACTTCATTTTTAATACAAGAAAAAAAAATAATAAGTGATAATTAATACTTCTCACACAAAACAGAGAAACAACGGAACATTCACCAACTTTACCTTCTGCTGTCAGATAATGTTGAAAATAATTCCATGCTATATGCAAATAATATTCAAATCATTAAAAATTGGCCTCTGATACTCATGTCACAAGACACAAATTCATGAGCAACTGGATCTTTGAGAGCACAATTTACAAATCATATTGTTAGAAATTACCATGTTATTTTTACTCTGGTAGCTAGTTTTTTCCATGAGCACACATAGTTCTAATCCTGGGCCAACTGGTAATAGTTCGAGCAAGGAAAATAATGTTTGAATTAACTGTTAATATTGTAACACGTATTTCAACATTTTCACGCAAAATCCGTTATCAATTTTCAAATAAACTTTAAGCATATTAGTTCAAGATCCAACTCATATAGTAATTTTTTTTCTTAAATTTCAGCAAAAGACAAGACATTAACAAAGGGTGATAGAAATTCATATCACGCATTGGTTAGACCATACTTGGTTTTGAGATGGAGTTAATTGCTACATCTTCCAGTTCTTGTAGAAATAATAATCTCCAGAGTTTTTACCAAAATAGCTACAATTCATCCTCGAACTGGGGTGTGCCTCTGCGATGATTTCCGCCAGGATAGCAGCACAAAATCTTGCTGGGACCATCTTAAAAGACCCAGGGATACAAACCCTTTACACAGGGGCGCAGAAACGTCTTGATCTCAGATGGGGCCAAGGCAAACACAGACCACCCACCACCCCCGGTCAGGCAAACCGAGTGTCAAAGTTTTTTAGATGTTTGTGTATAGTGAGTGTGTTCTATACTAATCAATCCAATCTGGAAAATTTCTTCGACCATTTGCTATTAGCGGTGATATTTAAATGTTCGAAGAACGTCTCATAGAGGATGTTGACATGTAAAAATACAACTGTCATTCTTGTAATTAATGTTTTCTCACATTAAGCTTAAAACTAAGAATAGCTGAATCGGGGACTGACAAGGGACTAACTAAATCATAAGTAAAAACAGCATTAAGTGGTTTTTGGTGGAGCTTTTTTGTACAATTTAAAAACACAACTCAATTTCTACCATTTTCAAAATTTAATTGTTTTTATAGTATTTAGAGCCCGTTACATTAGATTATCAGTGCCTGATTTTTAACCTTTGGAATGTCCTTATAAGCTTAATTATTCATCGACAAGAAATGCAATACTACTGAAAGATAACTATGGCTAAATAAATATTTTCTAGTAGAATAAACATAGGCTTTTAACAATATCTATTTCTAAATGGAACATATACGTAACGTGAGAAAGGAATGAAAGACTTCTATATATACACAAAACAAAGAGAGTATAAGTACCTACTAATCAATAAACACTAATAAGATCATTGTTTAAAAACCAGGAAACAATTTCTCATGGAGAACAGTTAGTATTCATACTAGGAGGGAAATAATATTTTCATTCAAAATTGAAGGGTTATTACACCTTAGAAGCACAGCCTCATCATATTCATAACAGCAATTTTTCAAGATAACAATAAAAAAATGTTTTAAACAATTGAGAATATGATACATATTAAATGCATGAGTGTTTCATGTATCAATAGTTAACTATTAGCATATTAGTTATTTTTGACCAAATACATGAACCCTATACTCATTTTCGTTAATGAACTCTGAAATGATTTTTTCAATATTGAGATCATCCGTGAGTTTACCATACACATGCAGAATACACAATTAATTCAGTCTCTTCTGTGTCATTGTCATTTGCAGGTAGCTTTTCAGCATTCAAAGTGTGGAGAAAGAATGTTCGGCTGTTGCAGATGTGACAGGTGTGACCAGAAGATAACAAAGAAATGGTTCCAGCTCCGGAAAAGAGATCTGGTCTCAAGGTGCATATCCCCTAAGCGCTGCACATATTCCATTGTTTTTGTACAGTAAGGAAAAAGCTTTTTCAACATTTCAATCTGATGTCCTAGATATTGCAGATGGAAATCTTTTTCTTGCAAAGTTTGTGTTACCATAGAGTTCCATTCTATTGGCTGAGTTGCATGCCCCTTCAAGGTAAGCATATTTTTTGTAGCCAGTTTGTTCAAGTCACCTTTGTATTTCTCCAGTAATACTGTCTAGTGCTTTGAAGTAAACTTTCCTGTACAACTCTTCTGGGGACGTAAACTTGTAGTCTGGCACAGCGTAAGTTGACTGCTGAAGTCTTTTTGGAGTCTTTTAGATTATTCGTAAAGTTGGGAAAATAAGTTCATATTCTACGACCTTTGAATCCATCTCAGACCATTGATGGTTGAAACCATTTTCATTCCTTTTTTCCCCTCAAAAACTTCAAGACAACATTTATTGCCTCACTAGCACCTGCTACCATCATTGTTTTATTTTGCAATACAACACTAAGACATTCAGTCTCAGAAAACAACTCCAGGCATATTCGCAAGCCTAGACACACTTCTCCTTTAGAAAACTGATTGTATAAACCCCTTGCTTTACTTGCAATATCTTTGTTACTTTCTGCGAGAGACTGCAAAAACTGAAGAATCACCAGATAAGAGTTGATCACACTGGTAATAGATTTTACTCTGACTGTCCAGCGAATGGGGCATTGTGGTTTTGGGATCATTGGTTTCTTTTAGATCTAAATTTGAAGCTAAATCAGCAAACTTCTTTTTCTTTTTGGAGAACCTTTAACAATATTACCAATTTCCTGCACCTGCTGCATGCCGTCTCTCAGTTGAGAGATATTTTTAACACAGTCCTGAAGAGCAAGATTTAGTGAGTGATTCGCACAATGGTAATATTGTGCCTTTGGCTGTTTTTCTGTTATTATTGCCTGAACTCCTTTGACAGCGCCAGACATGTTGTTCCTACAATCATAACATTGTCCTCTGAGATCTTGAAATGACAAATTGAAATGGCTAATAATGTCTTCAATAACAGCAAACAGTCTCTCTCCTGTGATATCGGGTGTTTGATATCAACCCAGAAATACTTCTTGTGCCTCGAGAATATGGGAGTTTACCATTTGTATGCAAATTGATGTATGTTCCTTGCAGCTTTTGTCTCTAGTTTCATCTACTATAATACTTAACTCCTTCCTGTTTCTAATTTCATTCAATAATCATCTGAAGATTGAGCGTGCCATTTTATTTATTACTTCATTCTTAATTTCCCAGGATGCAAAATTCTTTTTGTTTTTTAAGAAGTGCTGAAGCTCAGGAATGTCATTAGCTCGTAAATTTTGAAAGCTGATCAAAGTTCCCTGATATGTCATGAGAACTAAAAGCTAGCCCTTGATGTGCCAAATACTTCGCAGTTGTAAAAACTGCTCGCAGTGCTACATGATTTTTGTGTTGTTCCTCACTCAGTGTTTTCTTTAGCTTATTTACAACTGGGTTTGTTGTAAAAAAAAAAATTTCTGTTGGTTCCTTATGCATGGAACTATTTTCGTGCTGCGAAAACTTTTCAACTGCTTTCTTCCAACAAGGGAAACCACCGTAAATAAGATTAGACTTGTATTGAGGATTGTGCTGTACAAGGTTCTTACATAGTGCTTTGATGCAAGTGAAACAAAAAACAGCATATTTTGAAGGATTGTAGTCAAGCCAAGGGTAGACATTAAACCACTTATACTGGAAATGACGAAGCCTTCCTTCTTCTGTATTTGGTGGAATGTAATCTGGCTGATGAGGCTTGTCATGTGTTATGTCGTCATCGTCATGCTGCAAACTGGCTGCAAGTACGTCTTCAGGATTGTTGCCTATAATTAATTCAGTGCTTTTATTTATTTGTTTGAGGTTTAGTTATTTCATTACGTATATATATTCTACAAATAATGTTAAATTTTTTGTTATTATTTAAAAAAAAAAAAAGGTATATTTAAGGACATCTACTTTCGAGATCATCAAATCTTTCAACTTTTAATGTAATTGTAGTCATTTTGCAGGAGTAGAAGAATTTTAGTAAAACTGAGTCAAACATTAACACAAAATGAAGACTTCACAAAGTGTTTCTTTGTCTTCTAATGAAAATACAACTACGTTTTTTTTCCTTAAAACGTAAGGGGGGGGGGGGGGGGTGTGTGTGTGTTTTTTTTTTTTTTTTTTTTTTTTTTTTTTTTTTTTTTTTTTTTTTTTTTTTTTTTTTTTATATCCAGGAATGATTGCATATGCAGTCCGACAAACCACAGTCGACAAACATTTAAGTGGCATTTTTTTCGCAAAATGTTTGACAAAAAAAAATTATATATATAAACATTTTAAAAACCATAAAAGACAGGGAAAATATTTAATTTGGTAATCAAAAACAGTATTATTGTACATTTACATTGTATAAAACACTGTATGGGTCCTTGTAATTTACAACTTTGAGCATGTATTATCATGCCAAAATTTCTGTTAATAACCTATGTATATTGCAACTAATTATTCAAATTTTTTATGCCTGTATGTTTATTCCAACATCATGCTCAAACTTCATCGATTTTCATCAAAGTTCCACTGGAAAGATCTTAATCTTATACAATGAGATATATATCAATCAGTCTTATTACATCAACAGGGATATAAGCATAAGCAGTGGAAACAAAATGTGTTGAACATAAAGTATATTGATTAGATTTTCATTTTATATTATTCAACGAAATATCTAATACTTAGTTTCTGATAGTGCAGAAGGAAATAAAATAATGCAGTTTCCTAAAACATTGCATCGCCATTGGGCCACAAGTAATAGATGACACACATTGGTTTTCGCATATAGCATATGTTACTAAACAATTGCTTAATTTTAAATAAACTGGCTTATTTGATTTTGCACGGACATTTGTACATTGGGTTCTTTACCGAAGGCAGCAGGCAGCACACAAAATTTTTCAGTAAAAAGTTAAAATATCTGATGGCGATAAATTTACTTGTGTTGTTAGGCGTGTAACATTTCTTAACTGATATTCGCAAGCAGACACCACTTTCACACGTGACATAGTTTTTGAATAAACAGTTATTTCCGGAAGAACAGCACACGGTTTGGGGGCCTAGCCAGGTGGAACTCTTGTAAAGCATCAGCATTTTTTAATAATTGTAATTATTGTTAACAGTATTCTTTATCCAGGGTTATTTAAACTTGAAACCAGTCGGATGATATGATACAATGAGGACAATTTTCGCAAGAATTTTACTTGGAAGGTACGATTTACGAATTAATGCAGCACAATCATTACAGGAAAATCGGAAAATTTGCATAATTAAAAAGAGAGGTAGGGGAGAGAATTAATGCGCCATTTAAATTGGCGCCTGAAAACTGCAAGCTGTTACACTGAATAATTTCCATAGTATTAATAACCTACAACCTTCCTAATATTCTCTAAGAAAAGAAAGGTACTATGCAATATAAAACAAAGGAAATTTACGTGCAGATGCGAATTCATCATACTGTGACGTTGATGGGATGAAACATGCTTTCTGTACTACTATTTCAATGGTATTGCAGTCTTTGCCTCAAAGAAATATTAAATATATTTTCTCATATGCTGTTGAAGTCAATGTCATTTTTTGTTGCGTTGCCTAGCAACCACGAGATTGGAGGGACACATTTGTTAGTCTGCTGTGTTTACCTTATCCGACGTCTTATATTTTATTTGTAGGAATCATTTCCAGAAACAAATTTGTCGTGTTAGAAACAAAATATTTAAGCAGTACTTGATAGTATTAATTTTCACCTTTGCAAATATGTAATGTTGGGCAATACGTTTTTGCTTCAAGTATTTCTACCCATGTTTACTTTTATTTTCATGACACATGTATCACCAATAAAATTTGCCTTTGACATGTAAAATATATTTTTATGGACAACTGCAGGACCACTTAATGAAGTAGTTTTAAAAGTTAGTTTCTTAGTGCAAGCGATGATAAAAATGAATTGATTTCTTTTAAATTGGATGACTATGGAACCAGCTGATGAATCCAGTGTTTGTAACTGTAATTTCCAAGTTGTTAATAAGTACAATCACTGCCTACTTGGGAGAGCTATTAAAGTTAGGGTTATTAAACATGCGAGATATCGTAGTTTTTACATGTGTACTTACCATAAACTGTTGCTACGATTTATGATTATTTAAATAAACACTAATATTCTTGTAAACAGATTTCCCTTGAGCTAAAATTTCTTACACTTTATAATTCATGTAGGCCTATATGAATATTATATATTAAATGGATAATTGTGTTGGACATGTGTCTTTGCAGCAGAGCTCATGTCTCAGGAAACTAGAAAAATACACATACGAACAGACACAGAAAAACAACCAAGAATAGTTGCTAACAGGTAGCCTTACAAAAAGAATACAGAGAGAACTGTTTAGAAGGAATTAAGTTAGTAAGCAGCAAATTAATGACACAAAAAACCTAATGATTGACACAACAAAAGCAGATAAACACAGTGGTCTTCTTGCAACTAAACAATTACTTCTACAGGAATCTGTGTGCTCATGTACCTGTTGACAACTATTCCTGTTTGTTTTTGTGTGTTTGTAGGTATGTGTAATTTTAGTTTTCTGCAACATAAACTCTATTACAACAGAGTACATCCAAAGCAATTTATTATTTGTTTCATATGTCACTACTGCAGACCTGGCAAAGTCGAAACTGGGTGGTGATCATGTCACTATTGTTTACATTATCATCAGCTTGTCAAAATACTTACCAATGTTTTAAAAGTGAGTAGGTCTACTGCAAAAGTTTTCAAATGCCACTTCTAGGAATACATGACATAGAAATATTTTTTAACTTTATTTTCTTTTCTGTAATTTTATCTGTAAATCCCATCTCTTAATGCTGTTACGTATACATGTATGTGAGTACATTGCAACCTATTTATTATATTTGACAACTCCCAGTATGTACTGGTACCTAAGAAAGAAACAAATAAGTATAACTATAGAAAAATTAAATGCATTATGTGCAAATTACTGTCCCACCCATTCAGCATCTAGATCTATGATAGGCTGATTGGGTAATTGACTTTACCCAAATATAATTGAAGAAATTATGTTCCTCTCATCACTTCCTAAGTAGGGCTGTGGTAGAACACTTGCCTTCCACCACTATGATCCATCTTTGTTTCCCGGTAAGGTTACTTACAGATTTTCACATATAGGAATTGTGCTGATTGATGCTGCTGGTTGGCATGTTTTCTCGAGGCTTGCCTGTTTTCCCCACCCTTGCATTTCAGTGCCGCTCCATATCTGCCATATTCCACCCTAATTGGCTCTCAACACCTTCGTTGACCTCTCTCAACTCCTCCCCTTTTAATATGATGGAGGCCATGGTGGTGCAGTGGCTAGAGTACTCGCTGTTTCACAAAGCACACTTCATTTGAAATACCCATGATTCATCGTCAATATTAAAATTAGCTTAATGCAAATTAGTTGGCTCAAAATTAGAATTTCAAAAATGCTGGAGAAGTTTGAAATAGCATTTAAAGATGTTTTTAGTTTACATATGGTGTAGTTATATAAAAAGATCGGCTTTATCTAAGTTTTCTTTATATTAACTACCTATGGAAAACCATCCACATAAACATTTGTAATTTACTGTATTGATTACAGCCTACCATTCAATAGACCACCATCTAAACACATGAGTAAACTTTATTTATTTAACTTAACATCTTGTCGATAGCAGGTTCATTAGAGAATAGTACACCAAGAACACGATGAAGGGAATACAAGGAAGGAATTGGTCATTGCCTTTATTAGAGTCACCCCAGAAATTGCCTGGAGTGAGTTCGAGAAACCATGGAAACTAAAAAAATCAGGAAGGCTACATTCATTAGCTATTAAAATTAAGACACCTGATTTGCTTGTATATTCTTGTGTTGATAGCTGGTTTCTTGTTTGTCACTGCAACTCTGCTGGCTTGGGCGGAAATAAAATTGTAACAGTGATGTTTTTTAATAAGGTGTAGTCTTGAATTGATGTACAAGGTGGTTTGCCATTAATGCCCTGCACTGGCAACCAGCAATTTTATCACGAGGGAAGCTACAGGTTATGTTTGTAGCATGCTTGGATCAGATGTACAAGTTTTTGTTTACCTTCACTCAACAAACTTTCACAGCCTTAACTACTAATAAATGAATTCCATAAACTCCTACACTGAAATGGCAAATCTGCATTTAGAAAAATACGTATCTGCAGTTTTATAAAAGTGTCTGTACCTCTAACAAGTCCGCAACTTACAGCCTAGACCTTAAATGGACAGCAGGTTAGTAATCGCAACCATACTTGCAACAATTAAACACTGCAATTGTCCAATTACAAACTTATGCAGATAACATATCACTAATCAAACCATAATTGTGTGATATCTTTCACATATACATCCATGGTATATACGAATACACTAAACACTGTTACTTTCTGGAACGTGTACCTCTGAACTCACATAGCCTTACTGGTACGCATTTCCATCCATTAATATTAATTTTTGTTCATCGCCGAATAAATCAAACACAGATAGTAGTTTTAAGGCATGTTTACATGCCAAATTCACATTTCACAAACACAAGAATAACGCAAATTTAGAGAAAATTGTGTGTCTCCAGTATGGCTGCGCATTAGTAAAACACCAGCAGACGACATCAACAGTGTATTCTTTAAAAAAAAAAAAAAAGATTGTATGTTATTGATAAAAACTAAGTTTATCTGATATCAAAAATTAAATATTTCGAGAAGACTTTAACAGTTATACTTGTAATTTAGAAACCTTTTATAGAAAAAAAAATACATTTCAAATACCAAGTCTGCCATGTGTTTGGTCTCAACTCTCAAGTCTACCTACACTCTCACTTCAAGTTTCTAGTGTAGCTTGTAGGATAAACTTTTAACTTACTTCCATCATCACTTATTCCTTCACTTTCGGTGAGCCGTATTTTCTTGTTGGAACCCGGAGAAAAAAAGCTTTTAATTGATTGCTGACCAACCAATTCACTTTTTTTGCGGCAGGTTGTGAAACATGTCAATTACAGTTCACTGTTTTAATGCCATATCTTTTTTAACACAATTTATCCATGTCACAACAGGCATTCTCACCAACCCGACAGGGTCACATTCACAGCTAGGAATTCATATGTGAAGACAGATGGCACATGCGCACTGGCACTCTGGCAGTCTGGCCTTGGAGCTGGAAGGATGGAAGGACGAGTAGTCATCACAACACATTCCTACATTCCTTCCCTCCCCCCCGCCCATCCCCTTCACAGTGACAGCCATGATGGTTCATATATCCCCCCCCCCTCTCTCTCTCTCTGCACAAACAACCCTGAAGTCATGTGAGACCGGTATGTGTAAACTGTACTCCTTACCCTTTCCCATTAAAGTGACTATCAGATGTCAACACAGTCGCAAGATATGTCAGGGGTCAGGCCATGCCTCACATTTCAGACATTATTGTCGGTTGCCTCACGTGGACACTCTCAGTTACGCCACGCCAGTCAGATTGTGTCGCCTGCATATTGTTCTGTTCTTGCAATAATTTACATGAGATTAAAATAATTACTGCAATCTGAAACTTAATTTGCAGACCTGGTAACATAGGATTCGGCTCTGTTTTTATCGTTCGTTTGTCATGTAGATCAGAGCTGTGAAGGGTGCGTTAGTAAAAAATATCTTCCTATTTCAATAAAAAATATGTTAATAAAAGAGTTTGTAATTAGCTTGCCTTAAATGATTCCGTATATTTCTAGAGGAAATTAAAGTAAACACATGTGTTTTGAAGCTTTTAAACTTAGCCCTCCCTGGCCCCTCCTGACTGCCAGCAGGGAGGGCCAATGGCCCCCGTGCTGCCCCCCCCCCCCCCCACGTTGCTGGGTCACTGCCTTTACCCTCGTCTTAGAAAGGAAATTAAATTCATTGTCGTCGCTTCCAGTGACACTAATTGCTTGGATAAAACAGGATTAATTCACTTCTTCTTTGTCTATCAAAAAACATATTCATACAAAGGAAGTTACGCATAAATTTAAGGCATGTTCCGAAATTGTATGGTCATTAAAAATAATGATCCAGAGCTCGATTTCAATAGAAAAATCAGATCATAACTCTGTAATGAAATGTTAGAAACATAAATTATATAACTTAATACATTTCATTATGATGTAAACAGACAAAAGTATTAGGTAAATGTAAATGTTATGATTAATATTTTCTGGACGGGCTTAAAATATATAAAAACATAAAACAGTCTAACATAAATAAACGATAATCTGTGATATACCACAATGGTAGCAAAATAATACATACAAAACAAGAAGTAAAAGTTACGTGACCCAAGAAAACCAACTGGATAGCAAGTCTAAAAAAGCTAAAGAAAATACTTGTAGTATCTAGAAAAGGCATAGGCACTGGGGTAAAAAGAATGCGTCTCTGGCCTTTCACTGGACACAAAAAAAGATAAGTATTTTTTGTGTATCATTGAAAACTCATGCACAGGTGTGCCAGATATTTTAGCCTGCGGGGCAGTAAACCTGTGCTACATAAGCATGTTGTCTCATGTGTTATTCCACGTAAAGATTCTCACCAACTTAACCTATCATACGGCTACCTCCGCTATAATTTTCCAAGAGGTACGTGACACTAAAGTGTCTGGGAAAGGAACCAGTGGTAGGGCCACGAGACAGTGAGGGGTGGGAGTGATTGCACCCTAAGGAGGAATCACTTCCACATCAGGTGCATCATGCAGTCTGGCCTCGTCTGACCATCTGTCAGTTGGACAGCACCGATATACAGCTGCCTACGCTAATGACACCGAAGGGTCATTCCACACTGTTTGAACCAATGGTGATTGCCACATAGTTTCTGAAAAATGTAACATTTCTGCCACATGTTTTCAGAGTTCAAAACATTATTTTAAGACATTTCTTATGCTTACATTCGGCGTACACTGCCTTTTTATATGACAGTGTTCAGTACTGCTAGCGTTTTCAAGCATTTGCGGTGATTGCTGTAGCGCCTTTATTTATAAACCAATTTTAATTAATCAAAAATAGATTTATTCAGAAAAAAAATGTTATTTCTCAAGGTTTCTGCAGACTATACTCTTCCTTTTTTAAAGGTCATACTAATCAGGGTTAAATCTCATGATAGTATTGTTAATTTTTCAAATTTTTTAGGCTTAAATTTTACTTGAAGGGGACAGAACACTTCAACAAGTTTTACTGTGGTAAAACTACGGCAACTATACTTCCTAAATAATGTTACAACTGGGGTGTTTTGTTTCCTTGAGTTTTTATAAAATGCTGAATTGGGAATTTTTCAAGAATTCACATTTTCTTTCATTTGTATATTCTATGGGGGAGATCATAAAAATCTGATTTTATTTGTGCAGTATGTTAGTTAGGTATGTGACAACATATTAAAATTTAGTGTAGGTGATCTGCAGAACAATAAAAAATATTGTGCTTTAACCATTTGCTAAAATACATTAATGGTATTAAAAAACTTAAGGGTGTTGTAACTCATTTTACTTATTCAATTTTACATTAGAAAAAAAAACTGCATCTTTTTGTTAACATAATGTCCAACAGAAGTTGGTCGAGTCGCTTTAGTAAAAAAAAACAAAAGCAACATTGTTGGTGGTGAGGGGGGAGATTCAAACCAGTATGTAAACCATATTAATGTTATTCACTTGTGGTGACTCAGATGAGCAGTGGGTGTGCTGTGTCATGTTTACTGCTATAGGGTGAAGCATGCACTCCTAGTCGTATCAAAACAAAGTTGGAATGTTGGTACAGCAAGTCTCCAAGTACAGCATCATGTGTAATATTGCTGTTGAAGCACAGGAGTCAGTCTATCAAACCTCTGTTGGTGTTCATTGCCATGTTAAATATGCTGCAGTGTAGTTTAAAATTTAGTTCTCAACAATGCAGTGTTCTGTGGATGTTTGTTGTAGAGAAAATCACCATAAGGATACTTATTGGATAGTAAATTTTTTATGTAAATACATTTGGTTATTATAGGCTGTTCACAGTAAAATGAGCACTTTTGAAAGCCCTGCTTAAGATCTATTTGTATGACCTTTGTGTGTTCTTCCGCTGTATGTAAAATTATCATTGCCATGGAACTACTTTCCCTGCCATTGTTACCAACTTGACTGGGCGCATGTAAGGGGGTGTTTGGAGGAAGAGGAAACAACAGTGAGAAGCTTCAGAGGGTGTGGAGGAGAACGGAGCGGGGGGTAGGCAGTCCATACTTGTGAGGTCTGTGAGGGAGTGGAATGTGTTGAGGGAGGAATTGGTATCTGTGAGAGGGGTTGGTAAATTCAGGAAGGGAGTGGAAAAGGAGTTGGTTGGGTGAAAGAGAGTTGAGAGAGCTCGCCACCGGGCTGTAGCCTAATTGCGAGTGTATGTATGTATGGTGGTGGTGGTGGTTCCCCCCCCCCCCCCCCCCCCCCATCAAAATATATTCAGGTAGGAGCAGTGAAAGTCAGAAAGTTTTGAAACACAAATTAAGTGTTACAAATCTTGAGACAATTTGTGATTACCACTACAGTAAATATTTACATAAATATTTTCATGTTTTTGGTCAACGTTGTTCTGACCCTTTTAATCATTATAAGAAAATTATAACCAAAGGGCTGAAAGAAATTAATCTTATAAGTTGCTAATTGGTATTCAAGAGCTGATTATCAGTGTGTTCCAGGGATGGAATTATGCATTACGTGTCTTAAGAAAATATCAGAGAACTCCAGCATGACAGATTCCAAAATGCTCATCAGGTGGCAATAAACGTAGTTTCGTACGTCTTGACAAAATTGTAGTTTCGTACCTCTTGACACTCACCGAATTCTTTGCTATAAAACATAAATTTCAATCATCTAAGTGACATAGTGCCTGCGGTTGAAGGAAAAGACTACATAGCCTTTGTATATGAGTCAAGATGGTGACTGGAAGAAGTAACTGGAGTAGATAGGAATGAAGAAGACTGACTGTGCTGTCCACTTATTCCATCCAGCAGGACAAGCAACATCATTTGTTATGAAGAACTGCATGACCTGAACTGGGCTTTATTAAGCAAAAATGTACTAACACACGATACACAGCTGATTCTAACAACAAACTAAACAACTCATAGATATCATCATGTATATGTTCATACATTAAAGAAAACACAGGTGTCAAAGATAAAATACAAAGAGAATAACCAATCTACACTATCTACTAAAAAGTAATTGGGCACCCGTGAAGATAGGTAATTCAGTACGTCAGTTGACTTGTGTTTTACGTCCTTCGGCGTAGGACCGCTGGTGTTTGTCCATGGTAGCATGAACTCAGTGGCATATTGTATCATTCTGGATAATGAAATGCTTCCAAATTGTGGCGTTTTTACAGAATGGATCCGTGTTACTTCCAGGATGACAATGCCAGGTGCCGTGTTTCAAGGGCTACTATGCAGTGATATGCCGACAACAATCTTCGCCGATAGAACTGGCCCACCCAGAGCTCCGACCTCAACCCTATAGAACATCTTTAGGATGAATTGGATCGCCGGGTGAGGGCTCGTCAGGTGTAGCCAAAATCCATTGCTCAACTCATGGAATGGTTGCAAGAGGAATGGCGACGAATCCCTGTGGATGTCCTACAAACACTCGTAGAGAGCATGCAAAACAGGGTGGCTGCTGTTATAGCTTCAAGAGGTGGCCCTACGAAATTCTAACGGGGTGACAACCACCGAGCAAACATTGTGGACAGGTGCCCAATTACTTTTTGGTAGATAGTGTATAACATTCACCCTCACCTAAGGTAAATAATCTTTCAGGTAAGCTGCAGGCTGGTGTACACAAGCACTACGTTCAAGTGGCACTTCAGCCTGATCTCTTAGTTTATCAGAAGGTTGATCAAATAGATGACCTTCTTGAACTTCTTCCCTAACACATGTTTACGGCCTTCTAGACTCAAACAAGGCAGGTGACCGTATGCACTACGAGGACTTTGAGACTCAGGCGAAGCTGGGTGGTGGTCATCAGTAGATAAAATTTCTTCCATCCTTCCTTCAACTGGAACAAGTTGCCTTGTGGACACTGATGTGTCTCTTCCATCTGGGATCTTATATACGAATATTCTGGATTTCTTTCCAACAAAAACACTTCATCAACCAGGGGCTAATATTTTGAGTGCCGAACATGATGCTTCATCAACATAGGGCCTGGTTGCATTAGCCACAAAGGAGTTGCCAAACCATTGGTTGATCTACGGGAGAAACCAAACATTCTTTCATGCGGTGTGGCATTTGTAGACATGCAAAGAAGTGAACGGATAGAATGAAGGGCTTCGTGAAGAACTTCTTCCCATTTAAAAATGCTAAGTTGCTGTCTTCTCAACGTTAATTCAATAGTTCTCCATACTATCCCCACATACTGTTCCCTTGACCATTTCCTTAGTGATTATAAGGAGTAGTTCTGCTGGTCGCAACACCATTGGCAGAGAGAAATTATTTGATCTCTTGGGACATAAAATTAGAACCTCTATCTGTCAGTATTATATAAGCCTGTGCACCAAAAAGAGAAAACATTTCCTTGAGTTTTTTAATCACTGTAGTGCCCTCATGTCAGGGCATGGGAATTCAAAAGGGAAATGGGAATTTTCATCCACAAGGACTAGCATATAACGATTCCTGGTAGCTGATGGGAGAGGACCCTTGAAATTCATGTTGATTCTCTCGAAGGGTTGTGTGGCTTTGATTAGATTTCCCTCATGCTTATGGAAGCGAGGTTTAACTTCAGCACAAACCCGGCAAGAAGAAGTGATTTTTCTTATGTCTTCTAGTGAAATAGGTAGATTCTTGCTCCGGACTCAGTGATACATTCTTGTCTCCTCTGGATGACATAGAGCGTCGTGAAGTGTGAATCTCCGGGTCATGCTTCCTTTAATTGACAAGCAAATTCTTGATAGAGTGTCCGCCGCTACGTTTTCTTTTCCAGGTCTGTAAATTATTTTATACTTGAAGGCAGAGAGTTCCAGTGCCCATTTTTTATTTTTCCATTAAGGTCGCTGCTGAAAATAAATGCGATGGAATGTTGATCTGTCACGAGTCGAAAATGTCTACCCATAAGGAAGTATCTCCATTTTTGTAAGGCTTCCACAATTGCATACACTTCTTTTTCAATAGAAGAATGATGATGTTCCAATTTGGTTAGGGACCTGGAAAAGAAAGCTACCGGACTATTTGTTTTGAGACAAGGTAGTACCGACTGCGAAATCTGAAGCATCAGTCTCTACGGTGAAGGTAACTACCCCATCTATAGAAGAGACCACCGCTGCTTCCACATCTGATTTTAAGTGCTCAAATACTTTGACATCTTCCTGGTTCAGTGGGAATGTATTTCGGATTAAGCATTGAAATTTCTCAGCAAATTTTGGTATGAAATGAGCGTAGTGAGAAAACATACCCTGTGCACAACGGAGAGTTTGTTGGCACAGGTAGATTTCTGAGAGGCTTTAGGTGGTCAGGATCTGAGACTACACGTTTATGACTCACAACATACCCCAAAAGATGGATAGTGCTGACAGAGAATACACCCTTTTCCATATTCAATGTGTGATTGTGTTTTGACACAGCGGTCATAAATTTTTTTAAAATTTGTGTCATGTTCCTCTTGAGTAAGTCCACCAACTGTATCATCATCTAAATACACTTCAACGCCTTTAAGATTTTCATCCTGTACTATCGTTTGCAGTACTCGTTGAAATGCCGGAACTCCATTTCAAATACCAACAGGAATACATGTGAATTGATAGAGTTGTCCGCTTGCTTCAAACGCTGTGTATGGCTTGTCTTCTTCTCTGATAGGTACTGGTTAATAAGCACTGCGGAGATTTATACAACTATAAATATTATAAGAGGCCACCTTGTTAATAATGCCATTTATATGAGGCAATGAAAAAGCATCCAACTCAGTATACCTATTGAGAGTCTACGAGTAATCAACAGTCATTCTACGTGTATGGTTTTCAGAGGTTACAACCATTACCTGAGCACGTCATGGTGTTACACTGTTCTCAATTATGCCCTCTTTTAGAAAGTTCTGTATTTCAGAATCAATTAATTATAAATCTGAAGCTGTATGCCTACGTAATTTTATGGATATAGGCTTACAGTCGGGAGACAGGTATGTGAACAACTGAACAGGTTCAACATTAGCAACAGCCACACTGCAAATATCTAGAGGAGCCTCTTCACCACAGAAAGTTACTTGAAGGCTAGAATGTCTTTTGAGGGTATCATGACCCACAATAATATTAGAGCATAAGTCAGGAAGAATACTAACTGCAATATCTTTGTACTCATGTCCTCGTAAGCAAAGAGTTATTATACACTGGCCTTTAACAGACAACCCAAGAGATGTTGAGTCCATACATACTTTTTCTCCCTTTCATGCTAATGCAGGTAATTTGAATTTACGGATAGTCTCTTTATTAATGAAACTAGCAGAACTTCCTGTATCTATAAGACAGGCTTTATAGCCATTTATGGTTTACATCCACAACCACTTTTTTTTAAGCAAGCAGGCAAGGAAGCAACACAATTAGAAAACTAAGTTGAGGAGCTCGAATCTCGAGCAGATTTAATATTTTGACACACTTTTACGAAATGACCTTTTTTTCCGCATCCTCTGCAAATTGCATCCTTCGCTGGGCAGACAGCCCTATTGTGCGTCGGTTGACCTCAAAACAAAAACATTTGGTTGTGATGGCTCCAATTGTTGTCTCCACCTGAGGTTTCAAACTAACCCCAGGAAATTTTTCAGGTTGTACATCCTTTACGACCGCATTGACAGCAGGAGATAAATATAGCGGAGAGTGATGTTGAGCCAGTTTGAATGACCTAGCTTCGGTAAAGGCCTTTTCCAGCGAGAGAGTGAGATTTTCTAGTAACCTCTGACAAATATGATGAGACTGAAGCCCACCAATGAATCCATCCCGGATATATTCATCTCTATTAATGTCTGCCATAACCACCTTGAATTTGCATTCTTTAGCTAACAGCTTAAGAGACTCTAGATATCTGTCTAGTGATTCTCCCGGTTCTTGGTGTCGGGTCTTAAGTTTATAGCTCGCAAAAACCTCGCTAACAGGTTTTGCATAATATATATTTTCCAAAATAGCTATTGCCTTATCGTAAGTCCCACAATCGCTTATATATTCATAAACGGCCGGAGAAATAAAGTTGATAAGTACCTTAAGTCTGTCAGCTTCTTTGATGTCAACAGAAACTATGAAATTTTGTAACGTCTTGATCCAATGACTCCATTCTTGTGAAGCATTAACATTCTCAGGATTAATATTTTGTTGCTCTGGGCGAAGTAAGCAATCCATGGCTGATAATAAATAAAATATTTGCTTAATAAATTGTTATGAAGAACTGCATGACCTGAACTAGACTTTATTAAGCAAAAGTGTACACTACATTGTAACACACAATACACAGCTGATTCTAAGAACAAATTAAACAATTAATAGATATCATCATGTTGATGCCGTCAGGTGAGACACGTGACCAACAATGACACAAATACTTACTGGTAATATGGGTGCCAGCGGTGCTTCCCAATCACTGCACTATTGAGACTCAGGGTTCTCAGGGATACTGTGGGTTCTGTGTGTCCATCTCACCCGAGCGTACTTACAAACATGTTGGTAGTACTAAACTTTTACTAAACATCACTTTGAAAATAATCACATTGCTAGAATACATGTTGCTAGGACGCTGTCACTACTGAATAGAAAAGGTAGGTTATTGATGCTTGTTTTTATTGTTACTATGCGTACACATCAATGTGCCAATGAAATTATGATTATCTGGCTCATGACTAGCCAATTCAGCTTGGGTGCTTCCCAGCCCGCAATTTATCTAATGCGCGCCTATATGGATGATCTCACCAAGGTGCATGAAAGCACAGCCTTCACAAGGGAAGAGGGCCGACAGCTGCAAGGGTGGACTGATGGTTTTTCCCTGAAGACAGGACACAGTGAATTACAAATGAATCCCTTGATGAAAACATTTTAACATGTGTGACTACTTGGCATCACTAACGCAAACTGCAAACTCGTCTGGGCTCGCCTGCCAGCACGTGGGTAGTGTGGTGACGGCCTATACACAAAGCCGGCTAGGACGAAAGTAATTGCACTGTACACAAATTGCAAAGTTACACAAAATACATAAAGACCTCTAAAAGTTGATGGGGCATGAGATGAGTGTTTACAATAAACATGTAAATGTGTGGAAACAAGCTTAGGGGGTGCAGATGCTGCTAGATAATGTTCGTAGCAGACCATGTGGTGCAGATGAAATTGCAATATTTCTTCTTGAAAACAGTAAATTCAATTCAGACAAAGTATTATTCTGAGAGAGAAAATTATCCTCTTTACTATTTAAGTGATTGCAGGTGGTAAAATCTAACATTAATATGACCGCATGGTCAAATACAAAAAGCATCAATTACACAAAAAATACATTGAACCCTGAATGAAACATACATAGAACCCTGAAATAAATTGTAGCGCACCTGATTTTACGCAAATAAACTCTGAAACTGCATGAATGGCGCAGATATAGACTTGGCATAGGTTAGCCACATGGTTGTATATGAAATTGCCGTAAAAGATTCAAACATGAAAATACCCTTAAAATACATACATAAAAACAAAGCCCTTAAAATTGTGCTAGTAATAATACAGAAATTACACTGGAACACCACTAACATTTGGCGGATGGTGCCTGATTCAAGTTGCGTGTGTCGCGTGACCTCTCCGACATCTTTCTCGTCTCTCCTCGATTAAGTTTGAAAAATACCACAAGGGCGAAATAAATTATTTAAGCAGAAGCATAATGGTGGGGAAATGTCTGGCAAAATGTACCCAAGCAAAGGTTGACCGGTTGCGCTTTGTTGACACTTGACGTCACACTCACTGCCCCACTGGTTTCCCCGAACCCTTTCATACTCTCTTGCCCTGCTATGCTCTCCCCTGTGGGAACTGGAAAGCCTCTGAAAGGTGTCTCGCCTTCACATGTGGTTTCAAAATTTACATTTACATGTCTGTTACAACCAGATTCACTAGTGCCTTGGGGAAACCTCTTAAAACTCAACTCACTGGCACTGGTTGTGTTTACATTTGCATGTGCACTTTGGTTACCACTCTCTTTATGTACACTTGAAAACCCCTTAAAATCACTTTGATTACATGTGTGGTTACAGGTGTTGACAGAAAAACCTAGAAATGATGTTTCCCTACTACCTGCTTCTACCTCCTCACTACTAGGTGTTGAGTGTTCTGTCAGTACAAAACCCCTAAATGACAGTTCATTCCTTTGGCTGGGTGTTCCCATGTCAGTGTTGTTGTTTTCCTCAGTGTATGTGTTGACGTTTCCCTGTGAACTCTGGGGTAAAATTCTCTCAGCTCTCTGAGGTACTGGATGTAAGGTCGTCTCCTTGCCTCTCTTCCCTACAGGTGGTCAGGCTATACGCAAGTTGTCACGGTGTCGTTTCATGACACATCTTGGTCCCAACTTCACTAAATACGTGGAATTTCCCATCTTTTCCACCACTCTCACTGGCCCTGTCCACCTAGGTGCCCGTCCGGCACAGTACTTTTTCGTCCCCGCCAATAGCGGATTTTCTCTTACATGCACATACATTCTGGGTACACAGGTGTCAAAGATGACATACAAAGAGAATAACCAATCTGTAACAATATTTTTATAAATCAGTAAATGATAGTGTATGTGTGACATTTACAAACATTTTAAGAGTTTGTCTATGAGTGAATTTGGAACAAACACTGGAAGAGTGAGAATTATAGACTCAAAGACAAACATTGAATTGACTCATGTGTTTGAAAATAAAATGAGGAAGAATGGGAAAGACAGGGAACAAAAAACAGAAAACCAAATGAGGTAACCTAAACTACCTATTTAACTGTTCAATAACAAAATGCATAGGCTACCATTTTTCACACAAATACTGCAGGTTTTAAGTACTGCCCTGTAAATGCTGTTTTTCATTAGTAAATATGGAAAAAGTTATTGTTGTAATTATTTTCATTTTTATTGAGGAACACAAATGTTTAAACGTCAGATATTCTGGTTAGATTATAGAGCTATAGTCCATTCACGACTGGAACAGACTTATGAAAATCAACCTGTGAAAAAACACCCTATCCTTTAGCTACATGCATAGCTAGGATGTTTATTCAAAGATTGATTTTCATAAGTCTGTTCCAGTGGTGAATGGACTATTGTTACAATTTTAAATACAATAATATTCATACACAAGTTGGGGGGAAAAAAAGCATTTTGCTTGAAGTTTATAGCACAATATTTTCACTACATTGCAGACTACCTACTGTAAATTTTAATATGTTGTTAAATACCAAACTAACTTTTTACACAAATAAAATCAGATTTTTAATGTCCTTCATAGGAGATATAAATGAACAAAAATGTGAATTTGTTAAAAATTACCTTGTTCAGCAGCTTATAAAAACCGAGGACAACAAAACACCTCATTTGTAACATTATTTTTAGAAGTTTAGTTGCTGTAGTTTTACTACAATAGAACTTGTTGAGGTGATCTACCCCTTCCATTAAACATGTAACCTCAAAAATTGAAAAAATTAACAATTTTTTATCATAAAATTTAACCCTGATTAGTATGATATTTAAAAAAAGAAGTTTGTAGTGTGTTAATACCTTGAGAAACAGCTCTTTTTGCTGAATAAAAATGTTCTTGATTCATTTAAATAGGGTTATAAATAAATGTACTACAGCAATTACCACAATTGCTTGATATCTCTAAAAGTACTGCATGCTATCATATAGAAAGACAGTGTACACCAAACGCAAGCATGGGTAATTTTTCAAAAAGTGATTTTTAACTCTTAAATAAAACACGTATGAGTTTGTGGTAAAAAAATTAAATTTTCTGAAACAATGTGGTAACCAACAGTATTTAAATTTGTTGTAAAGGAATGGAATTACCCTGAAGGGAAATCAGGTGTCATTCCTCTATATTCACAAACCTCCGTTCATTACACTGCATTTTGACATGCAGAGGACAGAGAATCAGAGGATGGGTGAAGTATTCTACTGATTCTGCTCTTCCACGAGTGGGAGTGTATGAAAATAGTATGTCTTTGCATGCGAGCCTTCCCCCTTTCTGTGGTGCGGGGTGGACATCCCTGTTTGTGGCGTCAGGGCGTAGGTAACCATGCTTGACCTACCCTGCACTCCTGGGTGAACCCAGTACATTGCCGAGGGATGGTTTAAGGTAAATGCTAATCGGAGCTGGTCCTCCCCTGCTGGAGTGGTTTTTGGATTTGGCCCATTGCACGAGCTTTCTGGAAATCTCCCCCCTTGGCACAGACTGTTGTGTGAAGATTGTTCCCGATTGAGCATTGACCGCTATAAATAGTATTGAACCCCGGGTGGAAGAGGGGTTTGGCAGTCTGTGATAGCCACCTGGTGAAGTTCAGTGATCTGTGATTGAAGAAGAGGACTTATGGCAGTGCTGAGAGAGAGTGTGACAGACATGTGTGTGTTTGGCAGCAGTGAAATAAGGGCATACCGGTACTGGAGACAAAATGAGTTACCCGACAAGTATAGTGCTTATGTATACAGGAGAGCTTTGGGGCACTCCAGATACTCCAGGTAGAAAAAACTTGTGATTCTGGATTGAAACAAGTTGGGACTTGAATATACAAGAGGTACAGACATGAATGAAAATACCAGAACCGTCATATAGCAAATATAAAAATTTTAATAATAATTCAGTTGGTTTTAGAAAGCTGCTTATAAATTTGTATGTGGTCATCTTTACATTATGATCTCTGAGTTACATAGAAGGGTTTTAATACATGTCGGCCATGTCGTCTGAGAGCGCACACTGACCAGACAAGTCCACTTTAAGTCATCATACCTTTCCCCTGTCATAGCTGCCAACTTACACACTACACAACTAGGCTGTCCTTACACTGCTACCTATTCTGCTAACATAACCTAGCTACACTCAGTATATAATACTCCTCCCTTCTCAGACTGATTACTAGTCTAACTGAAAACAATACTCTATGGTTGTCATAAACAATTAATCACATAGTCTTTCAAATGTTTTGGCAGAACTCTGGTCAGGGTTGGAATGGTCCATCTCATACTCTTTGATGGGCTCTGCAGCCTTTGGGTCTGTCCAAGAGGCCACACTAAGATGCTATGGTGAAAGGTGTCCTTGTATTTTACCAGCTCCTGCATTGGTATCCCAGGGGAATTTGTTTGATTCTCGAATCCGGGGAACCCAAGAAATGGCCCCTGGTGAAGCTGGACGGGAACTCTGATGGAGTGACCTCTCTGAGCACTACAGCCCTGCATATTCCTGGCACCTAATATCCAACAATTCTTGATTATTCTCATCTGGTCTGTGATGAGATGTTTGTGCAGCACCTTGTCTCACGAGGTCCGGTGCTCCTCTCTTGGGGGCACATTGCAACAACTGGTCCACATGATGTAGTGTTACACAACCATCTTCTATTTGCACCTGATATGTCACTGGACCCTCCCTGGTCACCACGACTTCAGGTACCCACCAAGGTCCTGCGACATAGTTGTGCATCAACACGGTTCTCTTCTTTGAACTGTTGCAATTTTCCTACCTCAACCCCTTGGCCTGTCACTTCTAGTTTACTTTCAATAGTATGAGGGTACAACCTTTCAAAATATGTCCCCAATTTCCACACCATTAAGAGCTTGGCTAGTGATTTTTGGATTGTCATACTTGGGATTGTGTGCAGTGAAAACATAATTCTTTGCAGTCTTGTATTCCAATTGCCTGCTGTTAACTTCCTCAATTTATCCTTTACATTTTAAACTGCTCTCTCTGCTTGCCTGTTATATCTCTAGGTGGTATGGAGGTGTGTGTTTATAAGCACTGCTGTTTTCTTAAAAAGTATTGTCTTCTCTGTCGATGAAAAAGCAGTGCCATTGTCAGACACAATAATTTCAGGAAAGCCATAAATGCTGAAAATGTTCCTAAGCTGGACTGTGGCTGAAGACATAGATGACACTAACTTCACCTCAGGCTATTTGGAAAATGCATCAATTACATTGAGGAATAATTTCCCTTGGAATGGACCAGCAAAATCTACATGTAAACGGGACCAATGATTTTGAGGTGCACTCCAGGGCACATGTGTCTTTGCCGGAGCTCTATGGTGAGACTGACAAATTTGACAACTGGGTAATTCTTTAGGCCAGCCATGCAACACCAAAAACTTCACTTACTTCAACACTGGATCCTGTTCTAAGCACTACACCACTTCACGAGCATCTAAGGGTGCCTCAGGAATTTCTTCAAGCATCAAAACATCAGCCACCGGCAGCACTTCACAAATGTTAACATGTTGTGACAATCTGCTCAAGGCATCTGCATGCCGAATTCGAACCCGTGGTCTATAGATTATATTAGTCATACATTGCTAACAGAAGGCTCCACCACAACATTCAGGGTTGATAAGATATTTGGCGTTGAACGCTGTGGATCTAACAGCCACAATAATTATTTGTGATCAGTCACCATAGTAAAAGATCTGCCAGCCAGGTACTGCTGGAATCTTTTTACACCAAACATTTCTGCCAGTGCATCTTTATCAATCTGCACATAATTATTTTCACTGCTTTACATTGTGCGCGACCTAAATGATACGACAGTTCCTCACCATTGTCCATTACATGTGCCAAAACTGCACCCACCCCATACTTTGATGCATCATATGCCAACACCAGTGTCCTGTTGAGGTCATAATGGACAAGTACGCATCCTTCTTGTAACAATTCCTTGGCTTTTCAAAAGCTTCTGCATGCTGATTCCTCCATTCCCATACTGCATTCTTGTCCTAGAGTCTATGAAGCGATTCCTGCAAATAGGCTTTATCCCTCGACAATTTTTCTTAAAATTTTAATAGTCCAAAAAATGTCTGCAGTTCTCTCTTGTTTTATGGCAGCTGTACCTTGTGAATAGCAGCCACCTTATCCTCTGTAGGGTGGATGTCTTCTTCATCTATTCTGTACCCAACAAAACTACTGTTGTAGAAGCAAAAACACATGTGGATTTTTTTAAATCGAAGACCAGAATTATCTAATTTGGCAATTACCTCATTTACTCTTGAACAATGATGTACTATGTTAAGACCAGCCACCAGGACATTGTCCAACAATACTGCAACTCCCTGAACACCAGCTAACAATGTTTCCATAAGTCTTTGAAATACTGCTGGATCGCTACTCACCTCAAACTGAAGGCGATGAACCTTGAAAAGGCCCTAGTTGGTGTTGACTTTTAGTAAATATGCTGTTGCCTCTTCTACCACCACCACCTACAGAAATGCATCTTCTAAGTCAGTTTTGTAAACTTGCCTCTTACCAATGATGCAAAAGCTGCGTTAATGTTTGACAATGCATACTGCTCTGTCCTACATACAGTATTTACAGTACCCCTGTAGTCCTCATATATGCAAACAGAACCATCTCTTTTCAGGCACTGGTTCATACACACCTCTTGTCATCAGTTTATCAATTGCTGCACCCACTTTCTCTATCTACACTTTTTAAAAATGGCTGCAGCTCCCTCTTAGACTGTAACAGTCATGGATCGTCCCTTGTACTGTTCCAGATCACTACTGTTTAACATACTAGAATATTTTGCCATTAGTTCTGCCACCCAATGTTCCTGTCGAGCACCTATATTTATCCCACTACTGTAAAGTACTAAAATTCTTTCAACTGAAATCCTTAAGGATTCAAACCAATTCCTCCCCAGTAAGCTAGGTCCCTTTCCACTCACCACTAACACTGGTAGTTCTACTGCAGGGGTTGCACTCCAATTTCACCAACACTGTTTTAGCGCCCTTAACCTTGACGTGTTCCTGACATCTATGTATCCCTTGTGCCCATTTGTTCCATCGCAGACACATTAACCACACAGCAACACTTGACCTATTGGCATTAGGTCGCTGTCTCGATCAGTGCAGGTCGACAAGAACTGCGTTTGCACTTTTCTTGCTGCCCTGTAACTCGTGGCCGTGGGTCATAATATTTAACATTTATCACAAGAGGTAACTCTCATGATGAATGGATATGTGGCTTAAATGATTGTGTCCCCTGAAGTCACGACCATTAGACGCAACAGCCATTGGAGGGAACACTAGGATAAGCGACACCACTTATTCCCACAGCTTTGCGATGTGCGCAATGTCAACAGGCCCCGTGGCCAAATCCGGGATGCAATGTGGCTTCAAGTAGTGTCAAAAGACGGGGAATCACATTCCCGCAGGAAGTGTAAAGTGGCGAGTGGCTCCCTAGCCACATTAATTAATCGGAGCATTTTCAGGCATTTTTAGCTGTGATTGCACCACAATTAACTAGAGAAACTGCCCGCTCCAGTATAGAGAGTAGATAACATACCATAGAAGACAGGGCGAAGCTTCGCCCCTAGTGAAGAAATCATTGTGTCGTCGCATCTATATGCATTCCTGTAATTATAACCACTATGACACAGACCGATTTTAATACGTTAATTATAAGAGTGTACATGTAATCATCTATCGAGAATCAGCCACCTGAGGCATCATTTCATTTAATATCACCCTTCAAGTGCGGTGACATACTCATGACTTCACATTCTTAGCCATATCTGGGGCTCCGGCGTTCTCGATTATGTTACCATTGTGTTTTAGTTTAATAATCATAATTATGTACAATGTCAATTTCATTTATCATGTTAGTTATTAAGTTTCATTTTTTCATGTTTTCATTTTGGGCGCTGGATTCACTGGACGTGCGGCAAAGCCGACGTCGTGTTGTCTGTCAGGCTTAAGCTCTCCAGACAACCGGCAGGGCAGACGGTAAGCTCATACCCCCCTTGGCAATTCAATCTTGGCTACATTTTCTTTCGTCTCAATTGTTAATGTAACTCCGGAACATTTAAGTACTTTTAGTTAGCCGAGAGGAGGTCTCCCTGCATCCTGAAGTAGTATACCAGGACTTCACGCGCGAGACACATTTTTACAACTCTGACTTAAGGCCTATGCCTTACTTTCCACAGTAGTGACCACCGGCAGGTCCAGAGTGCCGGGTCCTCTTAACCAAGGGTACACATTTTCACGTGCAGCAACATTTCATTGTACGTTTGTGGTAATAAAACAGTCATACCATAATTAAATGTGCTTTGTTGTATTAACTCTCCAGAGTTCATCGGGTACTATGCCCTTATAGCAGCATCAATTTTAAAGTGTCTTTCAGTGTATGTTTTGTATTTACAGCACCTGCCTCCCTCAAGCAGAGTAAATTCAGTGATAATATAGGCATGCGAAGTGGCCAACAGCTTCGCCCCAAAGGAAATATTTTACATTCAAAATAATTTAACTGACAATGAAATTAGCTCTCCTTCATATTGACTGCGTATTCAGAGTCGCCGTTGGCCGTACGACTCCATTGAAACATTGTTCATTCTGCCGAACATGGCACCGGGCACATCACCAGTTCCTGTTCTCCACCTGCTCCCAGGCGGGACACGAACACATCTCAACACATCTGGAGGTGCAACGCATCAACCAGCAACTGTTTCGAGACCAAATTATTAAGGCAATGTTCAGTTGTTGAGTGGTGGGTTTTCTGGCCACAGAGACTTGTAGGTTTCCGAACTGATCACTGAAAAACTTGCACCAGTATTGACCTCTATGTGTGGTTGCCAGCCAACCAAAGATCAATAACAAGGGGTGCCTTGCTTAGCAAAGCCTGCAGGCTGTATAACTCATATAGCCCTCCTACCTCATTATTTCTGTGCTGCATCTGATCCCTGAACTTTTTATAGATGCATGTGAATCCTTCCTGTAAATAATTTTTCTCCTTCACATCCCTGGGGTACATTACCGATTGCTCCTTGCTTCTTTTCTTGATGCACTTTCTCCCTAAATGTTCCCTTTTAGAACAATAGCAGCAGACAGCAGACACATGCCTACATATTTCAGGTGCATGGTTCCCAGAACACCACCAACACTGTTTAGGCGGCCTCTGCCTCTCCTCTAACATTTGTCTGGAATTGTCTACATGTATACACACCATCACAGCATGCAGTGTGGACCTTTCATATCCAAGGAGGTTTAACTCCCTCACTATACTTCGTAAGTCTGCCATATTTCTGCCAATCACTTCAGCTATTGTCGCAATGTCCACCGTGTCTTTGAAAGTGAGTTTGGCTTTGGATGATACTGCATTCTGCACCAACCGATCCCGTACCCCACACACCAGCCAATCCCTCAACCTTCTGTCCAAATCCTGAAAGTACAGTGTGTACTCAGGCACTGTAATTCTGCCAAGTATGCTGCAATGGTTTCATCCTCTGGCTTGTCACGTTTTAAAAATACATATCTTTCCACAATTTCACTAGGAGTTGGATTGAAATGTTGCGTGAGCTCAGTAAAAACTTCAGTGATGGTTACTTCATCTGTCTGCTTCGGCACCAGTAACAATCCAACTAGGTTATAACAATTCATTGCCGCAGACAGTGTTAAACACTGCACGTTTTGCTACCTCTGTTTTGACTTTTGTTAGCAATAAAATAAAACTCTATTTTTTCCCCTCTATGTCTTCCACATGTCCCAACCGTGCACAAATTCTCCCATCTCGCTGATAGTAGCCATATGTACCACTTGTAGCAGAATATATGCACATGAACAATCCTATGATCCTCATCACCAATTTTATGTGCTCATTGTTACATTATGATCCCAGAGTTACATCAAGGTGTTTTAATACGTGTTGGTCATGTCGCCCGAGTCCGCACACTGACAGTAAAGTCCACCACACATCATCATACCTGTCCCCTCTCAGAGCTGCCAACTTACACAGTGTTCAACTAGACTGTCCTTACACCACTGCCTATTCTGCTAACATAACCCAGCTACTCTCAGTATCATACAAATTAATCAAGAACTGAAATTTTTGCACAAAAACGCTGTTTTTGGAGGACCGCTATGGGCAAACAGAAAGGGGGGGAAGTCGACCCCCCTCACTGATTCCCCATTTTTCCTATTTAAAACCTTCCCCCCCTTTATAAGTGTCCTCCCTCCCTACCTCTGGGAGGAGGTAGAAGGACAAGAGGGGTATGTTTTCCATTTTGTGGGATTGGAGGCATGCTTTTCGCCTTCGAATCGGCATGGAAGACATTTTTTAACCAATTTCCTTCAAATTTGGGGGAGGGGTGCCTTTTCGTGCCCCACCCCCATACCCCCTCAATTGACAGTTATGTCCTTCACAAGCCTATGTCTTAAGTTTTAAGTCTTATATTTTAAGCCTTAAGTTTTAAGTATTAAGTCATACTATCACCATAGTTGCTACTACATATCAGGATGTGCGAGCGAGTGCCAATAGACGCGAGCGAGCACGTGTCAAAATTCCCAGATGACATTGCACCATAGACACATTCATATGGTTATTTGCTTCATCTTTGGTGGTTCAGCCCAAGGTTTCTGCTGGCCCGACCCCTGGTATAAGATAAATACTGGTTTTAAGTGTTTTATTGTCGTAATTTTCGTGAGGTTAGGGACAATTATGTGAATATTAACTGTAAATATCAAATGATAGCCATTGTTGTCGAGAAAATAATTTCCAAGATTTTGATTGTTTATAAATAAAACTATTGTCTACTCTTTTATTTAATAACAACCCCTATCCTTTACAGAACAAGGCTACATCAACAGTCTTTAGAAAATTTGTAACAGTACACAGTACCTATCGCACACCTCCCTATGTCGCACACCCCCCACACTGCTTTGTATGCCCCTCCCTGTCTTGCCCACCTCTCCCTACCTTGCCCACCTCTCCCTGCTTTGCACACCCCTCCCTGCCTTGTGCATCCCTCCCTGCCTTGTGCACCCCTCCCTGCCTTGTGTACCCCTCCCTGCCTTATGCACACTCCCTGCTTTGTGCACTCCTCCCTGCCTTGTGCAACCCTCCCTGCCTCATGCACCCCACTCTACCTCATGCACCCTTCGCAGCCTTGTGCATCCCTCTGTGCCTTGCTCACCCCTCCCTGCCTCGCCCACTGCTGCCGGTCTCGTATGCCCCCCTCTGCTTTGCACCCCCCTCCCTGCCTTACATGCCCTTTCCCAACGTAGCATGCTCCTTCCTGCCTCGCATGCTCCCCCTGCCTCACATGCCACTCCCTGCCTCACATGCCTCTCCCTGCCTCACACGCTCCTCCCTGCCTCGCATACCCCTCCCTGCCTCACATGCCTCTCCCTGTCTTGCTCACCCTCCCTGCAACACATATCCACATTTTCCTCATGCATCCCTCCATTCCTTATACACCTCTCCCAGTCTCACATGCCTCTCCCTTTCTTACATGCCCTTCCTTGTCTTGCATGCCCCTCCCTGCCTCACATACCTCTCCTGCCTCGCATGCAACTCCCTGCCTCACATGCCCCTCCCTGCCTTGCATACCCCTCCCTGCCTTGCATGCCCGTCCCTGCCTCACATGCCCCCTCCCTGCCTTGCATGCCCCTCCCTGCCTCGCATGCCCCTCCCTGCCTCGCATGCCTCTCCCTGCCTCACATGCCCCTCCCTGCCTCGCATGCCCCTCCCTGCCTCGCATGCCCCCCTGCCTCACATGCCCCTCCCTGCCTCACATGCCCCTCGCAGCCTCACATGCCTATCTCTGCCTCGCATGCCCCTCCCTGCCTTGCTCACCTTCCCTGTAACACACATGCCTCTTTTCCTCGTGCATCACTCCATTCCTCATGCACCTCTCCCTGCCTCGCAGGCCCCTCCCTGCCTCGCACACCCCTTCCTCATATGCCTCTCCCAGCCTTGCACACCCCTCCCTACCTTGCACACCCCACCCTTCCTTGCACACCCCTCCCTACCTTGCACACCCTCCCTTCCTCGCACACCTCTGCGTGCATTGCACAATCCTCCCTATAGGCTGTTCACTGTAAAGTGAGCACTTTTTAAGGCCCTTTCGACAGGCATTTACGACTAATAAATCAATTTTATTGCAACTCCAGACATTAAATTTTTTTAGTGTTGAAATATGTACACTGTGTTTGTTAGTCTGATGGCATTGTTTATAGTAAAAACTGACAAGAATACAGAAATCTAATGAAAAGAAAAATTCAGCAGGGCCTTAAAAAGAGCTCACTTTACAGTGAACAGGCTATACCTTGTTTTTCTTGAATGGTAATTTAATTTTCAGTTCAAATATTTTTTATATGTATTTCTACTGCATATTTTCATCCATTCAGTATTTAATAATGTTTTCATTAATTTATATTTTTAAATTTTAATACACGTAAATATTAATTTATTACTTGCTCTTGGTTTTTTGCATTAATAAGAATTTGTACAAAGATGTGTTAGTTTATAATTTTTATTACTGTATTTTTATCTGGGAATGCATTATAAATATATTGTATCCAAAATATTGTGGTACTGTGTAAAAGTGTCTTGCTAATACATATGATTGAATGTGACAGTGGGAAGATGTCTCTAATGGAGAGTGCATAGCTTTGTGTGCTGGAGACACTTGTATTCCAGAAGAGAGTATGGCACAAGACGTGAAGCCCATTATTAAGGAGGAGATGACATTTGAAGATATCTTGGTGTGTGAAGAGGTTTCCACAGGTGTGTATATATAGTTTTGTAACACTTGGTGCTTATATTAATGTTGATGTTGGGTATTGTGTCTGGGATAAAGTATGTTTGTAGGGATAATAAAGTAAGACTTGCACACTTAAGCCACCAAGTTGCAGGAATTCTTTTGGAATTTAGTGTCTGAGCATGTTGTCTGACCTCTCAACAGTAAATCTCTATTGTGAGATGTAGCTTCAGTATTGATGTTAATGCAAGTGGCAGCAGAAGTGAGTGATGAAGCTAGAATCCTGTTGGATGTGTTTTGTCATTAGAGTTGTCCATCTGTGTCAGTCACTTATACCAGAAATCTATTTCAGTGTCTGTAACATTTCTTGTCATAGTTGCCAGCTGGTCAGTGAGCATATGTGGAAGTTTCAGTTTACACTTAGTGAAGGTTTTTAAAGCATACTATAAAACATTAGTGGTTGTAACTTCGGTTATAGGGAGGATAACTGAGCTGTATTCATTTTCTTGCCACATTTTGCTCAGAATTTTTTGAGAAACGTAAGCAGCTGCTCTTGTAATCGTTGTGATCAATGTCGTGACATGTCATATGTGTTGAATAAGCTTTATCTTCAGTGTAACCACAGAGTAGAAAACTGAAGTGGAATCATGTCAGGTGATCTGAGGGCCAGGATGTTGGACTTGGAAGTGTTCTATTCAGAAAACCACAAACTCTGACCATCTTGAAACAACAGCCAAGGGTGAAACTTTTCTAGGTTATGAAAATTAATGTTTGAAAAAACACACTAGGCATAACATGTCAACTTTTTTTTTCAATAGCCTGTATTCCACAAATATACTGTAGTTAACTTTAGAGTACTGTATTATTGAATTGATGAAACTTTACCTTAATATTGTCTATAACTTGTAATATTTATTTCTTTTTAAATATGAATTATCCACAGCGAGAGCACCGACGTGTTGGCAACAGCTGGTAAGAAATAGTTTTTAGTATACTATTTGTAAATTAAGCGGTGCCTATTGAAATATTTATATATTTAGGTAGCCCCGATGGCAGCATATCTTATTTTTACAGTTTAAAATTACAGCGGAAAATATTGTGAGTAGGTCGTAATGGTACGGTGTTGTTTTATCGAGCGAGAAAGCAATTGTCTGCTGAGTGAGGTTTGTCTCTCTGAAAAGAGATTTTAATGTTTGAATACTTATTTTAATATATTATTTAGTTATGATGGTGGGGCAGAAACAAAGTGAAGTTGGTAGACGTGGCGAGCCATGACATGGCGTTTTGCTGTTTTACCAAACGAAGCGTAAATTACACTTACTCTGAAAAATACTTCAAATTACCACATCACGTTTGTAGACGTTGTGTTTTTTAAACCTACCTGGGGCAAGTTATGATGTTGTGATAAATCTGTGTTTCTGCAGCAGTAATAAATATACTGTCACTGTGTGTTTAGTTAACCGCTGTGTGTGAAATAGCATGGCGTGGCTGCATGGTGATCATTATGCTGGAGCTGTGTGTGTGCGTGATTTCAAATATTTGATGTGAACTATTTATATATTTTAAATGTGAACTGTTTTTTTGACAAAGTTATTTATTTACGTCCACGTCTGTTTATTTATCACAACGTTGTACCTTTGCCCTGGGTGTTTGAGTCACAGTCGTGTTACGTGATTTACCACCAATCCCAATAAAATAACCGAGCCCAGCCCCAATAAATTTCAATAAACCTAATACACAGTAAGCAGTAATACATGTAAATATGAGTGGAATAAAAGTTACGGTAGGCTTATTTGTGTGCATGTTCACCACTATATTTTAAGTTTGTATGACAAAAAATGAGCAACACGAGTTGCTTACTTTATTTTAATGTCTCTTTTTTGTTGGACTGGTTATTCCTTCATTATTCGAACTTAGGCTGTCCTTTTTAAAGAAATATCCCAACACATATTAATAACAAAAAGTTAAATACTGTAGTTATTTAACCCGCAGATGTAACAGTGTCAAACACAGTTGTGGAAAAATATTAACGTGCATTATGTGAAATGTGCTATGTGGCAGAAAACAAATATGTTAATGTAACGTAACCGTAAGAATTATCGTCAATTCAGGTATTTTTAAAATGTCATAAATCTGACCTAAATAATGTTATAGGCCTAAACTGTGAATATTCGTATTGAATGGTTTTTGAATTAGACCTACGACAGAATTCTTTGAAAAACTGTAAACAGTAAACAACACATTGAAAGGTATAAAAGTAGAAGTTGCATTTCAATGTTTATGTTTAGGTGTAGCGAAAGTATACGAACACATGTACACACACAATGGCATGTAAACATTGATTTTGACAGATGCTACATGGCAGTCACATGGCAATGTTTGTTTACATTTGGCGGAAGGATACGAAATGGGCCTGCAAGTAGATATTTAGCAGGGCTCTGAGAAAGTTGCTTCCAGTGGGGAATGGTCTTTAGGTAAGCTGCACAGTGTGATATTCGGATGCCAAGTTCATGTAATTAGTTTCGCACTGATGTGCTCATTGCTTCAGTGTAAGACTCAATTGAAGAAGCTAGTTCTCCAACAGTGCAGTGTTTTATAGCTATCAGAAATTGGCACCCGAGCTGAACACAGCTACAATCACTGACCACCACTGTCTACTGCAAGTTTTTTAAAATATAATGTTTAATAGAAGAACTTTAAATGCTGTAATTGATTACTTCACAGACATGCTACAAGGTAGCTTGGATTACGTGTTGCAGAGGAAGATAATCTTATAACAGGCAGTTGTTTACATGTGACCTCCATTGTGGAATTTTTGTAGTGAAAGTTTGTGCAATAAGTTGGGTTGACATGTGTGTTATGGTTACACAGTTTTTTCTAAGTTTGCCGTGTTTACGACAAGGAGGCAGTGGCATAGACAGGAATTTCTTAAGGGAGGGATCATTCTTGCTGAAGCAAAAGGAGGGAGGTTATATTGGTGTTAGCAGTACTGACATACTTTTTAATTAGGGCGAATACTCTGATAAAAATTACTTCACAATTTAATGTAATTTATTATATTTTTAATCAATTATTTTGCATAAAATTTTAAGGTTTATTGACAGTTTTAATACTAATTGTTCACAACTTTAAGGGTGCAAAATGAGGGGGTGGGGGGGTGTTTACAAACCCCCATATGGTTTGGCAGTCTCAGCTGACGTCCTCCTTCGGAGCCAGGCCTTTTTGGTGGCGTGATCGTCATTGCTGGCTGCTTCCTCTGGGGTCTGGCTTAGTGGATCTCTTCGGTGGCTTGCTGGTCTCTTCAAGCTGCTTCCTCTGGGCTGGATCTCATCGGTGACTGCTAGTTTCTGCTGACTGCTCCTTCCAGGGCTGGATCTCTTTGACGACTGCTGGTTTCTGCTGGCTGCTCCTTCCAGGACTGAAGTGAGGCTCCAGTTGGCGACTTCCTACTCAAAGCAGTCGGCATCAACTGATGTTTGGATGGCTGTTAGCCATGTATATCTCGGTATGTTGAGCTTTGTCCGCCGCCGCTGCTAGTGCAGTGTGTGTATCCCTTCTCCTCCATCACTGCTGCACAGCCAAGATGCGTGTTGGGCCTGCCGGCCTCGTGGCCATACACCCTGCAGGGAAACTAGGCTGTGGTAGGTAGTATTCGACGCTCGCTCAGGCGCAGAACATGCGTATTCATGATTTATTTTCCTGTAGTTAGTGCTGGTTTAAGATGGCGGGGTTATGACAGTGGCGCTTTAGTATAAGGCAGTATGCAGCATGCATCAACAGTATTCTTAAGAACAGACGATAGATGCAAAATCAGTTGTCTACTGTAAATGCCACTAGGTTCAAACCTCTATAAGTGTAAATCATAGACCAGAAATGAGGTTGAATGTACCATAAGTGCGATAGACGGATGTCTTAGGCCCCCACTACCAGTGTTATAATACATATAGTGGCTCTTATAGTCCCGCTCTGCTCACTATCCTCTTTCTACTTCACGCCTGCAATTTCAACACCTGTAACCATATGTTGATGTGATTTAGAGAATATAATTTATCTCGTACTTGTGGATGCAGCAGTTTTATTGTGTTGCCATGCAAGGTGCTACAACCTAGGTGGTATGGACCACTGTGATCATACTGGAATATGATGTGCTGAATCTAAACTTTCTAACATTGTGTAGTTAAAAATTAATTATCAATCAGTTTTCATTCAGAATGACCTCTGTTGAGAATCACATAGTTCAGTTTCTTGTTTTCCTGCTGGCTTTTTATGGTTGGTGGTCTTTGCTTATGTTATCATATGGGGTTAGGCATGTCGTACAAATGCCAGAAAACTTATTTCACATTTGGCACAGCACCTTGAATCAGAACTGGCTGTGATTAAACAAGAAGGCAGTGTACTGTCGTGAGTCTGGGTGTAACGGGATCTGCCAGTAACTATGAGCCAAATCATGAGAGAATATAAAGCTAGCTTCTGTTGACAGTACAGCCATGATACGTCTTCAGCTGCTGTAGGTCTCTCACTGTCTCCAACTGTGACCTCATATAAGTTGCAGGCTGCTAGACTGAGACGTACTGAACTTCCCTTTTTCTGTACACAGATGATTGGACTGCAGTAGGAACTAGATGCATGCTTTATAATATTCCATCCCTGTAATTTCTCAAGGCATTCTCATTTGTATATGTTGTAGGAATGTTAAATGGTTTATGAAAAAATGGTTGGCTCTGTTTTACTTATGCAAAAAGGTAATGTGTTTTCTCCATGCTGGAAATTCACAGACACCTGACAATAACAGTTCCAACCTGATTGGTGACTCACTTTACTGTGACTGAATGGTGCTGTAAATAGACACACTGTACTGGTTTGATGCACCAGGAAAACCTGACAAACTCCCAATCTGACATGGGTGGTGTCATGTATTTTGTGTGCTCATACAGTTATACAAAATGAGCCTCCCTAGAATAACTATGACTCTGGTCGAATCATTTGTGGTGTAATTGAACCCAGAGTAAGCCTTGCACTTTTGTACTTCAATACTTCTCTTCAAAGGCTTCACGAAACTGTTTATAAAAAATGTATACAGTCACACACTATTTCCCATGAGTGATTTGCTTCTTTTAAGCAAGATAAATGTATTGAAGCAGTTTGCCTGACTCATCTTGCCCAACTCGTTTTTATTTGGAGGTATATTTACCTACAATGTTTGTTTTAGACACTCTTATATTCTGTTTATTTAATTTTTTAAGTAATAGTAATTTCATCCCCTATAGTTTATTTTCAGTAAATTTTAAAGTCACTAAATGTTTATTTTGTAAACCATTTATCTATTTTATTTTATTACATTTTTTCTATGTTTACTTATGACTCTGTGGTATTATGTATTTTAACCTAGAAATCTTAAATAGTGAATTTGTATAATGTTGTTATTTTCCTATATTAAATTTGCGATTTTTAAAGTGTAATAACTTTTTTATTTTGGTTTTAATTATATTATATTTTTTCATTATTTTCTTTTTCGTTTCACCGGAAGTAGGTTTTACTTTTTTGTCTAGAATAAGGATAGTTGCCAGAAGTAGTTAACTTCTGGGAGGGACCTTCAAATTTATATTTTTGCCGGGATTTTTTATCACCATCCGAAAATAGGGATTATTTCTTGGTCCCATAAGTTACAGTTTATAATCAAGAACCCAGTCATGGAAGAAGAGGGCAGAGGTTTGCAAACCTAAGGATTTTCTTTTTGAGTGGTTTCAGTTGACTATTGACATGACGCTGCTTAGCGCCAGGCGCCATTACGTGTGTGTGAACACGCATCTACAGCCAGGTGGCGCCAACTCTTTAATAGAGCCGGAGGGGCTCATCCATGTCATTTGAAGCATTATGTTGTTAAATCACAGTATAAACTCTGGAAAGAATAAGTTTTTTGAAGATTTGTACTTTGATTTTATAAGTAGATATGGAAAACCAGAGGTCCACCGCTATAATGTTTAAGCTAGTGTTGGTGCAGAATAGTTAATGAGCTCTGAGAACCAGATTATGTTGAGAACGTATGAGAAAAAAAAGTGAGAGGTTTTAGTAGAAGTGAGCCTAAATTTCGCGAATTTTAACCTTTGGAAACATTAAAGCATAATTAGTCTTTTGTTTCCTGACAGCAATTTTTCATGGCTTTAGTGAAGCAGCATCAAATTACCATTTTTAATATTTTATTTTATTTTTAAATTAGTATTGTAAGAATGGTGGTAACTTGGTCATTATACTCCAACTTATACTGATTTTAATATTATTGTACACGCAAACAATTAATATATTTTTTTCAGTCAGCACATAAATTTTAATTTTCCTGTCAGAACAAGTAAAATAAAATTTAGAGAAAATATTTTGTGAAATAAAATATTCCAGCAACACTTATTTATTTTGTTTTCTTTTCATTATTTAACATTTTATACAATCATAATTACAACAGGAATTTTATTTCTGCATGTTAAGGTATTTATTTTCCTTGCCTGAAACAGTTGGTACCAGTGTAACCAGCATGTATATTTTGTTAACCACAGTTAGCCAAGGGTACATATCCATTGATTTGCAAGGCAAATGGTAAGAATAAAGGTTTTAACCTCCAATGCAAATAAAAGGGAAATCTCCTCACAATGAAACACGCAAATAAAGTTTTCTCTCACACAGTTATATGCACAGTCCAGTGCTCATAATCTCTACAATGAAATCATCAAATTAAAAACAAAAATAGAATTTGCACCACTTTTCTTTTTTCTGGGCGGGCCGGTCCAATCGGCGAACATTGTTGTCAGCGTACCACTGCATAGTAGCCCTTGAAACATGGCACATGGCATTGTCATCTTGGAAGTAACAAAGGTCCATTCCGTAAAAATGTCACAATGTTGGGAGCATTTTATCATCCAGACTGTTGCAATAGGCCTCTGTGTTCATGCTACCTTGGACAAACACCAGTGGTCTTAACGCTGAAGGCCGTGAAACAGCCCCACACCATCACTCCACCACCACTGAATTTCCTAGTTGGCACTATGCACTCCGGCAAAAGCCGTTCCCCGGGTAGACGGCCACACCCATTCACGTCCATCGAACCAGAATAATGTAAACCTTGACTCATCACTCCACAGAACCGATTTCCACTGCTCCAGTGTCCAGTTGCGACGATACAACACAACCACCACCTGAGTCGCAGAGCTTTATTGCTTGTCGTGATATGGAGCTTATGTGCAGCTGCTCTTCCGAAATATCCAAGTCAGTGGGCCTCTGTGCGCAGTGTTCCAATGGAAACCGATACTCCTGTTGCTGCTTGAAACTTCTGTCGGATGGTAGCCATGGGTTGTGACCTATTTTTGACAATTTCATGTTTCAGGGTTCTGGGATTTCTGTCGGTCAAGATTGGAGGTCGCCCGGAACGTGCAGCATTGGCACAATGCCCATCGACCTTCCACTTACGCAGGACGAATGCGACCATTGATTTGGGCCTGTTTACCTTCCGTGCAATAGCCCGGCTAGACAGCCCACTGAGATGGCAGCCCACAATCACGCCCTTATCGAAGTCCAATAGCTCTGTACCTTGTGCCATCTCCTTGCCAACTGGTTCTACACTGGCCTGCAGTGTATGGCGGCCACATAAGTCAAATGACGTACTGAATTACCTGTCTTCAGGGGTGCCCTATCACTTTTTGGTCGATACTGTAGTTATTAAGAGGCACTTAGGACATCCGTTTTATCTCTCTCAACTGTATGTATATTGCGAAAAGAAAAGAAAAATAAAAACCTTACTAAATTGTAGACTTAAGAGAACTCTCATTAAATTAAGAATGTATTATTAGCTATAAATAAAATATTTTCTTGTAGTTTTTCTTCAATGAATCTTGTACATAGTTATGTTGAATAATTTCATTGCCTTCAAGCATATGTTAATAATGTTTTACTACTTCAGTTTTCTATTAATGGAATAATAGATGTGGAATTCTTTGCAAAGACACTGTCTGTGCGATAAGTGCCAAACAAGGCAACATATATGTAATTTCCACACAACTACAAACTGTGTAATACTGTCCACTGAAAGATATTCTTCATGAACTCAAAATTGTACTTCAGTTACAGTGCAACGAACTTATCAAAATACCTAGTCTGACAAACAGTGCAAAAAAAAAAAAAAAACAGGCTCCATGCAAAAAAAATTTTCTGTATAAAAAGATTGTTATCATATACCACTCATGTTACTATTTATAAATGTTAAAACTGTAAATAATGTGTCATATCTGATGTTAAGTTCCTCTCTGTGTAAATTCTCAATTGTTCTTAAAATAGTTGTCTAGCGAGGTTATTGCCTCCCATATGTGTGTAACCAGAATCATCACCATATGTAATTGAAATGTGTCTATTGTAAAGAAAAGGTTTATTAACGTATATGTGTTTTCTGTACTTATCTGCATAAGGTTTTGAATAGCCACTCTGGTGAGTAAATAATATTGAAGTTGTAAAACAGTAACACGCCGCAAGTCTGCAAACTGCCAGCTCAGTGGTAATATTTCTGCGCCATACTTGACAAAACACGGCTCAGCCGTGCAGTACAGCCAACATCGGCGTTCAGACTACCTTTTCTATAGGTAGTAAATTACCTAGAATCTAGGTTTCCCTTTCAGTTTAGCATTCCCTTTTCGAAACTGTATCATGTAATCCCAATGATACCAATTGCAAAGTTTAAAATTAATTTTAAACCAGCAGGCACACAAAACAAAACATTATATTTATAAAAGTTGGTTAACAGTAACTCCCTGGCACGTTGTAAAATGAATTAGTACCATAACGTGCGTGCAAATTTTTTAATTCCGTCTTACCCACATCCACTGCCTAGTCTTTGGGGCTTCTTAACGTTAAATGTGGCGATGGATGTATCTCCCTCTATCTTGTGGTGTGACTACACAATGTGCATAGGTATTTTAACTGTGTTTGAACTTTTAAAATCACATATTATTTTATATTCAGTGAAGGATTAATACAAATATCCTACCTTGCCACCCATTACCAATTTTCCAACTATTTCCTTGGTAAAGCCAAGATTGTTTTACTGATCATTACACTCTGAGGCAAGGCTTGTAAGGGGAAAGGAGAGTTTGGTTTCAAGCTATCGATGTATTGATCGTAGTGGTGGCTGGCTCTGATTGGCACGCCATGACGTTGGCCTTGCTCATGATGTCAGGCGAGTCACCTGTTATTATCGGCTGTATATGATGAGGTCACGGGCTGACAAGAGGAGTCATGAGTGGGACAGCGGCAGTCGAATTGGAGCAGCTGGTGCGAGTTGTCGCAGGTGGGCTGCCGAGGCAGCACATGGTCGTGATGATGTAAAGTATGAGATAAAACTGTGGTGAGGTGCGTGATCGGGACGTTCTTCCCTGCTTGGCAGGAAGAATGGCCCTGGCCATGCTTTTCAGTAGGTTTAAGTTAATAGTTGGTCTTTCAGTAAACAAGATTGTAGTCGCTTGAAGATGATGCAGGTCTCTGCATGTGAGGTGAGGTGAGGTGTGTGGATGTAGGAGGTGTCGAGAAACCAGAGCTGCAACTTAATGGGTAAATATGTTTAATTCATCAGCACTAGCCGATAGGCCATTGGAGTTAGATTTCTTGTATTTTAAATTATTGTCATTGACTTGGGATGGAACCTTTGCATTGGCAGTTGTGTTGTTTTTCAGACCTCTTAGGGAATATTTAAATGTAAGGTTAGGTGTATTTGTAGTTCCTAGTATTAAAAATGGCTCCACAGGCTCTTATGTTCATCTTTTGGGTTGGGTTGGTAGTATCTGCTCTGACCGAAACCGAGGTCTAGGTTATGTTTCCCAATATTTTCTTTCGACAAGTTCCTCCCTAAAACTAAATTTTGGAGTGTTTTCTTCTATACATTTCAAAGTTGTTTGCCCTTTTCTTTCGTTTTTAAATTAATTTTTGTTCAAGTTTTTTTAAAAGCTTATTTCACTATCCAGGCCAAACTATATATGAATTGAATAATTCTGTAAGTGCACATAAATAAAGTAAGTTTAAATTTTTTTTTATTATTTAAGCCGTAAGGGGCAAATGGTTGAGCGCTATTGCTGTAGGTCTAGATAATTTACAGTAGTGTATTTACGAATATTTTGATGCACTGATCCACAATAATTTTGGTTAAGGTATCTTCATTTATTGTACAGCAATTTTAATTGTTACTCCCTTAACATTGTTAAAAGGAGGCATTCTACCACGAAGACTTTTGAAACTTTCTATGTTACCTTATTATTGTTTTATTAATACTCTCCTTAGTGAGGAAATATCAGGAGTGTTATTGAGAATGTTGTCCTATTTGCCCTACAACAAATTCTTTTATGTTCCCTCAATTTGATCACAGGTTAGGCCAGTGAAATTTATACTTTTTTTTTCTGATGATTGGTTAATGAGATCAATTTGAAACAACCTAACTATTCTAATTTAATACTTTTCTGTTTAATTAAACATAGCTTTAAAAGTTAAACATCTATTTCTAGTACTAATTTTATTATTATCTGTTTTATATGCCTTTTTACTGACTTTACTAAAACCCTTCAATTTTTTTTTTTTTTTTATATTATTAGATTCTTGCTAGTTGCTAATGACCCTGCCTTTTCTCTTTTTTGGACACTTGGAATTATCGACATCACTTCACACTTCCTTAGTTTTTAACCACTGGGTTATAGGTTTAAGGTAATCAAATGGAACTCTTCATTGCCTGGTTTCTGTCAGAGTCATACCCATAAAGCAGTTGCAGAACCCTATCACTTTTTGACTGAGTAAACCCCATCCTTTTTTCCCCTTAACCTTTCTCTCCCCCCATTTTTCCCTTAAACTCCCCTCCCCCCACCCCCGGTTTATTCCCTACTCCTTGTTTACTTTTGGTTTAAATGAGCCTTTTTCTGGTAATTGATTAAGGTATCGTGCTGGCCCTGCTGAGTAAAAGTTACAGCACGTGGTTGAGGCTTCGCATGTTAGCTTTTGGTGGTGACGCATTCTCTTTTTTTTAGTAGGTCTAAATTTTATCCTTCCCTCTTCCAACCTTCCCCCTCTCCTGTACTCCCCCGTAACATTTGGTTTGGGGCACCTGGTACTCTATTGTTTCTGTTACCTGATACTTAAGGGTATAGTGGGTCTGACACTGTCGAGGAAATACATGATGGTGTTGGGTTATTGGTAACTTGTTAAGTTAGTAGTAAGGTAAGATATGATTGTGGTTTGGCAACTGTGTTAAGTGTGTTTATGAATTAATTGTGCTCAGGGTGCATCACATAAGGTTGAGGAGTTTTTTTTTTGTGGTGTGTTATAGTAGATTTTTGGTATAATTTTTTTTTTGTCAGGCATGGTAGACCTGTGGTGATGTTCCCAGAAAGGAAACTCAGAAGTCAGGTTACGAAAACTTTAGAATTAAGTCCGACTGTAAGTGTATAGAGATTGATGGGCTATCTTCCGACAGTGGGTCAGAAGGTGAACAATCAACCACTTGGAACGTGGTTATAAGTCGGGAAAGGGAAACTACGGACTTAATAACAGAACCAGGGACACAAACCAAGATGCAGGGAGGTCGTTTTTTTTGTAGATCTGGGATATTACATCAGTAAGAATACCGAGGACGTCACTGAATATATAAAAAATTTCAAACAAGCTGTGACAGTTAATAATTGGAACGAGAGGAATAGCCTTCTCTATTTACCAAGTTTTCTAAAAGGGGCGGCTGCTCATTGGTATGATTTTCTGGGTGATCAAGTTTAGGGGTTGACAACTTTTGAGGCATTTGCCCAGCCATTAAAGTCAGTATTTACCAGGATACGAGATGCTGAGAATTTAGAAATGCGTGTACGCATTCGAGTACAGGGGACTACGAGTTGATAGAGGAATTCATCTTTGATGTCATAAGCTTGTGTAACAAATTTGATCCCAAAATGACCAAACCATATAGTATTACATAGATCCTAAGAGGGTTGAGGCCTACAGTGGTAGAAAAAGTCAAGTTATTGGAAAACAAAACAGATCAGCTTATCCAGAACCTTAGGAACATAGAAGCAGGTATTAAGTATACAAAGAATAGACAGGGGCTGGTCAGGCAGTGGAAAAAGCTAAAATAGCGCAGTTTGCAGGAACATCTACAGAAGGTAGCAGTGAGGTAGCCTAATTGTAAAGAATAGTGGAATCCCTAGGCAAGCAAATGCGAGATATGGCAGGGCAGTTCAAGCATTTGCAAATAAAAGGTGGGAAGAGTGGGACGCACAGAGGCCCGATGCGTAATCAGGGAGCTTTTCCAGCCGAAAGGCTGACGCCGTCAGGTAAGACACGAGACGAACGATGACACAAATACTTACTGGTAATTTGGGCGCCAACGGTGCTTCCCAATCACTGCACTATCGAAACTCAGGGTTCTCAGGGATGCTGTGTGTCCATCTCACCCATGCGTACTTACAAACACGTAAGCAATACTAAACTTGTTACTAAACATCACTGGAAATAAACACTTAATAAAGTATATGTGGCTAGGACACTGTCACTACTGGATAAAAGAGTTAATTTCACTGTATACTTGCTTTTATTATCATTATGTATACACATCAACGTGCCAATGAAATTATGATTATCTCAGTCATGCCTAGCCAATTCCGCTTCAGTGCTCCCGAGCCTGCAATTACTCTAGTGCACGCCTAAATGGATGATCTCACCGAGGTGGCTGAAAGCACAGCCTTCACAAGGGAAGAGAGCTGACAGCCGCTAGGGTGGACTGATGGTTTTTCCCTGAAGACAGGACATGGTGAATTACAAATGGAACCCTTAATACATATTAACATGTAGCAGTTCAGTATAAGTATCACGCTAAAGGCATTTGGGAGTATTACTATTCAAATTTTGAAGCCAAAGCGTTCAAAACTCATAAAAATATAATTATGACACTAAATAATCAGCAATAAGGGGCAGAATACAGTTTTGTACTTGTACATAGGCAAAATTGAACTAAAATATTGTACAGCACAGTTTTCAGGTACGTCTTATGGTAAGGAGACGTATAGCCATGTGACGTACTACATAACATAGCAAAGTCCGTGTCACGCAGGTATTCTGCCAGCTACCATATTGCACTAAGTCCATTATCTCAGTAGCTACTCATTTCATTGCTCATGTACGGACATATATGGCAAAACCCGACATTAATTGTTTCTCGCCTGAGCGTAGAAACGAGCGCATTAAATCAGCTGGGGGCATGGAGACTTCCCATCAGCATAAGGGCGGAGCACAAGTTGGGGACTTCCATTACAAGTCTCATAGAAGTGCCTTTCACAGCCCTAGACAAGGAGCCACAGCAGTGAAATTAGGCCCCTTATTAATATTGAGAAATTTACTTAGAAAATGTGTTAAGACAAGCAGCATTATAAGTAAGTTCAAGACGAATAATTAGTAGGTTAAGAAGTAGTATGTGGCCACAATAGATTTAAGAATTAAGTAAAATGTTTAGGATACTATAAGAATTGTTTGAATTGGGGATTAGTGTCAAACTGAAGACATTAATATGTTATTGCGGAGCGCAAATGTTAGTCAGTAAAATTAGATAATAAATTTAAAAATGCATGAACTTAGAATATAAGGAAAAACCTAGGGGCCCCATAGACAATTGCAAAACTGTGATGCCGGCTAACAGCCAGCAAGCCCATGACGGCGCTCACCACTCACGTGACACGTGGGTATGCACGTGCGCAAAGAGGCTCCGATTTGAACTTTCCCATAACGGAATATTAATTTGGAGTGTAAATTGTGTCTTTTGTTTTCCTTTCAGGGTCAAAATGTTTAAAGTGTTTAAAAATGTACGTTTAAAATGATTACACAATGTTTGGTTATGAATTCAAAATGCATGCTGCGCGAAGACTGAGGACAGTATTATTCCAGCTTGAATGCCATGATAAAAAGACATTTAAAGAATATAAAAAATTAATAAGAAAAATTTAAAATGTAGAACAGTAGAGGCCATGCGGCCTGCGCAACTTGAATCAGGCGCCATCCGCCTATGATAAAGGTGTTTCATTGTAATTTCTGTATAATTGCTGCGTGCAATTTTAAGGATTTTAGTTGTATGTATGTATTTGAGGGTATTTTTCATGTTTGATTGTTTTACGGCCAAATCACTTGCGACCACATGGCTAATAGCTGCCAAGTCAATACCTGCATTATCCATGCGCTTTGAGAGCTTATTTGTGTAATATCATGTGCGCCATAATTTATTTAAATTCATTAACATCTTAGGAAAAGATATTTCATTAATAACGCTAGTGAGGATCAAGAATATAAGTTTATATTTCCAAAAAGTCACAAATTGTACTAACAAATAATAAGAACAAGGTTGTATCAATGTGCACTATAAGATTCTAAAATAAAATAAAAGGTAGCATATGAGTGCAGAGGCTGAATATATTTTTTATTTAACATGTTAAATAAGTAAGGGTTTCATTTTGAATTTTGATATTATATATATATATATAATATATATATATATATATATATATATATATATATATATATATATATATATATATAAAACTGAGGCAAGCAACCAGTGGTGAAAATAAATTACAAGAGAAAGGAAATTCACACCGCATGCAGAAACAAACATTACAGTCAGGTGAAGGACACATTAAACACAGTTTACAACACGCGCGCCACCACCAAAACACGGAAATTGCAGCGAGGCCACGTAAACATTCCACACAGCACATTGCGCGAACGCAGCTGGCTCAAAGACAGACACATGAGCACATCACACAACATTCCCTCCCTGCGTGCACAAGGACACCATTGCCACGCTACCGCATCGGCGTGACCTTCTTTGTGGTGTTGCCATATCATGACAACACACAGCCAACAAATAGGAAGCCTGCGGCGTAGCACACTTATAAAAGGCCATTATAACACCGCGCCTTCACAGTGCTCATTCTTGTTTTCATGACACGTGCTCGTGCACCATCACCACACCAGTTAATGTAAACTTTTATAATGTAACATGTATACAACTAAATTATTGAAAACAAAAACTTTATTATGGCATATAACATTTGTTATAAAGGGCACATAGGTTAAATTAAATCATTATATGTGTGAATACCAAACCAAATTGAGCAAAATTAGAGAACACAAATAAGCCAAAAGCAGGGACCTCATATATAAAATTACACATCGCTACCGTAACCCTTTCAGGGTAAAGGTAAAATTTTATATGTTTTAATTATGATCAGTGGTTAATAATTTCATTTCTATGTGTTATAATATATATTATCTATATGGGGAATCATTCTAACGTGTGACGCTGTGAGAGATGTTGGGACGTCGCCAAGACAGTCAGCCCACACCACAACCAAGGCATGCTGACGGTGTGCTGGAGTCAGCACGTGCATGACATGGCAAGGACCAGGCAATGCGAGGCGTTTGTCCATTTGTCCTAGCTGCCAGCACGACACGCCCAAACTGCAGCACTGCCCAGAGGTGGAGTCGTGCATTCAGAACCTTACGTTCTGTGCGGTGCCACTACAATAGCAGCGAGCAGCTGTTCCCATGACCAGGCGCGGTTGGCAGCATACGCCGGTGCGAGGCACGCCTTGCGCATGCGCCAGCCATCGCCATGCCAACCAGAGCAGTCAACCCCACCCGCAGCAGGGAGTTAGGAGTTCACTTCCCTCTGCCGCTGCTCAAGGTCACAGCAGCAATATGTTTCTGCGGCCAGCTGTTCGCATAATGCCGGCCACGTTTCGCCGGAACGTATTGCCTGCCAGCCATTTTTAAATTTATTTATGAGGATACCCTAGCACTTAATTACACCACACATAGTCTGTGAGGATCGGATCGCACGTCATATACACGAACTCACTCACTACTATCATGTCACTCACACAAACTACAATATGATCTTAATTAGAAATACACACATGTCACCAATAACGGTTAACATTTGAACAAGCTGAACGGATAGGAAAATAGCGAATATATTTAAGTAGATACCAACGGTGTACTCTGAGAATAACTTGACAAACCATAAACAGAGCACAGCTATTCCTATCTAATGTTGACACCACACAACTGTGTGTCCTTCAGACACCCATAAACACACAAATTGGTGTATTATATCATACTCATATTATATGGTGTAAAGATATTAAATTTCATTACTCCTTCAAGTATGAAATATCAATTCAAAGAAACTTCACAATTGCCAACGAATAATTTTATTTTGTTCCCTTTGGGAATATACTTTTCTACATCATTAGTGTAAGTCAACATGCGACAATGGGTTTTTAAAATAAAGTATGTGTCAAAACACATGGAGAAATTAGGCCTGATTGCAATTGCAAAGTTAACTGAATGTCTCAATTACAACATATCTTAAATAAGTTCACGCCAATTGAAGGCTTTTGAATTAATTCAAATAACTATATTTATTATGATATCCAGTTAATGTCACCCATGCATTTATAGTAGTGACACGTATTTATTTTCTTATTGTTAATTGTGTACCCTGTAAAGCATTCCCTTTTACCCCTGTATGCATATGATTTTCAAGTACATATTAAGGTTTTAAAGTTTTAAGCTCACCAGTAGCCTCATGTCTACAACCTGCTTACTAAGCAAACATAACTGTGACAAGGCTACTAGATAGCCTGGTGCACATAAATAACAAGTTTTAAGTACATCAAAATATGGGAATATAAAGAGATTAAGTTCAAAACTCACAAAATATTAAATATCAATTAAAGCCAAGCCACATCAGTACTTAAGAATAACTTATTTTGTTTCCATCTGGAACTTATTTCAGCACATTTCAGTATATTTTTTCATAAGTAAAGAAGTATTTTAATTGAAATACATATCTCAAGACCTTGACAATTTTCCTCTTGCACACCAAGTCAACTCAGTAACTGGTCCACAATATCTTATAAATAAATTCATGCTAGATAAAGGTATTTGCATTTTAGCAAGCTCAATTTCATTACACACGCACGCACACACACACACACACACACATACATATATATATATATATATATATATATATATATATATATATATATATATATATATATATATAGACACACACAAACCCTCCCCCGACCCCTTCTATACTGTATTGCACTCCTCTGAAGTGAGCCTTACAATTTGGTTTTAAAATTAATTACAGTAGCAGTTGTCAACCAAAACTTTTTTTATTTTTTTTTTAAAGAAAATAGTTAATTGGTTGCCATTAGCAACAGATGATGAAGTTGTTGAATTATTTCAATATCAGACCACTGCATCTTTAGTACGAAGTAAGTATCAGGTGACAACGGTGGATTATGAATCCTTGTTCATACTATTGCTGCTATGACAGCCTCTTAATGGATTATATAAATAAATGTAAATGTTGAATTTGTGTCATATTTCTCTCATGTACCAAATCATTTAATTCTCATTACCCCTAGTTGCACATGTATAGTTAGCAAAAGTGCATCCAAGATGAAGTGAGGCCAAGGACTATAAGAATTAGAGGTTAACCCTACTCTGCTCTCAGCTGGTAAATATTTTGTAAGTGAACAAACAGCCAAGGAGTTTTGACTAATGTAGATGTCAGATCACATTCATAACTTATGAATTTGAAACTTCAAGTCAGTTAAGTGGCACAAAGTAGCACAAATAATATAAAGCCAATTAAAGGCTTTCTTGTAATATAAATAACGAGTCATATTATATTATCCAAATGAGGATAATCAAAAAGATATACTAGCTACAAATACTTACTTTCTGTTCCATTGGGTGTTTTGCACATTATTTCCCTTGTCACCTCTGTGTATTGATGTTTTAATATTAAGAGTTCTAGAGTAACAAGGTTACTATTTTATAAGATTATTGTGAACAAATATAACCTCTATTTTCTTAGATGTACATGTATACTGTCAGAAAATAAAAAACTTACAACACAGTAGTCATAAAAGTTAGATCAGTAAGATAAGACATTGTAGTGGATATAAGTAAAATATTTTTATTGTTCACTAAATATTGTCTATATAACTTAACGAAAATCCAGTATATGTTTATGATACCTCACAATTCATGTACGTGTGGATTTTAAAACTATTCTCAAACTAAAATGTAGCAAGGAATTTATAACAACAAAAAACATTACATATTATAACTACTTTAATTTAATGTCAATGTGTTCTTGATGTAACTATGTAATACTTATCTGGTTAATGGCAATACGATGTTGAGTAACTTAAGAACAGGTCTTAAATAAATATAACATGCCGACTTTTGACAAATGGCCAGATCACTAGGAATATCGCTGCGCCTAACAAAGCACGTCTTTGCTGTGCAGTTTTGACAACATCGGCATGCAAACTTCCTTTCTTACATAAAGCAAACTCTCTAGAATCTAAGTTTCCCCTTTTAAGTAAAAAGAATTTAGTATACATTTAATTACAAAATGTAAATTTCCTATCAAACATAAGCCAGCAGGCACGTAAAATCAAATGTTTAATTGATTCAGATTAACTTCCTAGCACATTGTGAGTGAAGTAACACCACCTGTGCACACAAAAAATTCCACTCATTATCCACGTCCACCACCTAGTATTGCATGGGCTTTTTAAGCATTAAATGAGGCTATGTATGTACCTCCTTCTTTTCTGTTTTCTCAATACACAATGTGCATAAACATTTTCCAGTATTTTAAACCATGTAAGAAACTTCCAATGTAATACTAATTAATTTCTTCTTCCTTGCCAAAATTTCTTTCAAATTAACTTAAATTCGAATCTTAATCTTTGTGAAACAGTGCCTTGAATTTAGTATTCCACCCTTGACACTGCCTCTATGTATATTATTCGCGAATGCCACCAAGCGCCTCCAAGACGACGATTTAGGCCTGAGCTCGTCGACCCCACCGCTTCAACCCAACCCTACCAGGACAACTACTACAAAACATGTACTCTAGAGCAGCTGGGATGGACTGCTATTTCAACCTGGGGGATAGTGTAACGGGCTCCAGGAGGCTGCACACGAATTAAGGTACTACAAGGTATAGATTCCTTTGCGAGCCTCCTGTTTATTCAACAAGCCTGGCTGACCCACTGCCACCAGAGTATAAATGATCCGAGCACATACCCCCACCCCGGTGGCAGCGAGAGCTTGTACTGGGATGACGTCAGTGCCGGAGCGGCTCAAAGCAGAAGGCTACAAGAGTTAAGGGTCTAGAGGAGCTCTAGCCTGGACAGCAATCAACCCTTCTGATAATTTTTGAGCATAACTCGGCTAAGCAGTAGGGTGTCATCCCCGATCTCGAGCCCCATTAATTACTACCAGATAAATACGTTGGCAAGGTTAGGAGTAGCTGCGTGGTATTATTCTCAATATTCTTGTTATTAACTTACCCCCAAGTAATGTAAAGTATTTGTATTCCTTGTTGTAATGTAATTAATTTACTATTCTGTTCAAAGTTTGAGTTTATGTAATAAACGTGTTTTGTAGTAATCCATCTTTTATTGAATAGCCATCTAAGACAAGCTACCCCCCACGTAAGCCCCTGTCCTAAGGAGTAGTATTGTGGAGAAAGTGTTAAAGACAGTAGATATCGGGAGGAGAATACGAAGGAGTAGAGGACTTAGGAAGGGAGCCCTTACAGCATGAAATTGTTCCAAAAGTAAAGTATGACTATATATATCTGTTTTGTTGTGTATTGTGTTGTGTTTGTAACCTTGTCAAAACAGTAAACCAATGCAGTAAAATGATGAGTTATAGGGTATAACAAATTTGAAGCACTTCCACAAGTCTGAAGTGGACTGAACCTGGGGCTTCTGAGGTGCTGCTCTCAACAGCCTGGAGATGGCATGCCATTCTATCCTTTGGTGGGCTATGCTTTGTCTCCAGTCCACAAGTGATGTCTACTGGAAGAACTGCTTAATTTGGGCAACTTTTCCCTTTTGGTTGCACAAACTACGGGTGCTGACATTTCACAATGCAGCCAGTTGACACATTTTGTAAATTATTGTGACAGTTACTTAAATGTATTTATATCAGTAGATAACCGCAGCAACAACTATCATCATGGTGGTCGTAGAATACAGTGTTAGGATATCAACATAACTACACATAATATTCAAGACATTTAGAATTTTGAAATTTTAATTTTTCATGTCATTGTCATGGTTCAGATTACCGGAAACCAAAGCAGTTGTCATCCAGCTGGAATGATATTAAGGGTCCTGTGCCTGAAATAAAATTTTCTATGTGCATATATTTTTTCTGGCTTCTCTTTATGTAATTACATTCTTCTAACATTATTAAATGGTACATATTTTCAGTACTTAACGCCTTTAGGTGATGACAGTAGATTCTAACATTTGTGTTGTATGTGAAAAAAGTGAAAATGTACGTTTTGATTTTGGGCCTTTATTCTGTTTTAATTTTTCTGGTATCGTGTTTGTAGTGTGTGCACGGGATCATGCATTCCTTTCCACAAATGAAGAAGAGATGTTACGTGAAGAGTACAGTGATTTGTCCAAACATGTGGATAATCTCGAACCACAGTGTTCATCTGGTTTCTCAGTTCAGTCATCACAGCCAGAGATTTCAAGGTTGACATCAGAGACGAGAGACAAAGACTCTAAACAACTGGCGGATAAGACAAGTTCTTTTGAGAGTGCTGATATTACCACTGGTTCAACAATTACAGAAACACCTTTCCAGTGTTCATTTCATCCTGCTCAATTCTCTGAAAATAGTGCTCTATACTTAAATATAAGAACGCACACTGGTGAGAAACCTTTCCAGTGTTCATTATGTTCTGCTAAGTTCACTCGAAGGTGTGATCTGAACTTACACATCAGAACACATACTGGTGAGAAGCATTTCCAGTGTTCACTATGTTTTGCTAAATTCACTCTAAAGTGTAATCTGAACTTACACATCAGAACACATACTGGTGAGAAGCCTTTCCAGTGTTCATTATGTTCTGCTAAATTCTCTCAAAAGTGTGTTCTGATCTCACACATAAGAACACATACTGGTGAGAAGCCTTTCAAGTGTTCATTATGTTCTGCTAAATTCTCTCGTAAGGATGCTCTGAACTTACACATGAGAACACATACTGGCGAGAAGCCTTTCCAGTGTTCATTATGTTCTGCTAAATTCCTTCATAAGTGTGCTCTTAATGTACACATAAGATCACATACTGGTGAGAAGCCTTTCCAGTGTTCAATATGTTATGCTAAATTCTCTCGAAAAAGTCATCTGAACGTACACTTGAGAACACATACTGGTGAGAAACCTTTTCAGTGTGCAATATGTTCTGCTAAATTCTCTCATAAGCATGCTCTGAACTTTCACATGGGAACACATATTGGTGAGAAGCCTTTTCAGTGTGTAATATGTTCTGCTAAATTCTCTCGGAAGTCTGACCTGTACTCGCATGTAAGATCACATACTGGTGAGAAGCCTTTCCAGTGTTCATTATGTTCTGCTAAATTCTCTCAAAAGTGTGTTCTGAACTCACACATAAGAACACATACTGGTGAGAAGCCTTTCAAGTGTTCATTATGTTCTGCTAAATTATCTCGTAAGGATGTTCTGAACTTACACATGAGAACACATACTGGTGAGAAGCCTTTCCAGTGTTCATTATGTTTTGCTAAATTCCTCCATAAGGGTGCTCTTAACGAACATATAAGAACACATACTGGTGAGAAGCCTTTCCAGTGTTCAATATGTTCTGCTAAATTCTCGCGAAAGAGTCACCTGAACGTACACATGAGAACACATACTGGTGAGAAGCCTTTTCAGTGTGCAACATGTTCTGCTAAATTCTCTCATAAGCATGTTCTGAGCATTCACATGGGATCACATACTGGTGAGAAGCCTTTCAAGTGTTCATTATGTTCTGCTAAATTATCTCGTAAGGATGTTCTGAACTTACACATGAGAACACATACTGGTGAGAAACCTTTCCAGTGTTCATTATGTTCTGCTAAATTCAGTTCCAAAATAAAAATCAAGCGACACACCAGAATACACATGTGAAAAATTTGCCCAGTGTTCATTATGTTCTCATAAATTCAGTTTGAGTGTTGAAACCATGACCTCATGAGACACATGGTTGAAAAATATTGTACATAGTTTAACAATTTCTTTAGGAAAAATTTTATTATTGATTCATGTAGAGATGAATGTGCTGTAATATATACAGTCTGAAATGTTGTAATAAATTGCATGTCGTTTATCAATTCCAGTATAGAGTTGTTACTTTTAACAGTCAATTTTTATATTGTTGAATATTATGGTATGTACTAGTTCATATTCTCTTTGCTCAGTTATTCCCGTAGCCTAGCAGTAGGTTATTTTAATTTATTGAACATGCCATCCATTTTAATATACTGTATATAAAATTATATTATTTTTAAAAACAAATGTTTGTAATAAGAATTTCTAAAATTTTTAATTTATTTTCTTATTTTAATTACATCAAATTAATGTGTGATTTAAGTGTGGTTATAGTTATGCTTAGTATTTAATGTTTCTTTTTTGAGAACTCTTTGGCACACAAGTTTTTAATTTCCTTTGACAGTGCTAGATATGTTGAGCTTGTCACAAAAGCACTGCTTCTTGGTGGGATGTTTAAGCAGGTCACGATATGTGTGTCCCACTGCAAAATTATGTCTGAAATTCTGTGAATAGGATGTTACGAAACGAGATAGTATAATTAATTGAGGCAACTCATACTTGCATATCAATAGAGTTGAGAGCTGGAAATAGTAATTTTTTTGTTTGAAATGTGATAAGATGGACAAACATTATTACATCTGTATCTTGGAAATATAACAGAATCCCCTTGATTTATGTCACCATCGAGAAGTTGTTGGGGTAGCTATTAGATTTTTTTTTTCGCTCGATGTGCCAGTGAGACGTATCCGCGGCGTTCATGAGGGATGGAGGTTATAATAAAATTAAAAGAACTAAATTTAATTTTTTTTTTTTTCCGCACAGCTATTATTTACAATGTTAAACTATCTTTCTCCAATGTTAGTCTTGTTGTTCTTAGTGAGTGCATTATCTTAATTGTAATTAAAGTCCTTCTCAATATATCTTTATTAGTTGTCATTTAATTCTCACTCATTATTAACACATGTTCATTTTATCCATTGCCATCATTCCAAAAGTCTTCCACTCACATTCAGTTCATAGTCCTGCATGTCAGTCTCTCTCTTCATTGCACCAATGCTCGCAGTCCACGAACTTCTATTCCGCTGGTCTCTCTCGCTGCCACTCAAAGCTCTGCTAATTTGTCTCTACTCTGTCTTCGCACACCTTTTGCTTAAGTATGCGTAATCCTCCAAAATCTCAAACTGACTGCTTGGAGGCCTATCTTGGCATAGGTAGTCCCGTTGGCCCGGTCTAGTAGGTTCATCACACCCCAAGTCTTACTGAAAGATGTAAAGGCATTGACCAAAACATAATTTAGTAGATAACATCAAATTAAATCCGCTGAAGGTGAAGAGCACACAAGTCGTGATAGACTTATTGCAACAGCACATGGTGGCCGGACTTATTGAATTGCCGCCTGCTTCTTTGACAACTGTGACCGTGGCACACTGTTTCCTTACTGTAGTGGGACTGAGCAAGGGAAGCGATGAAAGGCAGCAATATGTAACACTGCCCACTCCTTAAGTGTGTTTGTCCTGAACAGACTCTGCAACATCCAGACCTTCATAGAGTGTTAGTCGTTCGATATGGATAACCTTCAGCTCTGTCCAAGAGTCTTATTGCCATTACCAACATTTCTGTAGTTATGAGCAGTATCCTTTTCGCCCCTGTGGGTGTTGCAGCCACAACATTTATCCTTGAAATACCTCGCCTGCCTTTTCTTGTCATACAGTATCTTCATCTTGTCGCTACTTATTCTGAGGGGCAATTGAGCAAAATCATTAATGCCAGATAGTATGTGCTATAATTTTCTGGTGTAATCAGGGGCAGCAGCTTACCCTTCTGTCGGTCGGTCAAACAGGAGTTCCACAGAAAGGCATAGCTCTCTTCCAAACAACATCCATCGTGGTATTTCCCTTGTAGCTTTGTTAACTGCAGAGCGTGAACAGGGAAAAACAATGGAACTTTTGAATCCCATTTCCTTTTGTTTTTCTGCCACAGAGATTGACAGGTACTGCTCAAGAGAACGGCTTAGCGTATCGAACATTCCATCAGACTGGGGAGTAAGGCTGCAGTCCTAGTGTTTTTCATCCCCAGAATCTTTGAATATTTGTACCTCCTGGAACACAGCAGCTTCAAAGTTTCTTCCCTGATGAGAATGGAGTTCAAATGGCACCCCAATCCTCGAGAAGACATGCCTTATTAGTACATCAGCAACAGTATGTGCTTCCTGGTTTGCAAGGGGAAAATGACATCAGGCCACTTAATAAACTTGGGCCACCAGTAGATGCTGATTACCTCTCTCTGTGACAGGCAAGGGACCCAGAATATCTACTGCCATCCTCTTGACTGGGGCTCTTACATTATAATTCTGGAGGTGACCTTGTCCCCTGGTCTTTGGTCCCTTCCTCGCGGTGCAGGTGTCGCACATTGGGCACCAGTTCTCAACATGTTCCAACAATGAAGCCAGTATAACCTCAGTCTAACTCTGTCGAGGGTCTTATTAATACCAAAGTGACCACGGGCTGCAGTGTTGTACAATTTCTTTAAGACTTTGGGAACCCTGCATTCTGGAAGGACCAACTGTAAGCATGTGTATTTTCCATTGTTACTTTTCCAGTTCCTGTAAAGCATGCCATTCTTCAGTAGAAGGGAAAACCATTGTTCCCAGTATGCTTTGACTGCTGCGCTCAGGCTGGATGTCTTGTCCTATTTTGTCTGACAGCCAGCTTCTTTTCCCTCTAGTAATGGATGTAAAGTGAGGCATTTAGCTAATCTTTCATAATACCATCACTCCAGGTAGGTTATTCTTGACAATGAACAGAACTTTGAATTCTTATCCTCTGTACCTTCAGCAATTCACCACTCTTTACTTCTTGGTGTTCAAAGTGACAACAGATTGATTCACCTTAGAAAGTGCATCTGCATTGCTGTGAATGTGTCCAGATCTGTGTTGTATTTCACAGTCATATATTTGAAGATGCAGTAGCCACGAGGCTATTTGACGTTGGGGTTCTTAAAATTAAGTAACCAGTAGGGGTGGAAGTGGAAAATTGCCTTCTCCATTGCCAGAAGCTCACTACGTGTAACACAGTAATCTCTCAGGCTTGTGCAATGCCTTAATTAGATATTCTTGTGGCCTCTCCTTCCCATCTTGCAGCTGAGATAACACAGCTCCACTGCCTACATCATTAGCATCAGTATCCAATATGTATTTTCCCCAACTTTTCAGGAATACCAGGACTGGTGGAGATATCAGAATTTTCTTTATGTTGCTAAAGGCAAATTGACACTCCGTGGGCCGATGAAATTTCTATTTTATCTTAGTCACTGTATGCAGTTGATTGGCTATCATAGCGAACCCAGGTACAAATTGATGGTAGTGGCCGTTTTTGGCTGTGGTGAATGTTTTATAATGATTAGATGGTAGAAGGACAATACGAGAAAGTCACAGAATAAAACGTGAGATACCGATGCCAGCATTCCTAGCGGTGGAACTGTTTCTATGGTGATAACGATAAGCTATTTATTGAATTGGCAGTCAGAGTATTTTTGATGCTTTTTAATTTTAAATTTTTTGCTTGCGTGGTTATTTATTATGGCAGGAAAGATTTGTGCACTTTTTGCTGCAATAATTACAACGATGCAAACTGCAGCAAATCCTTTTTTAGATTCCCAAAGGATGCAAGTTAGTAAGTACACGAGCTGTAGTGGATAACATTTTCCATTAATCTTATTATTGTCAGTGTGTTTAATTGCAAATTCCATTCACACAATACGTTAATTTACTTAAATACTGCTTTGTCGTTCTGTAAGTGCAAGCAAAGGGTGCAGAAATGTAAGAGAGCAGACCTGGATGTAATGAAGAAAAAAAAATACTGGCAGTTTATACATGAGAACAGTGTGTTCCATCCATTTTAGAAAAGAGGATTTTCGCAGCCCAAATTTGCTTTCACAGGTACAAGAACAAAATCTCTTGAATATCGTAGGTGCTATTTCTAATCTTGTACACTGAAGGGCCTTACGAAGTTTTATAGCCCTTAACTTGAAAGGTGCTGGTTTGTTTTAATTGGAGCTATACCTTCAAAACATAAAAGCAAGCAAGGTTTACATATACAGTATTGGTCTATTAAACCAGCGAGAGACTATTTTTCAAGTGTGTGTATTGTTCAGCAGGTTGAGCTAAGGAAATAATTAATGGATTGCTTCAGAAAATCTGTTTACATATTTGTGTCAGTGATTGCTTGTGCAATGTTTACGTATTCAGAATTGGTCTATTTGTTCAAGTGGGTGAAATTCAGCAAGTTGAGCAGAGGATAAAATGGATTGATTGCTTCAACATGATTGTTTACATATTTATGTCGGTGATCGCTCATACAAATGTTTACATATTCAGTATTGGTCAATTAAACTGGCTGGAACCTCTTGTTCAAGTGTGTGAATAGTTCAGCTAGTTAACCTAGGGATAAAATTGATTGATTGCTTCAACGTAATTGTTATCATATTTATGTCAGTGATTGCTCGTACAAATGTTTACATATTCAGTATTGGTCTATTAAACTAGCTGGAGCCTAGACTCAAATTTATTTAAATTTGTTGTCGAGGGAAATATGAATAGTATCTACTAAGAAGTGCAGTAACTTTCTGACCATTGTATCAGTTTATTGTCCAAAAAATGTGCTGTGTGTCAAGTTACAGTGTTTACATTGTTTATTTAGGTTTACATGCCAATCTTCACTGTTTACCTACAAACTTAAGCATATTTATTTGTTTATGTACTTTTTCAGTGTATTTTCATACTTTGGAATGTTATTGTTTACATTTGGAAAACTCTGCATTTGAATACAGTAAAATCCCGTTGTAGCAAATACGGCAACCGCGAGAAGACGGGTATAACGAGGTCTTTTTGAGGAACCGTCAAAAATCACAAAAATATTCCATGAAAAATTGTAATTTTACGAGTTGAAATATGTGCTTCGAGATAGTGTGAAGCAGGCTTGCAGCGGGACTCGTGACCGTGTGAAGCACGCTTTTGTTATCTGTCTGCCATAACTCCACTCCCTCGCCCCGCCACCTCGTTTCCCGAAATAACTTGTCCAGCTCTCATGTGTCATATTCTGCCACCTTGCCATCTAACTCCCCCTCTCATGCAAACCAGGAGCATTGTTCTATAAATAGAATACCACCCTTTCTACCTTGACACTGTTTTCATGAACCAGTTCTGCTTTTCCGTAGTCGTTCACGGTCATTGTGCTGTCAACTGTGTTCTATTTCAAACAACGTGGTGTATGTCAGTTGAACGTTATTGTTGAATGAAAACAAGTTTCTTTTAAACATAACAGTCCAAGCAATAGCTGGAATCGAATACAGCTACTTATTAACAGATTTTCACCGATTTTTTTTCCCATACCGTGGCATACCAATTACAGATAGGAACACAACCACTACTACATTTTATTGCTGTACTATAACAAACTTAATTTGTATCCATTTTTATAAAGTTTTCTTTAATTTTTGCTGGTTTTGAGTTAAGTCTCACACCAGGCAGGTTTCGTTAGTTGAAAACGTATAATTTTCTAGTGACTGCCATATTTTCTGGCATAATTCTAGCACTGGCACTATTCACACCCCCGTTTTTATGGTGCGAATTAGGTGAAAAAACTTTTCCATTCATATTTCACGCAGCATGTTTCTCTCAACGAGCAATGTAATGCTAACGGGCCCATACGGCAAGCGCTTTGTTAGACTGTGCCCGCGCTGCAAACATGTAAACAAAATCAGTCACTGAGTTTATTTTTATGTGGGTGATTTTATTAGTGCAAAGGGAATAGTTTACCTTTATATTAATTTTTGTTTAGTACGAATGCATAATGGGTAAATATGCCAGTCAAACTGCTTCATTTAAACTTCAGGTAATAGCATATGCAGAGGATCATGGCAATTGAGAAGCTAGCCAAAAATTCATTTTTTTTTTTTAGTTTAACGTGCATGTCATGTTTTCCCAATACTGGGCCGCTGTTACGAAGTGAACCTGACTTGTAACGACGGCAGTGGTGGGCGGGCGGCGGCCACCGCCCACCGGGCCAGAATAATTGTGTAGCAACCACCGACCGACAGTTGCCCCATTTGATCTAGTGCCGAGCGACACTGGCAAGATGCCCGCCCAGCCACATTGCAAGGGATCTAGGTGCTCGCCCAGCTACGTGCACAGGGCAATGTTTTCACTGCTACCCCCAGCACATGAGTGATTTAATTTTGAATATGTATCTTCATATCTATTGTCAAGAAATAAAGTGCTGTGTTTTTAAAAAAAAACGTATCCCCACGGTTGGCGAGGGATTACTTATAGTAGACCTCATTTTAATGTTTACATGCACGTGTCTTTGCGATTCCTTGCATAATTCACGCACCCTAATTTTTTGCACTAAAAGCTTGTAAAATAGGTGCGAAAATTATGCCAGTTAGTACGAGTTTGTTTGAGGCGGTCATGCGGAGCTGTGACGGGTGGGTTATCGCTTGCAGGGCAGTGCTTCGGAGGCAGAGTAAGCGATAGCGGGAAATGCTGCGTAAGCTGGGCAACTGATTGCGGGACAATGATGCATAGGCTGAGCAACTGATAGCAGGCTGAGCGGCTATACTTACGTGGCGCAGTCAGATTTTCCTGTCATTTTCACGCAATCAGTTTTCATATAACAGAATATTTTTACGCTCTGGTATTTTGAACATAATTTAAAAGCAATTTAAGGTGATTTTTAAGCAGTAGGCTCTACTGGGGATCAAAATTTTTTTTGATTCGGAGACAGCGAGAACGCTCTTATATCGAGGATCGAACCTGGAACGGTGACATCTCGCTATAACAGGACTCTACTGTATTAATTTGTGTTATTTAGGTTATGTTTGCACCAACTACCAAATATTTTTTAAGAATTATTAAAGAAACAACTGAATGAGAACTTTAATAGTTTCCTTTCTTGGTAGTCTCTTACCCCTTACACACCCGAAGGTCTTTATATCTTTACCTACAATTTTACTGTGCAAATATCGTAATTTCTGTACATAGTGAGTTTGCAAGTAATTTCCATTTGAATGAGTGGAGAGTTGTTGAATACAGCTTTTGATGGCAAGAATATTTCTTCTACAGGCAGTGTATCAAAGTTAATTCTGTGTGATAAACACCATGTACTGACACCATACACCATACACTGTAATTGCAGCAGTGGAGATGTCATCAGGTTGTCTAGAGGTAGTAAGTCAGTGTATACATTGCAGTGTGTGAACCAGCTGTCGAGTGAGGATTACCAACAAAGCCAATTAAAATTAGTAACAACATTCCCCTCTCCTGCCATTCTACTAACAATTGTTTAGATAATTGTGTACAAAACTTTCAAACAATAATATATATTTCCCTCCTGAGAGTTATCGTTACATTTCAGTGGTATTTCTTATAATTTTTTTTACAAATAAATAAAGGTTTCTCTCTCTCTCTCTCTCTCTCTCTCTCTCTCTCTCTCTCTCTCTCTCTCTCTCTCTCTCTCTCTTTGCATGCGCACACATATAATTACACACGTACATATGTATATATATATTTGAACTTTGTGCATGCAGCTATGGTATTAACTTAAAGGGAATGATGCACGAAAGCAGTATATTTACCTGATTTTCGATATAAGTCGTTTTCCAAAGAGTTTATTGTAATTTTTGGCTCAACAAGACGTAGTTATTAATTTCCAACACCTTTTTATGTTGTTAGATTTTCACTGCCTTAATTATTCTCAGAGCACTGATGGAAGAAATGAAAGATTTTTTTTTTTTTTCTTATCTTCAATCAGAGCTCCAAGAATAACGAACGCAGGGAATTTTTACCCATGTAATAAGATGTTCAAAATTATTTACATCTTGTCGAACCAAAAATTTTGGAAAATCCCCTGTAAAACAAATTGTGACAAAAGTTTATATAAATATACAATTTTCGTGCACCATTACCCTTAAATTACATGTTTTTGAAGGGGTTTTTTTTTGCCACATTCTGCAATGCTGATAAGTGACTGAAAGTGATATGCTTAATGGCTTGAGTACATGTGTCTGTATGTACATACTATAAAATATTTTTACCAATTGCATTTTCATTCTAGCGCTAGCTGTACTGCATAAATTGCATTAGTAAAAGTTTTTGAATTGGGGGAAATGATTGCTTAAAATGTTTGAAGATTACCATTTAGTTATGTTCTGAAATACTCTCCTGAATACAGTAGACCTTATTTGTAATTTGCGTAGTATTTAAATTGTTTATCTCATCTATAATCTCGGAAATTTTACTTAAGTGTCACGATATCAGAGGTGATGGAAAAATTTTTATATTTGGTATAGGAGTACCATTTTGTTGTTGAATACTGTAAGTATTTTGCAGTCAATGTTGCTACTTCCTCTATGGATTATTTACACTAGCTTATAAAATGGATGTATTAAGTAGGAAGTGGAGTTCCAATGCATGTATGTACTATATGAACACACTATGTATGGTGTTCAAAGTAACGATCATAACACTTCTACGAACTGTAATTGAGGTACTCTCCATAGGCACTAACATAGTTTTCTAAGAGGTAATGTGACCTGAATTTGTCGAGTAAAGAAATAGCATATTTTATATTTTACCATGGAACGAAACTTATTAAAATGCTAAATTGCCAAATCGCAACAACGTCTGAAAAAGTGACTTAATAGCTTCTGAATAATGCTGCTATATATTAAAACACTGTTGTACTAAATGCTAACATTGAACACATTCTCACTATGTGTGGTATGTTTGGGTCTTACAATACTGTTTCATTTTGCAGAAATACTAACAAATAAAACATTTTAACAGGTGTGAGGTGAGAAGTTTACCATAAACTTGCAATAATATGAAGTGGTCAATTAGCGCCTATCAGACCAGCATTGGGAAGAAGTGTGGGAATGGGGAGGAGATACTCTTGCCTTCTGTACTCGACTGTGCCACTCCAGTAGTCACAAATTTGACAGTATGCCCATTTCAATTTAAAATTCCCCCAATCCTGAGTTTTTACGTACTAAAAAGATGCTTTATGTTTGGTTAATGAATAGCCACTAGATATTGCCAAACTACAGAATAGTCCTTTGTTTATAATTTTTTGTTACAGCCCCCAACATTTCAGAACTGGTCAATCAGATTATGAAGAAGTGACTGAGGTTTTAACTGTGTGTTACTTTTGGTTGAAGCATGGCTTCCAGTGTTGACAGCTGGACTCTCGTGGGTTAACCATAGCTGCCTGTGTTTCATATGAGGCAGTGTGGTTGTGGCATAACTGCACGACAAAACTGGTTTATACATGTAAGAAAGCAGAATGAAAACCATACCTGTTTCAAATGGAAATATGTAAACAATATATTTCATTGCTAATTTAATGATGATAGCTTCAAAAAGCAGTATGTAATATTTCAGCATCTCATTTTGTTGCGAGACCAATCATATATATATATACATTAGTGTTTAGAGAGCTAATTTTGGTTATAGTAATGGTTTTTGCATTCATGCCAACTAAGGAAATGTTGTAGTTCCATTCCAGTTTAATTTTTTTTTTTACAGTAAAAGTCACAATGTTATATCACTAACTGTAGTAGAGCTATATTTAATTAATCTTGCATGTAACCAACTCTACACAGCGGCCATTTAGTATGGCTCGAGCCTTGGATCTGTGCGGCGACGTCACCTGAGCACCACGTACACCTGAGACAAACACGTGTCCACACTCACATTTGTAAGTTGTGAAGTTGGTTTACATGAGCAACTTATTTCGTAATGAAGGAGAAATTGGCATAACTAGTGGTTATTGGTTATTTTTGTTACAAGCCTGTAGAGAGTACCAGAATATGATAGGAAGGCTACCGTTGTAAATGAGAAAGTAAACATACTTACTGTGTAAAGTAAATAATACAAAAGAAGTACTATCCAGACAATACAGTTTTAAAGGCAGTTTATTAAGGTTAAATGTGTAGAGTAATTGCTTGTATGGTAGTACGATAGAATGTACAGCAATTCATGAACGTTTCACAAAAGTACAACTTCAAGCAGCCAATAACATGCCACAATTAGCTGCCAGTTTCTTTGTTTTAGTAGTTATAGCTCTGTTCCTGAAGAAATTGGGTGCTTGCGCTTGTTGAAGTTCCGCAAAAATCATAGTTTAGTAAGCTAACTAAAATTAGTCTGTTGTACCATACTCTAGACCTAAATCTTAACTACTGGTGATATTTTAGTACGGACTTCAGTCTAATTCTGTTATGGTTGACACATTGGCAATGTGCAAGTTACCGCTTGGCCAAACCTCTTCCCAATTTTTAACCTGCTAACCTGCAGTACTTTGTCGCAATGTTGGGTAACAAGTTACTCAGTAATGAGTTACTTTAATGTAACGTCTTGGGGTGGTAATGCTTTACATTTTTTTGTAAGTTAACGTGTAACTTAACTAAGGTACTTGCTAATTGTAACTAACAGAAAATATGTAAGTTAATTTTAGGTTACTTTTCACTTCAAAGTATTGTAGTTTCATCTCATGTGCAGCAAGAATAGCTGAAGTAGGGGAACTTCATGAGTGACAAGTAGGGGGTTCTCACTTGATGTCAGTGCACATTCCTAGAATTAGTGTCATTACCTATGCTGCCATCTGCTCTGTCTGCTTCATGCTTATTTTTTCTTACTTGTGAACTTTGGGAAATAACTAGTGCTCTTGAAATACCAAAATGGACAGGGACAGTGAAGAAAATTGCCATTTCTTAGACTTAAAAGATTGTTTCTTTTTTTAGTACCTACAGAAAATAACCACGACATAGATGTTAAGAGATATACAGAATGGAACTGAACTTTACCGACAAACTTCGGCAGGTGATTCCTCATCTAAAAATAGGTTGAAAACATACACGCAACATATAGCCTAAGTCTATTCCGAAGCGGTGAAAACCACCCTTGAAAGTGTAATTGAAGCAGATTTTTTCCTAGTAACGCAGCCAGAATGAACAATAGATGTCTTGTGTTTCCAGATACTACATTATTAAACGACGAAGTACAAAGCACAAAAATATAGGCTCCAATAACAACCCGCATTCATGACAATTGCGGTGTTGGCAGCACATTTGTGCAAATAAAGATGTAACTGCACCACTTTGTTTCTTTTTTCCTGTGGATTTGTTATCAACCGTACATGGTGAACAAAACTTCCATCATGTGTATTTATCTAAATGCCGCAGTTTAAGAGAAATTAATTCATAATGTTCCAACCACGAATCTTAATGTCTGGCATATAGCAACACATTTACTGTCGGTGGATTGTTACTGTTTTAAATGACACCATGTAATGTTGGAACAAGTTGTGTGTCATGTTTTATGTGTACCTACCCCAACAAAATATCGCTGATATGCACGTAGGGTCCATGGTGGCGCAGTGCAGTGATGGATCCAGGCAGTTTTGTAAGAGGGACAAAGTGTTCTTCTGCTGCCCTCCCCCCCCTTTTTTTTTTTTAATTTTACTTTAAGGCAAGTAAAGTATTGGGTTAAAACATAGTTAGTACTGATGTGGTATTTTTTTCTGTAGTAAATTAAAAATTGAATATTTTAGCTATGCAGAAACCTCTACTTGAAAATTATATGATGTAAAGAGCAATTCAGTTTCATTTACAGGCGTTGTCATCACATGAACATGTTAAGTACCTACTCACTACAGCACACACTCTAGCTTTACTTTATAAAATAACTTGATGACTTTTCCTATGCCAAAAATTGATTACACTTTCATTATTAATTGAAATAGTTCTTCATTTTTAAAAAATAATATTGTTAAAATAGTCATTCTCTCTTGAGTTACAGTACTTTGACTAAGCGATAAAAATCTACCACAATTATTAACACAGTGTAAGTAAACATAGGCCCTAATGTATTTACAGGCATATCACATAAACATGAAAATGTAAAATGTAGGCCTACAATATAAAACAGATCATCTACTGTAAACCATAGTATAATTTTGCTTACTGTAGTCTCGTTTTCAACAAATGTTTGTAATTCTTGGAATTTACTTTTTTCTCTTTCAGCAGATAGTGTAGAGCTAAGTTTGCCAGTCTGTGTTGAGTTTTTTTTTAAAGCAAAAACAAACCTATCACAATAGTTTATACAGTTAAAATAAAAAAGTTTTATTTACAGGAATGTTACATAAACAAAAGCATTAAGGCTTGGTCTCACATGCTATATAAATTTTTTTGTAACTTTCTTTGTGGTGAAATACTTGAAAATGTCTCATTATAGCAATAGCTCTTCTATATATTACAAATGTCTTGAAATTTTGACTCCAAATTGTATTTGCAAATTATATTGTAGTTATAAAAAGGGGAGAATCTTAAAATTGATACTTTACATGTCAATACTTCATGATTTATGTTTTAAATGCAAGGTATTTTATATTGTTAAAGCGCTGTAATTCTACTTTCTAAGTAAGTGTTCATAAACAGCTGAAATAATCAAAAATACAGTATTTCAATATGAAGAGTGAATCACCACCTTAAGCATGCTAGCGTCCACTACAGCACTGACCCTCCAGCTATACATTGGATTTTTTTCCTTCTTCTTCTTCTTCTTCCTCCTCTTCTTCTTTTTCTCCGGTTACATCTCAAACAAATCGATGTCATGTACATAATTTTTGGAATAAGCTTTTTCACTTTTAGAAGATTGTATAGATAAGTTCTTCAGTCTCTTGATTTATTTTAATCAATCACAATCGTTAATACAGTGTTAGTAAAAATGTATTATTTACAGGTATATCATGCATAAACATGAAAAAAAGTTTAGCGCACACGTCACTACAACGTAGCATCTCTTGATGTACGTTATAAATTAACTTTGCTTGCTTTTCTCTAAGCAAACAAATCAATGGCATGTTCGTAATTCATAAAATTAGCTTGATCACTCTCGATAGACAGTATAGCTATTTTCACCAATCTCTCTTGAGTCATATTGGACCTAAGATATCTGTTATAATCAATTTCAATTTTCTGCAGCTCCGTTTACACCCAACAGATGTTGGCAGGGTTATGTAGATCCTTAATGCTACACAAACGTTGGGAAAAGCTTCCACCAGGTCTCTGCTATGAATTAAGTTCAGTAGCTCAAGAGCATTTAATTTCTGTAGGAAACTCATATATGTTCAATTCTTCTGGATACTTCTTAGCTAAATCTACAGCTTGTGTTTTCAGATTTTGATCGTTTATAGTGTGTAATTCTTCTCCATGCAGAAATGAAAAGTTTTCGTTAAGTTGTTAAGCACTATTCATCCTTGTTATTAGTTCACTCAAGATAATGTCCACTACTTCTTTTACAGACTGACAAAACCTCTCTTCAGCAGAAAAATGCCCTGCTTCATCCTGTGTTATTTCACTGGGCATCGTTTTCTTTTTTTGCCACTCTGTGTTTTCCCATAGTCGGTTCCACGCCGATACTTTCTGCCATTACTTTAACTGTTTTTAGCCACTCACTTGGTGTATTTCTCAATCTTTCTATTGTGTTGGTCAGTCCTTTCAATATCCCAATCGACCTTGACAGGATTATGTCACCTTTTTGGACTTCTTTGTTTACTCTATCGATTTCTTTCAAGAGTTCAGCCAATGCAACCAAATACGAAATGAACCAAAAATCTAGCAATGCACGAAGAAGACTTCCAACCTCCAACTTGATTTCTGGTTGGTATTGCCCTTCTGTAAGCTCGTTTAGAGCTTCTTTCACTCCGTGGATATTTTTGGTAAGGGCTTATACAGCTTCTGACTTAGCAGACCATCTGGTCTGGCTTGTTCTCGTTAAGTTGGTTTTGGTGTGTTTTTTTTCATAATTTCCCATCATTAAGTTAAAAATGCAAAAAAAGTGTAGTCTGTGGATTACACCAAACACATTAAGAGTTTTCAGCAGAAACTGATGATGCATGCATCCCAACTAGATTTGAAGAGTGGGCTATTCATGGAACAAACATCGCTAGTGGGTTGTTTTTCAAGATTCTGGCCTGCACACCTTTGTAAACACCTGCTATGTTTGAGCCATTGTCGTAAGCTGTCTATGGCAGATTCTTATTTCAAGCCCGTCTTTCCCCAGTTTTTTCATGATTGTCTGTGTCAAGTGATCACCTGTTTTCCCAGTGACTTCCAAAAAATCTATAAAAACTTTCTTGAGTTAACACTCACCCTTTTCATTTTATGTGACATATCATATTACTTGACTCATTTGTTCATTGTTGGAAACATCAGGGTTACAATCAAACATATTTGTGTAATACTTGGCTTGAATTACATCAGCAATTATTTTCTTTCGGACAAGATCGCTCATCATGTTGATCTCAATCTGTATGGTTTTTGATAAATATGAAATGTGGTCTTTTTATTTTAGTTCTGCAAGAGCTGTTTTCAATGTAGGATTATGTTTGGATAGTAGGCCAATTAGATTCAAAAAGTTTCCTTTCTCATGGGAGGCAAATGAAGAAGTGAGCTGATTTTGTGTTTCCTTTGAGCCTCACAACAGGAGACAGTTTGTATGGCTAACATTGCTGTCAGTGCCATTCTGTTGTGTAAGCGTGGCAACATTGAAAGTCACTGACCATCTTTTTTTTTTCATTTATTTATACGCCTGACGTATACACCCGCAGCCACCGCCACAGCTAGTCGCTCCCTTTTCAACCCATCTTTGAACAGCATTCTAGCCTCTCGCTCTTGCAAATCTACTCTCTCTCCACCACGCCATGCAGCACATCCTGACATGAATAATACACGCGCACACAAACAGACGTGTTTTCTTTGGCCAAGGCGGATTTTTTTTCCCTAACTTTAAAAAACGGGGTGGTGCCAGATTGTCGCTCCTTAAATATGCTGCCCGGGGCACATGCCATTCTCTTCCCCCCCCCCCCCCCCCTTCCCAAGGTCTGCCACTGGCACAGTGGCCAGACGGATATACCACCATGGCAAATCTGACTCTATTCCCGCAAGTTCAACACAAATATTCGTATCTGGAAAACATGGCAAACATTACCATTTGCCAGTAAGTTTTTTTCTTTCAGGGCACACCCATTTCACTGCCATGCAATTTCGCCATTGCTCAATCTCCACCCCATCTTGCCTTCATCAGCATGAATTAATTTCTTGAAAATGGCGGCTTTTAACATAAATACACAAAACGGAAGTTTTTTTTTTCGCCATGTACGGTAGATTACAAATCCACAGGAAGAAAAACAAGACATACAGTTACATTTTTATTTGTACAAATGTGCCGCCAACCCCTCAATTTTTGTTGATGGGGGTTCCCATACCTTTGTGCTATGTACTTTTTAGTATATTAATGCAGTATCCGGAAACTCTGACATTTATAGTTGATTGTAGACTGTCTTACTAGCAAAAAACATATGCTTCAACTACATTTTCAAGGGCAGTTTTCACCCCTCCGTAATAGACGTAGGCTATAGGACGTGCATATGTTTTCTACCTATTTTTATGATGAGGAATCACCTGCCGAAGTTTGTCGGTAGAGTTCAGTTCCTTCCTGTATGTGTATTGTCACAGATTTAGTGAACTTAATGGTAACATAGTTTTGTTAACACTTTTCTTGCAAATTATTAGTGTTACCTATATCTATATTTAATTTTCATTTATAGTTACATTTTTTTTTCCTAAGTATTAGATATCCTTAAATACGTTATCAAATTTTTTATGCATTAACATTTAATGTGTTTTTACAATTGCGAGAGAAGTGACTACTGACAGAATCCAAGAAGAAACTTGCTATGTGTATTACAAATTGCTAAATTACGAATACAACAATGCAAACACTGCCAAAGTTTAGAAAATAAGGTAACTTTTTAATTACATAGTTATGCCCAACATGTTTTGTTGTATTTTGTAAAAAAAAATGTCTCCAGTATTGAAGCTGTTACTACTATAAAAGGTTCCACATCATGTATTTACAGTTAAAAAATAACAAATTTTGGAAACCTGCAAAATATTAACGCAATGTTATAATTTCATTATTTGGCAAACCAGTTATTTTGTATTTGCTTTAATTGAATAAATGTGACGCGTGTCGCTTTCTGGAGTCAGAGTTTATGGCACAGCGTGGGTGGTTTTTGTCCTATGCTAGGTCAGGCATGTGGTACTTCAATTACAATTAATTACGGCATATTGGAGCCTTGATGGCGATCAGTGTCAGGCAAGTCAGTATCCAGCTCAGCACAAAGTCGGGGACTGCAAGAGCTACTTTCCGGATGGGGATACATACTCTGTCAGGCTTCCTCCCCTTGCCCACTTAACTGTTAACCTTCGTACCCAGCAGCGGAGGCTGTTTCGTACCACTGGTGCTGGCCCCATGCCCTAGTGCGCTGCAACTCGGGTTGACAGCCAGAGTGCTGGTGTCTGCACTGGGTAGGCTGTCTGGTCTGAGTCGTTTAAACCAGGTATTGGCCCTCCCGTGTCTGGTTTTCTCGCCCGTGGGGTAGGCGACAATGAAAATGTGTTGGCTGCTTTCTAGGCGAATTGGGGCGTGTTAGAGACAATAAAATTTAAGGGGGTTTTTTAAGGTTGGATATACTGAAAGACAGTATAATGGACTAATAAAAGAGCTGTGTGCAGTTATGTTGTTATGGGCTTGTTTTATTTATTTGAAAAGGTTATGGGCCCAGTACTAATGCTTAGGTTATTGAATAAGTGACCGGGTAGCGATCGTTTAAGTATATAAACGGTCTAAAGTTGCGCACATACGCCATGTTTATCACACATCATCGACATGATGATGTTCTCAACGAAAAATATTGATTGATACGGTTTGATGCGTTCCTGCAATTATATACCATCGAGTTACCAGTAAGAAAAAAATTAATTTTTTTATTTTTATTTTTTAAAATTATTCTTGAGTTGGTTGAGAAAAATTTGCTGAAGGTCGGTATCGTTCATTTGTTTATTTACGTCATTCAGTGTGGAATTTTTTTTTACCGTGCCCAAGTGCATTTTGAGCTAATCTCGGATTGACCGCATTTGCACACACCGAAAAATTTCTTCCGCCAGGCATGAAACAACACTCCCCGATCAGGCCTCACTCTTGTTATTTTTTTGTACAATGTAATGTAAGTAAAATTGTTTTTTTTTTGTATCGGGTTAAAAAAAATCTATTCAAGTTTTTGTAAATAGAATGTGATGGATGATTCACAAACGCATTCAGTATATGTGTAAACTGAGAAGGAATACACTTTATTGTTTTGTTTTACTTTCAGTTTTTTCACTTTCAATCAGCTCGTTAACTTGACTCATCGCCAGGTACAAAATTTTGTTCCTTCATCCACCCATCTCTTACAGGAAATCAATTAAAAACATAAATTCCACTTCCGATGTGTAGGCAGTGTTCGAGTTACGAGTCATTTAGAAACTCTGCAAGCGCATTTTCCGCATAGTTGTGTTTTTTTTTTTTTTTTTTTTTTTGCTTTATTCCTAGGCAAAACTTATGAACTTTGGTCAATTTGTAGTGTTATTCTTTTTTCCTTCGACGGTGATGGGAATTCAAAAACTTTTATGCATCATACAACAAAATATAGAAAAATAAGCTAATGGGTTCATACCTCATCAATGGACTATTATCCTTTTTCTAATCATAAATAAATCATCAAATTTTATCCGTCACTTAAATATGAGATCTGCGCATCATAATGGTTCAGTTTAGCTGCTCGCTGATAAGCCAAAGTGATCATGGACATTGTAAAGGGTTTTTGGTAAAAGGGATCTAGACATTTCAGTTTACTCACCAACGTGTTGCAAACGATGGTGCAGTATGCTCGAGTTTTTGGGAAATACCCGAAAATAAAATGTGAAACTAAATCTCGGACATCTGCCAAAGTACTGCCATTTCACTTTAAATTCATGTACTTTAAATGGGACCTGATGCATCTTTCACGTCCTCTTTTGTGAGTCTTGAAAAAAATCAATGGATTTGAATTGCTCAACATTCTTATCATACAATGATTGTAAAGAAATACATTTTTATTAGTTGATGAACAATGTTTTCAGGTAGACTATCATAGTATCGTTTAAAGAGTGGATTAATTATATTCACCAGCATGAAATGATTCTCTGATCAAATGTAGCCTAGTATAGTTAGAGATGTAGTAAAATTTGCATATTTTCGATCAATGTATCTTATTTTATTGTAATCTACGAAACAGGCACATTTCTTCAGTTCTTTGTTCAACGAAAAGTTCGTACCTATTGTTAACATTTTTTGGTTTTTTATTTTTGTTGGTTACGACACATTTGTTTACCTGATTCGGACACAAACTCCACAATTTTCCCAAAGAATTGGTAATTGCCGATGAATGTACGGTGTCTGTGTACGAATGGCACATGAATATGTTAAAAATGTTGAAATTATTCATCAGTTGTTGTATAGTTTCTTTGTACATGATTTTTGTCCACCAATAGAGATGAAGTGTAGTTGTTACCCTCGTCATCCTCGTCCAAATTGGCCCTATCACCATTGCAGATATCAGGTTCGTTTGAAACATCACAGATTAAAAACTGATTTAAAAAATCAAACACCCCATTTTACCGGTTGTGGGTTTCCATTTGGATCAGCATTTCTTTGAGTGCCATATTTTTATTTTCATTTCCACTCATTGCAGATTTACAAGCCTTTTTATAGCAGGAAGATGAGTCAAGAAAGGAGGACGTTTTACCCAATTTCAAAACTTTGGTTGTGATATTAATATTTTCACATATATTCCAATAGTGGGCCGGTTATTTATCCTTGCATAGGCCGCATTGTATTTCGCAAAGAGTTTCGGGATGCACAAATCTTGCGAGTCAGCTCAAAAGTCCACGTAGAGGAGATTGAATCCCGTATTTAAAATTGAATATGTAAGAGTTAGCAGGAATAGTTGTATGTTGTTGGTCTATTCGTCCAAATGTCGCCAATGATATTTTGAATGTTGTTGAGCTATTCATCCACGATGGCATTTCGTTGAAAATACTGCTGCTGCAACATGGACAATCCAAATTCTTGCATATTAAATAGATTATAGGTATGATATTTTACAGTATCTCATCGCGGATGTCGTTCGACCATTTCAATTTTACAATTCAGCTCGAAAAGATAGTCTTGGGATGAAGATGTGTCCAGCGAATGGTGAATGGAGATTTTTGGTTTGCACAAGAACGAAGCAAATGAGAGACCTATGCAATAACTGCACAGCCTGTACACATCAATGTTCAACACTAAATTCTGGTAGTTCAAATAAGGCACAATTACAAATCCACTCGTTATATAACCTTCGATGATAATGTAAGATTTTACACATACTTTTATTTTACTTGCGAAATATTTTTTTTGTAACTGTCTAAAAATTATTACAGATGCTGTTTAGAATTTTTTGTGGATCAGTGTGCAAGAAACCACACCATAGATTAATCGCCGAGGCCTTTGGTGAAATGTATATGATTTGAATTATCTTAGTCAAATAATTGTAAGTTTCCACTGAATAATTTTCTCGTTTCATATTCAAACACTCTTCAAGAGCATCTTGCGAAAAACCAAATGGAGTGTTCAAAGTCGGCAAATCATTGGACGCTAAAGAAGCTGCATTGACAAAGGTTACAATTTTTTAAATTCCTAATAGATAGAATTTGCATGCAAGTCGGGATAATATATACGTTTTTTTTTTTCAGTTTGTTAGTCGTTTATTTATAATTATATTGGTTATTATTTTCAAAATGGTAAATTATTACCAATACCAGTAAGACTTGAAAAAAAATTTATGTTTCCTTTTCCATTTCACAACTTATGAGTCAAGGGTGAAGAAATCAATGGGTTAATGGAAACAGTAATCACTTTCTTATTAATGAATACGAAAATAATGGCAGTGATTTAGACAAGAATACTAGTTTTATAATTTTATGCAACACAAATAATAAAACTATATAAAATATTGATGATGGAAAAAAAGTATTCGATTTGTTACAGACTTAACAACAAATGCTTGAAATTTTTAATAATTTGGTAAACAATTTGAATAGTTTGGAAATTAGATAGGCAAACTGTTTCAATTAAACTATGTAGCTGCAAGTTATTACATTAATTTCATATATTCGCTCGTAAATAGTAACTATGACAAACTGGAGAAAAAAAGGACACGAAAAATCAATGGTAAAAGTAAATACATTACCAGGCTTCGGGGAAGCCATTAATATTTTATTATCCACACCCTTCTCCCAACAATCGTAATTGCGATCTATACATCAAACTATAAATATGATGCATATCAAGCAAATTAATCTCTCATCTCCTTGGTATGGCACATGCAAATTTAGGCTCTTGAGGGGAAATGTGTTTGATGAGAAACTTGTTGGTTTGATGAACAAATATGAAGAGCTCAAGCATAAGGACTAAGAAGGTGAATAATTGAAAAAAATAGGGAAAGGACACCTAAGATCTTTTTTAACATTTGTCTATTTATTTGATAATTTACAAACATCATAATGCAGTTGACTTTTAGCAAAACATTTCATTAATTTTTCAAATTCGATAGTGGACTCCTTGGTTACATTCACATTTATGGAAATTTATGTCATATATACTAAACTGAAAGATGGGGAAGGGAGGGAGAAGTGAAATACTGCAACGCAATTGTTTGTTGAAATTAAGAATAGGGGGAATCAACAACCAATCAGAGTACACAATTTCCCCTCACCTACCTCCCTCTTTTTACAGTTTGCCTATATTTGCAGAAATCTGGAAAAAGCCAGTCGACGGCGAGAGATGGACAGAGAAACATCAACCTTCCTCTACTCCAGAGCAAAAAGAATCAAGCAAGATTAATAATAGTAAATATACCTTATAAAATATTAATATTATATATAATATACTATATATAATACATTCTATATACTATATAAAGATAATATATACTATATGCTATATACATCATATAGGACGAAGGTTGGTGTGTGTCTGTTCATCTCTTGCTGTCGACTGATGTCTATTTTCCAGCTCTAGCCACCATATAGGCTAAACAGTAAGGCGGGAAGGGAGGGAAGAGAAATGCTGCAATACGATTGGTTGTTGAAATTAGGAATGGGGGGAATCAACAAACAATCAGAATACACCATTTAACCTCCCCTCCCTGATCACTACTATCAGTTTGCCTATATGGTGGAGAAATCTGGAAAAAAAGTTAGTCGATGGTGAGAAATGGATAGAGAAACATCAATCTTCCTCCACTCCAGAGCAAAAGGAATAAAGCAATTATAATACTAGTAAATATACCATATAAAATACATAGTATATAGTATATTACACATTATATACTATATATACAATATATAGTATGTTATATATAATATATAATGCATACTATATATAATATATATTATTTACTATATATATTATACTATATATAGTATACATTATATATAGTATATATTATATATGTATATATAATAATTACTCCTTATTACTCTTCTGCTCTAGGAGGAAGGTTGATGTTTCTTTGTCCATCTTTCGCCGTCGACTGATGTCTTTCTTCCAGATGTTGCCGCCATATAGGCTAAACTGGAAGGTGGTGAAGGGAGGGGAAGTGAAATGCTGCAACTTTATTGGTTGTCGAAGTTAGTAGGTGAACTGTCGATGGCATCACACAGCTGCAAGTTTTCTTGGAATAGCACCGAAGCAATTACTACACATACCTGCACGTTTTTCTTGCAATGGCACGAAAGCGAATGTAATTCACATTTGTAGGTTTTCTTGGAACTGCACGAATGTGAGTACAACACACATTTGTAGGTTTTCTCAGAACTGCACTGACATGATTACAACACACAGTGATTGCAATACACACATGCATGTTTTCTAGGAACTGCATCCCCCCCCCCAACCCCAACTTTCAACAACCAATCATCAGAGAACACTATTTCATTCCCCTCCCTCCCCTCCTCGATGGCAAGAGATGGACAGAGAAACATCAACCTTCCTCCACTCCAGAGCAAAAGGAATAAGGTAAGTATAATAATAGTAAATGTACCATACATATGGTACATTTATATATAAGTTAAATTTATTAAATAACTTATGTTTTTGTTCTTACCCTATCTCTGTTCAGTTCTGGGAGAGGAGGGAGCTTGATGTTTCTCTATCCATCTCTCGTCGTCTTTTTTTTCAGATTTCTCTGCCATATAGGCAAACTCAAAGGTGGCGAAGGGAGGGGAAATGAAAAAGTGTTCTCTGATTGGTTGTTGAGAGTTGGAGAGGGGGAAAGAATATCGAATGTAGAACATTCTGATAGGTTGTTGAATATGGCGGTGAGGGGAATATAATGTAAAATGAGCAAGCAATAAATTTAAATTATGTACAGGTTTGTTTGGTTCTGAGAAAAAAATTTACCAATGTGTGTTGCAATAAACTCCCCCCCTCCATCTTTATTAAACAACCAATCAGATAACACCATTTCATTTCCCCTCTCTTCCACTAATTTTGGTTATGACAGACTCATTCATCGACTGTGGTTATGACATCACACTCATTCATCGACTGTGGTTATGACATCACACTCATTCGTCGACTTTGGTTATGACATCAGACGAGATGGCTTTTGTGCCACCTTGAATATCACACTCATTTATCAACTTAGGTTTTGATGTTGCTCTCATTCGTCGACTTGGATTATGACATCATGTCATTGTAGGTTGTAATCACATTAATTTGATGCTGACATTGTTAACTTCACATTGTTTTAGGAAGCCATCACATTAGTCTGATGCTGACATCAGGTTTACAAATTATGATAATAATAAAATAAACAATAATTGAAAGAAAAAAAAACTTTTTTTATTGCATTACAAAACTATTCAAACACAGTAAACACTTATCTAAACCATTCCAATAATTGAAAATATTTTATTTTTTTTTTTATTACAAAACATTTCAAATACAGTAAACACTTATCTAAATCATTCCCAATTGTAGATGTATTTACATGTCAGTGGAGTGTTTTTCTTTTGTTCTCGATGGTCATAGCAGCAATTTTGGAAGCTATATGTGAAACAAATCTTTGGAATTTGGACACAAAAATATTATTTATGGCTTTGGCAAGTTTTTGTTTTCGATCACTATCCAAAACATACCATTACATCATATCTGTAAGTTTAACACTTATATAATCAAGCAAAAATTCATCTAGACCCGACAGTTTTCTATAGGTTTGCAATTCGAGAGTTTTATAGTGAGATTTACTGTCCAGTAGATACAAAACATCCTTCACCGTGTTTGTTCAGAGCCAAGGCTAACTTGCAACTTTAGAAAATAACAGGTCGGGTATGTGGAAGAATTAATAATTGCGCAATGCCATCTCCTTTGTTGATGGTCAATTCATTTGGCGAAACATTCCAGACACAGGCGTGTAGTTCTCTGCGATAATCGTGATCGTACACTCCTGCGTAAATTTGAAGTCCTTGTTTTCCAGTCGATGTACAAGGAATCCTGTATCCAAAATGACCGGAGGGATACAATAATCGAAGACTCAGAAGTAGTGCACATCGTTCTCCCAGAGCTAACATATCTGCCATGGCGTATAAATCACAAGCTGCTGATCCCAGAGTTGAATATTTTGGAGCTCTTGCTTCTGGATGTATCTTCTTGTAACAGATAAAGAAGACCATTGTAAAGTAATGCGTGAATCGGTAGTTTATCCGTACTAAATAACATTAGTTACTCGAGTAATTATTATATATACAAATTTCTAGTCTTGCTTTTTTTGTTTTTATTCATTAACTTTTTTTATTTGTTTCTATTCATTGACTTTTTTTATTTGTTTTAGTCGACCAACCTTTGATTTTTTTGTAAGCCAAATTATGAGCCGAATTTGTGGAAATGTTGTGAATACAAGCCTCGACGAAATTGATAAACTCTGTCTCTGTGATACCAACACCATCTTCTTGATTGAGCAACAATATACACATGTTGCCCCTAACATCAAATTCACAGCATCGATCATTGAAATGATTTTACTGCGATCTTAGTTTATCCTTGATGATGTTGGTGATGTTTATGTTGCTGCCCACGTCATCGTACAACTTCAATTTTTGCAAAAAAAAAAGCCATATTTTTTGCCCATGTTTCCTCTGGTTTTGTAAATGTCGATTTGACACCTTACGAAATACCAACCGGTAATGACACTGATTTATCAAATTGTCGACATTCTTTTTTTTTTTTTTTTGTTTGTAAATGTGGTCATTTGTAAGGTCAATTTGAATGTGTCTTTTGCCTCCTGTTTGCTATCGAAATGGTACACACCGATACGATTCAGCTTATGTATGTTTGGGACATGGTAAAATCAATGGAGCCATCGTTTCGACCAACATTCTGTTATTGGTGTGTAAAATGTTGGCAATCTACATCTTGTTCCTAAGCACATTGACTGTTCCTGTACCACTTTGTTTTTAAAGTTCGAGTGCGAGTAATCATTCCTTTTCTGCTTTCCTACGTTCCTGTTCGGTCTTTGTTCCATATTATAAAGGAATGCATTGAAAAAATATATATATATAGTCTTTAAAAGAATTATATTTTTTATTTGTAAAAATATGTTTTTATTGTCATCTAAGGGTTATGTGACATCATAAACCATGTCGAGGGATACAAGATTAATCCTACGAACGAGTGTGATGTCATAACCTAATTCTACGAATGAGTGTGAAGTAACAAAACATTGAGGCATCGAAAAGGTGTGATATAAACTAAGTCGACAAAGGAGTGCAAGATCATTACCAAAGGTTGCTTAAAGGCAGCCTTTGTATGACATCATAACCCAAGTCGACAAACGAATGTAACATCAAAACCCAAGTCGACTAAACATGGCGAGAATATTTTATGATGATTAACCAGTCGAAAATCGCAATGTTAAAAAAAAATTTAAGCATTATTTGTAGATTTTATTTGTTACTAATACTAGGGACAAATTTAAAAAAATAAGTATGTAGAATAGATAACGCATTTACAATTTGTCGCCAAAAAAAAAAAAAAAAAAAAACAACAATCTATGGGAATGGCAAACTGGTCCATTCACACCCAGATATCGACACATTCACACCCAGCCAACAATGCATTAACATAAATCAGATTGCACTGTTACAGATTCCCTTCCACACTATTCAGTTTACCTATATAGGAGCAAAATCAGAAAAAAAGACAAATTATAACCAGACGCACTGGGCAAGTTTATTTTTCTTGGAACCAAACAGAATTTTATGTAATTAAAATGGGGATATGAAATAGTTTTTTTGATTAGTTGTCAAATAAAGTAATAGTGGGAATCAACAACCAATCAGAGTGCACTATTTCATTTCCCCTCCCTTTGCCTCTTCAAAGTTTGCATGTATGGCAGAGAAATCTTGAAAAGAAGACTGCAGTCGATGGCGAGAGCTGGACAGAGAAACATCAATCTTCCTCCCCTCCATAGAAAAAAGAATAAGGCAAGTTTAATAATAGTAAATATATATTAATGGCCGTTCATGGTAAACTGAGAAAGTTTGATGCCCAGGTTACTTTTTCCTTTCAACCAATTGATATTCTTCCATCACTTTCTAATGTAAACCCCTGCCATGTGAGTAATAAACACAGTGTATAAATTCACTATACCCAAAACCAAAAGACCAAGGCCACAATGAAATGTATTTATTCATTATTTCATACACTAAAAAAGTTTAAAATACTGCTCACTTTACCATGAAATATATATATATATATATATATATATATATATATATATATATATATATATATATATATATATATATATAGAGAGTGAATATAAATATAGTATATATATTAAGGTATATTTATTAATTTACTTATCTTTTTTTTTACTTTATTTCTCGTTTTCCTGATTCCTCACGCCTTATAGGCAAACTGAACTAGAGGAAGGGAGGGGAAATGAAATGCTGCAATGTAGTTGGTTGTTGAAATTAGGAGTGGGGGAATTCAACTTTACTTATCTCGCAAGGAGTGGATGACAGTGTAAATTTTATACAAGTCTTTTTAGTTTGGAGAAAACTTGAAAGTGTTTGTCTGGTCCTTATACAAATAATTAGTATTCAAAATTTGTCTTGTAAATGTAAAGGGAATAATAATGAAACTTCGGATGAGTTGTGTTACCCTTGTTTAGTTCTGCAAGACTTTATCAGTGTGTGTTGAAATTAGCCGGAGTAGGGGGGGGGGGGTGTCGATGATAAAACACTCTGGCAGAATTTCATGGAACTAAATAATAAAAGATGCCTTTTTCTTCAATATTTTTTTATTTACTGTACATGCTCATTTGTTTATTTTTAATGCAAAATAATTTTGAAATAAATTTCAAATTCCATTTGCCATTGTTATCTCCATCAATGCCATAATTATCATTGTTGATAGTACCAACATTTCCATCATAACAATCACTGATTTTGCCACCACCATCATAGTTGTTGGTATCATCGCTATAACAAGAAAGTCACTTTGTAAAAAATGACGATTGTAGAGCACTCAAATGTTTTCTCTGCGTATAAATAGCAAGACATTATAAAAAAAGAATTTTTTTTTTGTTATTGCAAAACTTAAAATCTAAACTATAAATACCCAGTGTCAGATTCTTATTTTACCCAGTTAGAATAGTCTGTTGATGAATTGCACTACCGAATACTGCATGGGTGTTATATCATCAAATAAGTAATCTATTTCACATCTGTTCATATTTAGAATTTTTAACTGAGTCGAGGGTTTAAGGTTTTTGTTATTTTCTCAAACCTTTGTCCCTCGCATTTATCATAAATTTCCACTACTCGAGACATGTTGGTTTTATTGGATTTTTCTTTTGGGAGTAGAATTGCTAGTTTCCCATTATAATTCACCATCATTGTGTTGTAGGGGAAAATTAGCAAATATAGTACATCTCCCATATTCGTCCAATTTGACACAGCATCGTCCAAAAGAATAACTGTGATTAATTCCATCAAGTCTCGGAACATTATAATATTTTTATTCCCCTTATAACATATTCAATCAATATCATTGAAAATGATCGCCATGATTTATCACATTTACCAATGGATCTTATACTGTCACAGATGTTGAAAAAAAATCGATATACGGCTTAAGTTGGTTGCCAACTCGAATTTTGACACAACTATATTTACCTGCGGTAACACAATAAACATCAAATGCATTTTTCGTAATTGTTGTGCATTTAAAAACAAATTTCGTGGGAAAATTACCTACTTGGTCGACTTTTTGGCACCATTTCTTAAACTGGAATTGTGCCATTATAGAAACATAACTCAGTAGATAAACATCCTGCTGATTTTCGATGCAGATTCATCAAGGTATCTTATAAAAGGACTGGCTATTGCCTTGGTAGTTATATTCACGGTCAATGCCCTGGGATACAAGAGGGCACAATACCAATACCGGATGCTTTTCTCAACACCATCGATTTGCATCACGGGTCGATTCACAAAACTATGTGAGCAAATGAGTCTAATCAGAGGGAATGAGAAGGGAAAGATGAGGCAACCTCAACTTTGCCTCATGTGGTTCTTGAGGCAATCTTAAGAATGCCTCAACTTTGTCCCAAGATTATGGCGTAGTAAAATGAAAAATTATGGGATAATCTTGAGGCAAAGTTGTGGCAATTTTCAAGTTTGCCCCAAGATTATGCCAACATTTTTGCTTCATTACCCTCAACTTTGCCTCGTAATTTTTTCTTGCTGCACATTTTTGTTTGAAAATTTTTTCGAGTCTCGAGAGTCTTACTTAATGGATGAATAAAAAAGGAAAAATAAATAAATAACCAACTAAATAAACTATATAAATATTTTTGATCGGGCGAAATACACATTCCTAAAAAAAATTTGAATAAAAAATCAATTGAGTAAATAAGTCTTTGTTTCTCAGGTGAAACCCACACACACACAATTAAATAAAGTACCGAGTGTCGGACATTACCCTTTAACATCCGAAAAAAACAAAACTGGTCAATTCTTAGCACAAAACAAACTAGGTGTATCCTCAACAGTTGGTGGTTTAGGAAAAATTCCAAAAATCGTGCTTTAGTCTAGGTGCAAAACAATATTGGTATTTACATCATACAAACAAAATTTCCATACATTTGCCGCCAGTCGAATCACAAGGCCATGGATTAATTAAAAAACAATTCCGATGATATATGCTGTTTTGTTATTTCCAACTTGAAAATGCACTCGAAGGAATCAATTTCCAAGTTTACAAACATTCTGGAAACTGACGAAATGGCCAAATTGGTCATCCTGTTCAAGATGATTGGGATTCACCAGTACATTTCGAAAAAAAAAATTACATTCCATTCTGGATTCGTTTGATTCCCTGATTGCATCATTTCCAAAATCCCCTCGAAAATGGTACCACGATTTAATAGATCAAATAAAAATGTGGCAGTACTGTCACATTTATGCCAACTGGAAGAAAAAAATTTTTTACTCTTATTAGAATCATGCAAGGTCGGTGAGTCGTGCACGTTAGACAAATAAGCTATTTACACCTTGGATGAGCAAATTTTTCGCTGCATCTAGCAAAAATTTGTCGTGATTCAAAAGTTTTTTGACATTCCATTTTTAAATGGGTCAATAAAGACAATGTTGCAAGGTAGCAGGAGCCAGATGCGCCGGAGTTTACTGTCACCACAAATAAAATGTATGCGCAATCAAATCATTTTACAAGCCAATCTACAACCAAACGAGATCATTGTTCTCACACGTGGATGACATTGCTAGTCATTGACCTGAATATCTCTCGAGTCGTTCTCTTTGATCTGACCAACATTGTGGATGGACAAAAGGAGAAATTCATCAATCTTGGGTGGGATACCATCATTTTACTCAAACAAGATACAGTGATACATACCGCCTCGATCATCGTCATCGATCGAGTGGCTTTTGCGACGACAGATATACTATTGGTCTCGCCGTTGATCCTGAAGAATTAGAATGCCGACATCGGCGGAGGTGAGGAATTATTGTACATGGATTCGGATGTGGTCGCTGTTAAGAAAGCGATAATAAACATGTCTCCCATTTACAGTAATTACATTCCTTTACATAATCTGACGTTGAAATTTACCGAAACTCATATTCTGTACATGCATAAACGAAGCTTACCCAAAACACACGAGTTTCACCAATTATATAAATTGTTTCGCAAGATTTGCACACTGAAATGGTTCGATGACGAGACGAATCGCAAATCACTGGACAAACTTCGACTTGATCGAACCAATAGCGAATATTTTGGAAAATTTTTGTCTCTTTGTTTATTTCAAGTACGACTCGAGGAAAACAAACAATTTCTTTTGCGAGGTGAACCAGAAAACTTACGAGTTGGCAAATGGCATCATTAATGATTTTCACTACCACTTGCTCCCATTTCTCTACTCGTTAAAATCACCGAGTTTATTGGACGGGAATTTTATCTGCATTGTTTTGAGCGGCACCAAAGGAAACTTTCATCACTACCTGGGACTCGTGGAAAAATTGTTTTCGTTTGACGGTACGCTAGAATTTAAAGACACAATCAATTCCTCGAGACTTTCCTTGAACAAAATCGCAGCCGAAATCGATAAGGAAATGTACCAAATTGGGTATAAATGCGCACATGGTTCCCCGACTCTGTCATAATTCGTTTATCTCGGCCATCGAATGGAAGGTTTAACTTTGAGAGATTTGTATATAAATGAAAAACGAATTTTAAATTAATCTAATACTTTGTTATTTCCCAGGCAATGATTCATCGAATCATTCATGCAATACTTTTTGCATAATTTGTGAATTGTTTCCATATATATTCGTCATACAATTCACAAAGTAAAGTACCCATATATATATATATATATATATATATATATATATATATATATATGTGTGTGTGTGTGTGTGTGTGTGTGTGTGTGTGTGTGTGTGTGTGTGTGTGTGTGTGTGTGTGTGTAAGGGTACTCGCCGAAAAAAGGTGGGCGGAATAGAGAGAGGAGGAAAATAATCATGGCTAATTTCGAGTATGCTTTCACGAACATGGGCAACGACCCTCCAATGCCGTGCAATCTGCGTTTATGGGATTACGAAGAGCGTGTTCCGAAGAGACGGGTATCATGGAATATATAGGTTTGAGGTATCCCGAATATGATTTGTTTAAATCGCGGTTGCAACATACGAGTTTTGGCCCAAGGCGATGAAACAACGACCGAAACAACATAGCCAAGATGGTTCCTTTTACACGGGGGACAACAATATGGTTATATGGTTTTATTGTGGTGGCAAATATTATTACTGGAAGGAAGAAGATGATCCTTGGATATGGTTTTTGGTATCACGAATGTAAATTTTTCCTTTTGGCAGAAGGAAAGGGTTTTATCGACAAAATTCGGGTGGAAAGAATATGACGGCTTAAGCGAAAAGAGAACGAGTAGATGGCAATTTCTGCAAACAACGATTAGGAGAAATATGTAAGCGGCAGCAGCGGCGACAATTCAACAGACAATGATTTGGATAAATATGTGGGCGTCGGCATAAAAATCAATTTTTATGCAAGATTTGTTACCCAAGAGAATTGAAGGTTGTTTTTCTCCCTTGTGGTCATTCGATTTAATGTATCGAATGTATATTTATGCATTCCAAATGTGCAATATATCGTAGAAAAATAATTTATCTAAGTAAAATATTCAAATCTTAAATAAATATATATTTAAAAACAATTTTCTTATTTATACATTAATTTTTGTCAGTTCATTTGATACATATTTTCTCACAAACACAACTTCTTCATCAAACAGGGAAGCAAACCAACCAAACAAGAAATTTTTATTAGTAATGTAGTTTTCCAAGTTGAACCCATTGGTGATTTCAAACGTGTTTATTCTCTTGATCAATTCCTTCATAAATGGAATCTCTGCAGTGAGATACCATTTCATTTCGACTTGGCAACCCACAATGGAAAATGTATGCAGGAATCTTTTGTGTATGTGAAGTAAATGTTCGGTACAAAGTTGTAAGACGGACAAAACATTTTTTTGAACGTATGTGGGTCGGCATGTTGGTCGTTGTAGTCGTATAACAACCGATACACAAACTGCACATATGGGGAGCGGTCTAGAAACACTTTACTTTTCTTCAGCGTTTTTATGTAGCACATTATTTCGTTTTCCAAGTCGATGGTATGTCGATTGGAGTAGGCTATTCTCGTTCTTGTTCTTCTATGGGGGATATTCGACCAGAATCTGGAGAAAATCAAACAATCTAGTAGACACTGTAGTCTTCCCCACACCCGTTGTGCCTTCGAGAAAAATAGCTTTTTTTTGACGTGCAAAAACTCGCTAAGTGATATACATCATGTTACTGCAAGTCAAACTAAAGACCGTCGTAATGATTGTAGACATCATCTCATTTTCAACTATGAAATGTTCATAGAGTTGAAACATTAGTAATTCCAAACAGCCGATGCATAATCCAATCAAATAGATTGGAGACAGTAAATGTCTTCGCCAAATAATCAATGTTAGGGTTTGAATGACCGAACCCAAATTGATTGTCAGTCCTGCTACGATGACGAAAATGTTGTTGAGGTATTCTTCCCATAAAAATCCATTGCTGATTACCATCAATATCGAAGTAATCAGCTACATTATATACGATGCAGTGACACTTTTCGAGAAAATCTTCTCTTTCCGACATGGTTGAAGATGACTTTCTTATGAGTTGGAGGAAATACATCCATATATATACATATATGTATATATGAGTGTTTAAAAAAAACGAAAAAGAAATAAAATTTCGCAGGAAAGAATGTATCACTGTTCAGAATTCCTCACAGTCGCTGCCTGAAAAGAGGATTAAATTTGAAGATGAACAGTCTGAGTTGGAACCATACATTTTATTACATTAATTTGTAATCATGTTCCGATCGGTGATATTCTGATTTATTCCACCAGGCTCTTCTTTGTCCACAATTTTCGAAAAGGTTACGAATGTAATATAAATTTCGAAATGGCATATTTACTGGCAAAGGAAAGGTTCGTACATTACCCGACAAGCGAATTTGAGATTGCATTTTACGATTTGATGAATCACTATCTCCCTAAAGTGTGAATGTCTAGGGGATTAGATCCGATCTTGACGGAACAATTTCTCGCACTGTTGACGACTTATACAAAAATCAATGCGATGGTGAAAACTTGAAGGAGAAAATACCGCAGAGTTTATATGCGAAACAAGTTGACGAGGGGACGATCTGATCGTGCGAAGCTACGATTGATGGATACGTTCGATTCTTGACCCATCCACTGCAAACCCCGCGAGATTTGGACGAAATCGCAGACAAGTTTGCAAACATGATTGAAAAGTGGGTTCGGATGATCAACCTGTATTACTTACTGTCCGACATTGACCCGAGTTCGTCTCTGAACATAATCGTCGCCAATTACTTGGAGCCGAGGCAACAGGTAATACTCATCATTAAACATTAAAACATGATAATTTCTGAAAATACTAATGGAGTTGAATTCTTTGACTGTACAACCGACAATTTGGTATTCACACGCAATGCAATGTAAGTAAACGCAACTGCTTCGTACACATGTTTCAAGTACCAAGTGTGTATACGCAACGACGTGTTTGACGAATTTCTCCATCGGCAATGTATCATGGCCTACGAGTTGGACTCGAAACATCCTTCGAGTTCGGTGTCGACGGTGATTTATGTACACCACGACTGCAATTATGCATTACTCGAAAAGATGTCTGAGATACGAAAAAAAGATGAGGCCAACGAGATATCCATCGATGAATCGAAAAAGACGACGACTGTAAAGAGGTTGAGATCGCACCACGTAAAGTATAATTATAAACACGGCAGTGTTAAGGATGTGTATGCTGTCGTTTCGGAAAATGTATTATTGGACATTTTTCCAAGTATACAACTTCAGTTCTCTGTTGTCGCAACCACTTTTTACAGCGACCAATCTTTTTTCTACGTTCGAGATTGTGCAAGATCCTACACAAATGGTTGGAAATCCCATCCATATGGCCCGATCCGATATCACTCTGGGCCAAACGACCACTGGCTCAGTTGATATACACGAGCAACGCAAAACCCTTGTATTCGCATGAATATTTGTACTTGTACAATTTCCTAGCTTTACTATTTGTGCAGAATTACAACAAGATTATTCACCTCCCAGAAGATTTACATGATGTGACTTTTCGTGTCACCACCTTTATCAGATTGTTGAAAACATACAAGTCTTATGAAATTACAAAAAAAAAAAAAAAAAATAAATTATTTCACATATCTTCGTAAATTTCGGGGCCTCTGGTAAACGTCATCGGCGAAAGTGGAATTAAATCCATGGCAGATGCAAGTATAACATCGAGTTTGGACACAATATTAAACATGCCCATTTTCAGCGGAATCCAAGCCGAACATTGCGCCATGGAAATTATGTAATGAATATCTGTATGTAAGAACGTTAAAAAAAATTATAGTAAAAAAACTACCTTGTATTTTATTTATATACGCGGTATCCAACAGTGCCCTTTCATCACCTCTACTATCCATATCCAATAATACAGAGCTTTATGATTTTTATAGTTTAAATCAGAAAAATTCGACACCTTTTATGGGGCGAGAAGGGGATACACAATTTCGTATGTCAGTGATACAATTGAAGGTGTTGTTTACGAAGGAATCGTCAATATTGGGAAAACAACCACACCTGGACTTAATGAGTTTTCTAGTTTAAATCAGAAAATTCAACACCTTTGATGATTTATTGGGGCGTGACGCAGATACAAACTCGTACAATTGTATTAAACATGAAAATGTTACAAATTCTAGTGTGAAACCAAGGGTCGGTGATACAACTGAAGATGTAATTAAATGAGCTGCCAGTATTGTTACTCGAAATGAGACTAAGGATTATGGAATTATCGGTAAAATTGAAGAGGTTATTAGGAAAACGACTACACCGACAATAAAATAAACAGTTTCAGATGCAGATTATGTTTTCCTGGGGTTTATCGACAGTTTTGGTCCTGATATTTTGTCAAAAATGGAATAACATAAAAAGACGATCGAAAAAATTGTAGAAAAATTTCAAGAAGCAAATAGTGAGGCTATGAATAAAACACCTCTCTCTCTTTTGATCGTATAAAAAATGAAGCTGTTGTTCAAAGTGTGTGTTTGGTTTTTGGGGCACAATTCTAGGTTTGTGTATGACACTCTTATAGGTGCGTTTAAAAAATATGCTCGAAGGAGAAAAATATCTTCATTTAGTTAACTATCTACTTTGTAGATAGCGTATTTTAAAAAAATGCTGATAGGTATAAATGTTATTTAAAAAATTTATTTTCATATAAATTACAAAAAATAAAATATATAAATAAATAACAATTTTTTTTTTTTTTTTTTTTTTTTTCACATTTGTTGTTCTATATCTTTTAGATTTATACACAATTAAACGAACTCAAACTTTAAATACTGCGCATTACTGCTGTATATATAAAAAAAATGGCAAATACTGTTGGGATTTCATCCTGGCATTTACATAGCATCTCTAAACCATCAAGATCCATTATTCTATCATTCAAAAACATGCCATTTTTGTTCTGGAATAGCAGGAAGGGAAATTTTTGTTTTAGTTCAATCATCTGGTCGACAAATTCCATATTTTCTTCTTCCGTGGCAGAAAGAGGGTTTTGGATAACCTTGTCTGTGATCAAGTACCACGGATTGAAACTTCCCCCACTATGATTTTTGCGAACGATCTTTTCCAGTAAATTGCGATCTATCGTGAAAAATACATATTTTCTCCATGCTTAGTTTTCAACGAATGGAATTTGAGAGTTTATCTTGATATCGTCGACATCATTCAAATTGACGAGGTTAATGTTTGCACAGAGTAGGTTAAACAACATGAAGGTATTTCGCCATCAGTCGGATAAATTTGGTAATTTCATCATCTTCGGAGCGACAATTGCTCGAATTCACCTTTATTTGATAGTTGCAATAAAACTTGAAGTAGTTGCCATCAATTTCACTAACATTAAACAAACTTTACTTAAACGACAATGCATGGTAGACATATTTTGTTCTCGACCCATTGATATTTCACAGTAGGTGTTCCTTCTGGTTGTTGGTTGGTTCTTGAATAAATGATTCAATGTCTTGAGCTTCTTCATCATCATCCCAACATTCGTAATTTTTTCGCTTAACTGATTTGTGATCTTCCGTCATGAGAATAATAAAAGTATTAGCACTGTTGTCGAGTTGATACAGTTGTGGTTCTGGCTGCTGCTGTTGCTGTTCAGTAGTTTTACTAGGGGTATCCCTCGTGCCGAGTTTCATCTGAGTGACTGGTAAAGTTACAACAATTAACCTCCTCTACAGCTGCTATCTCGAGCAAACATTTTTTTAATAATTTCTACTATTTATTCATTTCAATTTTTTTTTGTGTATTCATTTCTATTTTTTTTGTTCTTTTTTTGATTTTTGTTTCAATATTTTTTCTAAAGCCGATGGACTACAGGTATTAGTCACGAGTAAAATTTCACGTTTGTATGAATTTTTTGAAGGGTCCTTAATCGTATCGAAAGAGCAAGGTATTTTTAATTGCTTGTACAAGGAATTATCGGTATTTAAGTTTATGCATGGGCGTGCTTTACTAAATGCATATTGGGCTCCCTCTACAGTCGGGTCACTTCCAGCCCATTATGAAACACATTTCGTACATGTAACTATGAGGTCTGAATTCAAGTTTAAAATGTGTGGCCCACAGTCACAATTACCAGAGGAGTAATCGGGCATCACATTTTCCGGTGCATTGAATATCATCGAAGCGCCGATCCATTATTCAACAGAATCAATAGATTTTGTAAAGTGTCTGATTGCTCTGCGCACATGATCCGGTAATCTCCATCATCCAATTTTTCGCCCACATCCTCTATCCTAAACATGCTGGGTACCATATCGGAGTATGTTGTATTCGTCTTTCTATTCACTATCGATCCATTACAACAGACAATCAGGTTGGAACCGATCCCTGCAAACAAGTGCAGATGGTGCAGAAGGCAAATGTGTTTGTCATCCACGTAAATTATTTTACCCAAATGGGGATTACAAGTGGCTGCTTCCGAAGGCATACAGTAAGCACCTCGATAGATGTGATTGATGATTGTTTTGGTCGGAAAATCTCGTATTCGAATTCGCCATTGTTGTCATTACAAATCGAAGTGCAAGATACCAGCTCGTTTTTCTCGCCTAGGGAATGGCCGAATTGGCAATTATAGTGTAGAAATAACTCGTCGCCATTTTCGCCATAATCTGCACTCACATTCTCCTTCAACACGACGGTCGGTAGTTTTTCGAAACCAGTCAACCTGTGTACGTAATTCATAGCAGATTCTAGGTATTTTTACAAGAAATTGGATCGGCTGTACACCAACGATATGCGAATGGAAACTCGAACCATTAATAGAATGAAAGCAAATAAAAAAGTTATAAATACCATTTTACCTTTTCTTTGCATAAATTTTCAAAAAAAAAATTATTATATTATGATTTATTTCTCCAATTGCAAACATTTTTCCTTTTCAAACTGAAGTTCTTTTGTCAATTGTATGATTTCACCTTCCAATTGTTCGCGATCGTTTTTCTATTCCTCTGCCGACATGTTGTTTCCAGTTTGGTCAACGGTTGGTAGAATGTGGCGCACTACTTAATCATTAAAATCTTTTCTGGTCCACAATCGCGATTTCATAATCAAAATATGTAGGCCTATTTCCGTGATGAAAATGGTTCTCGAATTTCCATGATAGCTCGATAATGGTAAAATATTTGATACTACAAGTTGTCTGTACTTTGCCCGTTCATCTACAGGAACGTGTCTCCGAATGGCATCGCAAGTATCCTTGTATTCCAAAAAATTTTGTATCATTATATATTAAATATTCTATATTTTCTTATATGTGCCTTATATATACAGAGAGAATGGGTTGAATGAAAAAGAACGTAACTATAGATTTTTTTTAAACATTTATTTTATTATATTTTATAAAATACATACACTTTTTTATTCATTTTGATTTTGATCTTGATTTTAATTTCAACAAAATCTCTTGCATTTCGGTCGGCGACAAGTGATGCTACTCGGGAAAGGAAAATGGCATTCAGATGGGTTCTTCTCGATGGGCCGCAGGATTCACTTTGATGGCTTGTGTCGATATAGGTGATGGTGATGATGGCAGTGGTGGTGATGAAGAAGATCGAAATCCCGAGGTGCCTCGCCGTGTATTGTAAAATTCATCATCATTTTCATCTGTCGGTAAAAATGATACTATCATGTGTGGCATTATGAGTAGTTGAGCTATACGAGATCCTTTCTCGGCTCTGAATGTCGAATTTCCTCGATTTTCCAGCTGCACAAAGTATTTCCTCTGTAATCTGAATCTATAACTCCATTATAGGTGTATATTCGATGGTTGAATGCCAGCCCCATACGACTCGTAACAAAACCGAAATAATCTTCGGGTATTTTACACGCCAGGCCTATATCGACATTGGCCACTTGGTCTGGTTGAATTTCAATGTCGTGAGTCACCTTCAGATCGCACCCAGCTGCTTCTTCACTACCATGGACCAACTGATGTTTGAACCGTGCAGGAACTATGAGCGCCATGGTGTGAGACAAATTGTTTCTACACCAACAATTTATACGTACTCACCAAAGAAAAAAAAAATTACATTACTTTTTTTTGCCAGCGGGGGAAGGGGGTTATTGGAAATCCCCTTTTTGTTTTTTGTTTTTTTTTTTTTATTAAAAATTCTCAAATTTACTCTTGATCAAGGCTATGTTTGGGACAGATTTTTTTAAATCTCTTGTTGGACGATAGAGTTGTTGAAAATTTCCATAAATTTAGTTTTGGATTCATTCCAAGTGACAAAAGATTTCAAACCAGATTCATTGTAAAACTTGTACAGGGTTACGTCGTCGACATTATCCTGAGATTGATATATGGAAATTAGTTTGCATAAATTAAGCTTGTGATTGTTCATGTCGGGTGATTTCTCTCTTTTTTTAAAAATGCTTATTTATATACTCTATTCTAGCCGAGACTCACCAGCATCATCATAACCATTCATCTTCATCTTTCTATTTTGTAATTGATGCAAGAATACCGTTAACATAATTCCAAAAAGTGTTTTGATTGCTTCCTGAACATCGGGATCATTGAAAATATCAAGGAATTTCTTTAAAGGGTCATATGGTAAACCAGACATTTGTGAATAAATTCATCACATGATTCATGTAGGGAAGCGAGTTTGGGTTCATTGTTATATCTATCTATAAATTTTTATATTCTGCCTTGTTTGATATTGGAAAGCATAATTTTCATAAACTGAAAAATTTCGGGCTCACAGAGCTTTTCGAAATGCTCCTCTTGCACACGATTCCAGATGGAAACATAATTCTTGTACAAGTATGTAAATATAAAATGAAATGCTCTAGATACAAAATTTATAACCCCAGGTATTTGATATGTGTTTTACTCTCTCTCTCTCTCTCTCTATATAATATATATATATATATATATATATATATATATATATATAAAGATATTTACAAACACAATTAACCCTTTGTTATGAGTAATGAAAGGTTACTAAATATATACCAGGTAAATGAATAAATAAAAAAATCTTATTTATATACTTTTTTAATTCAATGTTTATAGATATTTTCTCTTTACATCTCCTTTTTTCTTGACCATGTTGATTGGAGTTTCATCTACAAAGTATTTTTCATGCAAGTTTACAAAAATCTTTGTAAAATTATGATTATCTGTTTTCAACTAGTTTCGTACATAATCAAAGAAATCAAAGAAATTATTATTTTCGTTGTATCCATGCAATTGAAAATCCAACAGCCACTTTACGCACTCTTTCACAGATAGTCTCAACACACTGTTATGCTTGAAATCATTTCGTAAAAACATTTGTGGGATGGTGTAGACGTTCGATTCGTTGGCTCGACACATTGGTAATTCCAAGTTGGTTTTTTTTCACCATTTTTAATGACGTCTGTGAGATTGCCACCATCGTTAGTTTCTTTCTCATCGCCATTGTTTTGAGGATTTTTATTGTAATTTTTTTGGGATGTTCATTAAAGGAATTTGGAACTGATTTATCCACCCGACCGCAGACATTTGCCGTAAAAAAAACCTGTTCTTCACTGGTCTCACCTTGTTGGTAAACATGACGAAAATGTGATATTTCCAACAAGTACCATTATTGTAGCAGCACAGATCGAATCTGTTCAAGTCGACAGATCATTCGCCGCATGGAACACTGTGTGTTTCCTCGACGAATTCACTACAGGCGGCAGAAAACCTAACTTTCCTTTTTTCAACACATCCTTGTGTAATCCGAAGGAATTCAATAAGCCTAGATTCCCTATTTTTATATGGATTTTACAATAAATTAAATGTGTGTGATTTAGTGATTTTGATGACGAATAGACTGCTTTATTCGTGTGTCTTCATGTTTGATAATTTCATTACTTTTTTTGGTAATTGCATAATTTACTTAAGAGTGTGTTGGTTTCAATCTCGTCTCCCCTGTTATTTGAATGGTCACATTTACGTACTGATGATTACACTTGATGTGTAAATCTATAGGAATTTTTGTAGTCAGCAACTGTTTATCCAAATCCGAATCGATGGCTTTGCTTCTACTCGAGCACTCCGATGTGTTCAACATGACAGATCCATCTGCGATAATGGTCGAATTATCATCCTGGTTTTCTATCTTTTCTGTTTTATTCTATTTTTTCCGATGGAACCACAATTTTCAATTTTTTTTTCTTTTTTGTTTACAGGAACTATTTTCCTCACCGCTACGATGGGCCTGGATGGAATCTTCCGATGATGATGGTTGGGTTGTTGATGGCGACAGCCCCTCATCTTTTTTACGAGACGTTTTCACTTGTAATTAGTTTTCAATTTTTTTTACTGGTTCGCCAAAAACGGCGGTTGGGACTTGAAACCTTTTTAGCCATTTTCTCTGCAGCAGCCTCCATAGTCGATGTTGGCTCGGTCGTCTCTGACACGGTTGCCATCGTCTCTTTCGACATGACAATCTTTACAATTTCCAGAAACAGGATTCGTAGTTTACTCAAACATTGGTCTACTTTAACGACTTTCTAATCTAAGTTACCGAGATCCATTTCCGACATATAAATAATCTTTGGAGTTTGTTATTGTATGTTTTCTTATATACAAGTTCATGTTGAAAAAAAAATTCCCCTTTATTTATTTTCTTTTTTTTTTGCCCCATCATAGAAAGGAAGAAATTTTAGCATTGTGTTTTAGGCACAACTTGTCATAGGTACCACTGGTGGGAATCCCATTGTGATCAGTTATCAACTTGGCCAATTCTCGATGGGGAATGGAATCTGCAGGCGTAATTTCGACAAGATGGATATTTTGGTAAAGAAATTGGTGTTTTGTCGTAATGATGAGTAAATAAATTACATTTTCATTATATTGATTATCAAATATGGTGTTAACCAAGTCCTCTTCGCGACAGAGTAAATTAAGATAATGCTCAAATGCCCTGTTTGAGTTCGAGTATGAAATCTGGGGCACAACAGAGTAATCATCCCTCAACTAGAAATTAGCCATTTTATATATGCATTGGTTAAAAAAAGTTTCAACATTTCGAGGTTAATTCGTTCCACATCATGCACATCATCAAAGGGAACAAATGTGATTGTGGATTTTTGTATCTTGGAAATGAACTCTATCCAATCAAAATGGCAGTGGGTGACATAGGGTGTGAAACACCTGTACAAGACACCAGAATTTTAAAACGAACTCTTGTTCGGTATCAGGGGTCAAGATGTGTGCAGAGAAAGTAGAATTTCCTAGTGTGATTCGTAAATGTAATTACACAAGTAATAACGTGCTATGTGCGTTTGCGGCTCGAGTTGCGCAAAATTGCAGTTGACAAACACAATGTCCGAGAATTCGTCGAAAGTGATATCGTGGGGAAAGATATCAACATATTTTAAATTCCAATTTTACCACAAAAAAAAGAGGGATTCTCTTTTTAAAATTTCTAATAAGTGAGCCAACAACAACGTGCTTTTGTCTTCGTTGTTTTTATCGATGAATTAATTGTTATATATACAAAGCATGGTCTGATTTCAAGATGTATATATAAGGTACAAAAAACACACACCTATGAAAAAATATTAGTGATACACGAATGTTGAGTGTAAACTAATAATTATTTTATTACATCACCATCCAACTTGGAGAGAATAAATTGCATGCCTTGGTTGTATGCTTCGGACCTTGGTACTACATCGGAGTGGACAATATCGAAGAGTGTTAAGATTTTTGAGTGCAAAAGACATTTTAAATGACTGGTATTATGATAATCAAGTGACAGAGTTCCAGATAAAATCGGAGCACTTTAATAAACCTGTAAAAGGACTCTATGTTCTCTACAAATCAAAGACATAAATGTTGGCTACTGAACTAAATTCATCAATTACTTTGAACTATATAGCTTATTTTGTCTATGGAAAAGAATGAGCCTGCCAATACAAAACTTGTACTTGCAGCTGTAATTAAACTTTTAGGTTCACCATTACCTTCCAAAAAAAGTTTTACCAAGAGATGTTTTTGAGCCAATCGTGCAAAAAATCGAAACCTACTTCACAAGAAGTTGGGATCTGGGATGAAAAGAGTAACTCGCTGATAACATAAACAATGGTTTTGTGTCCAATCACGAGAGATCTGTTCCCCACATGTCGTTGAATATTGCCACAATGGCTGTTGAAATTGAACGAAATTACTCTCCTCTTTCGAGTGCGATTGTACAAATTGTTTATGCCACAATGAAGCCAATCAGTAACTGAGATAACCCACTTGTGTGTGTTGTAATGTACATTACCCCTGCCCCTCCTACTTTCAACAACCAATCATGTTGCAATATTTCACCTCCCCTCTCTTCCCCTTCTTTCAGTTTGGCCTACATGGCCACGAAATTGTGAAAAAAGTTGTCAGTCGAAGGCAAGAGCTGTATGTGGAAACATCACTCCTCCTCCTAGAGCAGAAGAGGATTAAGGAGTTAGTATAATAATATAATATAATAAATATACCTTATAAAATATATATTTTTTGTAAACTACATATATATTTATATATAATCATTACTATACTTACTCTTTATTCCTCTTCTGCTCTTGGAGGAGGTCTGATGTTTCTATGTACAGCTCTCAGCCCTGACTGACGTCTTTTTTCCAGATTTCGCTGCCATATAGGCCATTATGAAAGGAGGGGAAGGAAGGGGAAGTGATATACTGCAATGTGATTGGTTGCTGGAAGTAGGAGTGCAGGGAGTGGGAGAAATGTCGATTGTGGAGACCTCTGACGAAATCTCATAAGAAATGGAATTTTAAAGGGAGCATATGCAGGGCTTAAACCCTCAATGTCCATTTTAATTTACCCTATTATGATGTTGGTTTTTAATTAAGGTGTTAGTTGGTTGCCTGGGTGGGGATTAAGGGGAGTCATAAACTTTTTATTAATAATTAATACAAAAAATAGAATTTTGGCATTATATCAACTTTGGGGAACCAAAATTGAATTTTGGAAAGGGAACAATCCAGTCACTCCCTTCAAAATTCGACCCTATTCTGATCCATTTATTTCTTACACTGTCTAAAATTACTTTATGTGAGTTTTTATAACCAATAACTTATTTTATAACTTTCCCATGAATCAAAATTGTTCCATTCCATTACAGTCGACCAGTATGAAAAGCCAACAGATGAAACTGTGGAAGTTTGACAATAGAAAAGATAGTTTGACCAATGACATTGTGAGTGAAAAGCAAAAAAAAAATATGTAAATTTTTTTAGTAATTATAATTTTTTTATGTGTTAATTTTTTTTATTTTACACAAATTACATTTTATTCAAAACATTCAGTGATGTGATTGTGTTTTGTACAAACGATACAACATGCTCCAAGTCTATGGTGACCAAAATGTGCACAATGTTATTATGGGCAGAATACTGTATATTTGATTCTTTCAGCCAATCCTTCACACAATTCAAACTGTTCATGCCATTCAGGACATACCCATTCCTGTACTGTTCCCTGGGATTTGATATATGTTGTTGAGCCATTTCAGAGAGTTGGCGAGCGATCGACGTTGGAATCGGGTGAAGGATATTTCTTGGTTTGTTTGATCCCACACAATGCATGGACAATCTGTGTAACAAACTATCAGATTTCGATTTCACTATCACATCTTGGGCAATGTCGGTGATGTGATGAAAACCTACCATATCGATTTGTCTAACTTTTGCGGCATCTTGTCTAGCTTTTCCAGAATCTTGTCTAGCAAGTACCTATTCTTTATTGGTTAATATAAATGATTTCATTACCTCGAATAAGCTGTGGTTTACCTCTTTTAACTCTTCACCTTTTTTAGTCATATCAATTTTGTATTGGCCATTCTTTCTCAAGGAAGGTAGCACATCTTTATAGACCTAGTCAGTGAACCTTTCAGCCTCTGGTAATTTTGAACATGTTACTAGAGCATATAGGCCAGGCTCAGAGATGAAGATGCTATGTGATTGCAAGTTGTATATGATGTGAATTGTATATTGAGATGTACCCTTTAGTTTTGCCCAAGATTTTTCATTTTGGTTTGACAAATTTTAAAATTGCTTTACATTAGTTATTGTACTTAAGAAACAATGCAATACCTTTCCCTTTGAACCAAAATTGCTCGAGTCCATTATGGTCTATCATCATGAAAATCCAACAGTTGTAATTCTCGAAATTTGATAATGGAAAAGACCTCTCGACCAATGACATTGTGAGCAAAATTATCTCAGTTGCTTATATATAGACAAAAAATAATATCTAATAATTTATTTTGTGATTCTAATTGTTCTAAAGTAAATTTTAATTTTATTATTAATTAATATAAAAATATAATTTTAGTGGGAGGAACTTTTCGTGCACACCCAAATTGAATTTTGGAAAGAGCCCTTTTTTGGAGTGAAGGTGTTATTTGGAACGGATGTCAAAAACACTTCCTTCAAAGTAACGTGTGATGTTGGTTCATAGTAAATGTGTTAATTGGGGGGTCAAGGGGAGTCAGTTAAACTTTATATTGAAAATACAATAAATCATATTTTAAAAGGAAGGACCTTTTGTGCACCCGAATTGAATTTTGGTATTGTCCCAATTTTGTGGACCAAAAATTGAATTTAAAAAGGAGGTCCATTTTGTTTAAGGACCCTCGGCCACACAGGGTCTGTTAGTGTAAAAATCCAACTGTCAAACTTTTAGAAATTTGAAATCTAAAATGATCTCCTATGCAGTAACACTGTAAGTGCAATGGTTATTGCTTATATATATATATATATATATATATATATATATATATATATATATATATATATATATATATATATATATATATATATATATATAATTGTTTACAAGAAATATATTTTTATACAATTATGTAGTGAACTAAGGTTAATTTTTTATGGTTGATTTTTTGTTCAATCATTCGAATGATACTATTGATAACATTGTATAAATTGAAACTCCTTTGTTCTATCAATTGCATGGCAGTGTTTATAACATCATACACATTAAAATTCTCAGCATCCAGATCGAATCTGATAAATGTTCAATTTAGCTTTTTCTCGATATGTTTTTGTCTTTCGATTTCATATTCAATGTTTCTGTATTTGTGATTATATTCGTCACATTTGACTGCAATTTTATAATTCAGAAATTACAAATCTATTCGGTAATTATTGATTGTGTATTGTAAATTGTAATTCAGATTTTTGAAACATTTCACAATTACACTGATATAATTTTGTTCCTTTGCTCTCGAAGTGAGATTCAGTTTCAAGTCGAATTCTTTGATTACTTTCGTGGCAGGTATTTCGATGTGTGTATTCTCGAATTCTGTACCAATAAATTCAATCCTTTTTTATTGATAAACATCGCATGTGTTTGCCAATTAGAGGGGGTTTCACAGGTGAGGGCCAATGCCTTTAAATCTGTCCATGTTTTTTCCATTTAGGTTTGACCAAATTTAAAATTGCATTACGTGGTTTTCATATGTGAGAAATGAAGCTATTTCTTTTCCTTTGAACCATAATTTCTCATTACTGTTATTATCGACGACCACGAAAAGCCGAAAGTCAAAATTCGTATTTCTCTACAAATGAAGTGCCCTTCTAATCAACGACATTTCTGTTGAAATTGTTTTATGAAATTATGTTTAATTCCTTATAAAAAAAACAGGTGTTTTTTATCAGTTGGTATTTGACGATTTTTGAATACAGATATTTTCAAAATAATTTGTATCAAAGTAAATTTCTTGAATTTTCTTCAATTTCTCTATTTCAATTACTATGAGTCGTATCAAATTATTCTTTGATGCTTTTATTTTTCTTCATGTATGCATAACCTTTAATTCTGAATTCTTTAGCAATTTGCTTCAATTGTGAAACTTTCATGTATTCTGTATTCTTTGGAATTGTTTTTTTTTTTATAAATTTATAATTAACTGTTTGTTCAACCAAAGTATATCTGTTAAGATTATATATTTTTTATTGTTTGTACTTTTCTAATCGCTTCTATATTTTTTTAAATTTAATGCTTCAATTTCAGTTTTTTTTATAAGTTATTGTTTTTACATCTGGATGGTTAGTTTCAACTTTGTGAATCCTCTCTATAGTTATTGTTTTCTTTTACAGGAATATCCTCTGATATTTAATTGTTTTGCCATTTCCCTCAATTCAATAATTTTTATTATAAAGTTCTGTATTCTGGATGTTATATTTCGTGAGTGCATATTCATTAGAATATCGAATCCAGCTCTTTTCCAAACTCTTGTATTATTCTCCATGATTTATTTTTTTAAAGTGGAATTTTTTGAGCCCTTTTCACAATACCTGTTAAATCCTAAAATTATTTATATTTTTTTTTGGTAATTCGACAACCGAAGATATCTCCCGTCCAACAGTGTTTAAGTTGTAATGGTTTTATGAAAAGTCCAACTGCTTATATAAACGCAAAAAGCATACAAATAAAAATAATTGCCCTTTAGCTGGTACCCTGTAATTGGCACCCTTTAAAAATTCAAATTTTATATATTTTTTTATTAAAAACCGTAATTGAATTCTTACTAGTATACCATATACCATTACCATAGTACGACAATTGTGCCATATAAGGATAAGAGAATGTACCAAAAAAGTTTATTTGATAGGCTTGAGTGTTATTTTTACAGTTTCTACTCTGATAATTTGACAAATGTAAGATTAATATCTGGCTTTGTTTTGAGAGATGTAGGAAATTCTTGTAACTAATTACTACAACTCGAGTAAAAGAAAAAAAATTATTTACAAACGAAATATAAAAATGTTTTATTTAAAAAAAAATACGTTTGTGACATATATAATATAGTTAGACAATGCGATTTTCTTTGCCAGTCATCTTCAATTTGGTTGCAGGGAATTTCTCCATCTAGTCACTCAAATCCATGAAAACTTTTCTTCAGTTGGCCCACAGATGAGGACAAAAAATTTATTTACAACTATCCACTTTTACAAAATTGTTAACCTTCACACATTTCTTCCTGGAAGGGTAAATTATGTAAGGTGTGCATTGGCTTTTTGATAAGATTCGATCGCGATTCTTAGACTGTCATATACTGCACTGATAATTTTCTTTTCGGCAGCCAATATGTGCAAATGCATTCCAGCGAGAGAAAGGGCCGCTTTTACTTGATTGTTGTCATATGTTCGTTCCTTGAATTCTTTGCAAAAGTGAAAACTATAAAGTAATTCTTTGGGGTTGATGGTTTTACTATTTTTTAACCCATCCCTTTGCCAAATTGATGATGAATTTGCCAGATAATGGGGCCCTTTGGTTCCATGATGGCGATGAATCGTTTTCTTCCCTTGTGGCAAATTGCAACTCATCGGGTAATGTAATGACATGTGGCACAAGGGTTGAATTCCCTTATGGAAGATCGTTTATTTGATTTTGAGTCGTCTGGTCGAATTCGACCGGTGCATTTGCCTCATTTATCCGAGTTTGATCATTTCCGCTACTGCTTCCCCCGCCATCACATCTTCATGCGAAGGGATCTTGCGATAGTATAGCACCAATCATTAAATCATCTTATGATGTTTGTTGATTACAACACACAGATGAGTTTTTTGGAGACTGGAAGGTTAAAAAATCTGATAGGTTGTAATCGGGTGAAATGCTTTGAATCGAAAATGCCAGAGTTGGGGATGTAATTAATTCTTGTTGTTGTAATTGGGGATAATCTATAATCGCTCTTGTTAAAGTCGATTTAATTATTTGAGATTTTACTTGCATCGTGTCTAGATCTATCGAGGAGACATCTTGCAAATGCTGAATATGCATCGAATTGAAATTGGACTGTTCTACTGACTGAGATTTAAAACGTCGTGGTGTATTCGCACTGATGGAATCCACGACTTTTATTCGTTTGGTCGGCTGATGTACTTTTACATTTGAAAAATCAAACGTGAAATTTTCGCAGCCCGTTGATGAAAGATGATTTACAGTATCATAGTTACTTGATTCGTTATTGTGCCCATAGGATCGTTTGCGCACGAATTTGCGAGTGATGCCCGCTTCTTGCATGTGCCCATGATTTTAAAAATGGTAATTGTCAATCACTGGAACTTTAAATTTGAATAAATCTTGAACCTCGTGGCTATCGGCTAGGTAAAAGTTAAACACCAAGACATTTTGCAACACAGTCAAACCCATATCGAATGATTTAATGACGTTTCGAATTTCTGCCTGGGGATCGAAACTGAAAACTTGGATTTGGTTTTCGGAAAGTAAAACGTTTTCCCCGACAATTTCATTAGTCATTTTATCAAATAATCTTAATATATAGGCGTTAGTAACTTATGTTGTATATATGTTTAATCTCGTCAAATTTAAAATCCAGCGTTGGAAGTTGTTCTTTTAGAATGATGTATTCCGCACAACCAGTACTTTTGAAAGTTTCCGAATTTAGTGCCTGTTCAATGAAAGCTCGTAGTCCACAACCACCATTATAAAATCCAATCATTGTTTGTTCGGAAATATTTGGTGTTTCAACCAAAAGTATCCACTCATCGACTCTTGTCGAAGTTTTGTCGTGTGGGCAGCCTGGATTTCTAGTGTACCACTCTGGTACTTTTTCTAAAATATTTTGTTCGGTAGGTATGTAATTCGGGGTAAGTTGGTTTTGCTCTAGTAATTGTTGTTGCTCGTTAACTATGTAATTAATAGTTTGTTGTTCTTGCTTCGGTAATTCTAGTTGTTTGTTGGATATGTAATTATTAGATACGAAATTTGACGTGCATTGGTTTTGTTCCGGTAATTGCTGTTGTTCTTGTACGAGATTCTCGAATGAATAGTTGTTTGAAATATCTGATTGATGTCGAAAACAGGAGGTGTGTCGATTACCGATAGTTCATTTAAATACACGGGCGATGTCTGAACCTGGTTCATTATCGCGGTTCTTTCATTTTGTGATGGAGTCATTTGACGATTTACTTTACTGACATTGTTGGCATTGTTGTGAAAGTCGAATGCGAAATTCTCATTGCCTGTGAATTGAAGATGCTGTTCATATTGGTCGATATCGTGCGTTCTCTTCACCACTTTCGTTCGACGAGCACCAGCCAAAGCGTTGTCGTAATAGTTGACTGATTGATCCGACACTGGTGAAATATTCTTAAACAAATATCGCACATTATCAATATCAGCTTTATTTAAATTTAAGAGGAAATTGTTCTTTATAACCGTTAGGCCTAAATCGAAAGTTTTATGGATGTTGTAAATCGCTAAATCAACATCAAATGTGTGAATACGGATCTGGTCATTATAAATAAGAACACTTCTACAGACGACTTCGTCAGACATGATTTTTCCCCTTACATTAGTTATTATGGTAGCTTATAATTTTGAACATTTGGTTTTCCATTGGGAAGTATTTGAACGTGTCTAGTGTAACGAATATGACAAGGAAAATATATCTGATGACAAGAGCACAGGACTCAAACTTATGGGTTAGATAAATATACAATATATATATATAAATAAAGAAAACTTGTAAAAAATATTTTTTGTTAATAAATCATTTTGTGACTTGAATGTTTGCACATACGTTAAAAACATTGAAAATTGTTTTATTCATCAGTTCGGAAAAAACAAAGACTTTTTATAAAACCCACCAAGCTGACCTTGAAGGGGTTGTAAGATGCATTCTTGTATGTTGATTCATTGAGTGGTAGAAATTTGTGTCTGAGTTTGCTGACGACATACGTTTTGTTCTTTTCCAAATTTTCCGATATTTTATGACAAAGTTCGTCGTCGATTTTTTTTGTTGTATTTTTCCAAAGCCGCTTTCATAAATACATCGAATTGAGATTGCAAAGGTGAAACTAATTTAATGTGTTTGATGAACGAGTGGGTGTTGAGTACAGGATGTGCTTGGATGGATACGTTCAGCCACATTTGAATGAGAGTGTATGCGGTTAGGAGATTATGTTGTTCCAAGATTCGACCGAACGATGTTATATTTTTCGGCACGTCTTCATATTTTGAATCGAGGATGGATTTTATAATTTCTACGTACTGATGACTAACCATTCCATCATTCACCATTTCCAATTCTAGTCGGCCAAGCTCGGCGAAATGTATAGCTACTCGTTTCATAGCCACCGAGGTATTTAGCGCACAAGAAGAATCACCGAGCATCTTTTTCGTTTGTTTGATTGTCGTATGGATACCCATCAAAATTTCCACGAAATGAGATGTGTAATTTTTAACTTTTTGCGCCAATTATTTGTGTCCATCATCTGACTCTATTCGAACACCGATTCTAGAAATGGACATTTCAGTCATGGTATTTATATGAGGCCATTTTAAATGAATATGTTGGTGTTGCTGGGGGGAGGGGGGAATTTAGCAGCTGAGAATAAGATTGCTGGTTCGTTACTAGAATGTCAGAGTCGGTGCACTGTGGTCTGAGTGGTTGAAGCTGCAACGATGGAAGCAAGGTTCTTTGCTGTTGCTGTTGTTAGTGATAAATGATAACAAAAAAAAGTGATCTTATAATTACTGCGGAAAACCCAGATTTAAAAAAAAAACAATGAATGCAAACGTTGTGCCATCATAGAAACCAGTCTAATTCAGTTTACATGTGTGCCGAAAATACGAACTAGAAACTATTAACTAAGCATTCCGGTCTGCTAATTCAATTATTTATTTTTCCGTGTTGTGTTCCAAAGCAAAGTTTCATTGTTCTTCACTTTTGATGTGCGATGAATGAGTTGATTTTTAATGTCCACCAATTGTTTGGCTCAGATGCCTGTATCTGTAAAATCCTTGAGAAAATACTGAGGAACCATCAGTGAAAGCCAGGCAAACACTGCAGTATAGCTTTTGGCTATTTATATTAAAACTCAGCCAGTTTCTTTTGAAAATTTGATAATCAGTATGTTTTACACAAAAAATTCCACCGTCGAACGGGCGAGGATAGAGGGGTATTGTGGCAGTTGTAAACGTAGCCATCTGTTTAGCTAGTTGGACTGGATGAAATTTAAAAAAAAAGTCCAAGTTGTTCTGCCCAGGCTTTTTGAAATGATCAACCAGGCCTACACTTTGAAAAGTTACTCACTTGATAATGAACCATTTTCTTCTGCACAAGTACTTTCGATATTAACAACTGCTTGATTGAGAATTAAACCTTAACATTACTTGAGTTCACGCAAATTTTGTTCCTCTTCAATTTTATTTTGTGTAGTCGTATTTTCCATATTAACACATTTGTTTTCATTTTCTGCAAGAGATAACGATTCCGATTTAGCACTATTTTAAGAGCTATTTTGCAATTTTACAACACATAAAATATTTAACTTAATAAATATAGAATACTTATTTATTGGCTGTAGCGTTCGACACATGTGTGCTCTATTTGACACGTGATTCCGACTTCCGAGTAACACAGGATGTCCTACTTACACAAATAAAGACATACAATTACTTACATTTACATTCCAAGTGAAATTTTAGAGTAAATAAATAGAAAGTTAAATTTTTTTTCTTGTGTTCCTATTGGCTGATGGTCTAATGTACACTTCACCAAATAAAATCTAGCGAATTATTTCATACACGTCTACAAGTCGGACTCGTTTCGTACACAAGTACACGGCGAGCATTAACCGATTTGTAAGATTGTGTACTTTCCCATTTCATTTTCAATACAAACACAAATTACGCAGTTTATCACTACGCACTACTTTATATGAAAGCCAGTGCGTACAAAAAAATCGTTACGACCATACAGTGATTCGTGAACAATTGGCCTACTTAAATTGAATCGACTAGGGTTGCAGTAAAATGTTCATTAAACATTCTGGAATTTCACTTCACATACAGAGACATTTCAATAAAATTTCGGTTAGGTCGTCAGTCATCACCATCATTAACTATTCCAGTCAGTAGAAAAAACTAGTCCAGTCGTTGCAAAAAAAGTATACATGTACTAAATTTAGTAACTTTTGGTCATCTTGGCGCCATCTAGAGTATATCGTTGGGCGCATGCTTCAGCCCAGCCTCTCTAGATAGTGTGCGCATCGGGGTTGGCAAATGGCAATAAAAGTATTGTTCGCGATCATGGTCGAATTATATATACAGGCCTGCTGGCAGATCAGTCCAAAAATGTTTGTTCCGCGAAGTGACGTCACTCTAGTCCAGCTGTATTTGTGCGCAGCGATCAACAGCACTCTCGTTAATATATATTTTCTCTATGTCGAGTAGTTACTCCTGAGTGACATCACACAAGCTGCGCAAAAGCACGCCCTTATATCTGCATCGGGATCGAGATTAACTTCGAATGCCATGTTTTATATATCTAACAGCATACTACAAGGGCGCACCGACCTAATGGCCGATGGGCCGGTGGGCCAGTCCGAGCTTGGCTGACAGTCATGCACCCTGCTAGAAAGTGTATTGTAATGAGCGTAACTGTAGCGCCGACCGCTGGAGCCATGGCTGCCTGGAGTAGCAGCATTGAGTGATCAGATGGCATGTCCCTTCACACATGGCTAGAGGTGGGTGTGGCAGTGATAGTTGCGGCATGCACTGGGCACACAAACATTTCCCTCATTGCGGGTCGCACCATTCCTCTGGTGTTACACACTGCTGATGTGCGCCCTTACCACAGGACACATAATTGATAACTTCCCCTTCCACTTCTGAACAATATTGCTGTTTACAAATTATATATGTTGCAATGTTCACAGTAATGGTTCCATTCTGATATTGGTGAACTTTTTGGAGTCTGTGACCGGCCTGATAATAGAGCAGTGGGCACAGTCAAAGAGAAATAGTTTGTGCAATGTAGCTAATTCTTTGGATGACACACACTTATCGTGATATACTCAGAGGCACTGAGCATACGCAAGAGTTGCTGCTCCTACTCCATCTCACCAACTAAAAATTTGCATATTTTCGGAAGGTTAGACTGAAATGTGTTGGTAAGTGTCCATTGTTGACTTGGAAACTGGTGTATGTGCAGAGTGTGTCATGCGAACAGGGTTGACAAAAGCCTGGGCCTGTCGAGGCTTCATGAACCACGCTCACACATCCTCCAGTGTGCCTGTGATGGTGTGTCCCTATGCTTATCCACAGAGTTAAGCATTTACATTCTCAATTTCCTCCCGCAGTCGGCGAGCTGCGGCAGCATCGTGACACAAGCAGGTGTTCCCTTGTAAAATGTCCAATGATAACAAGTCTGGTTTCGGCATGGGCCACAAGCATTACATGCACAATCTTGAGGAGTTAACATTAGCTGTCTGCCAGTCCAAATGGCCGGGGTCATTTGCCCGATGTGGTTGGCACAGAGAAACCATCATGTTGTCAACTGCTGTTGTTTTCGTCGGGAACATGGGCCACATGGCTCATGGCTGTCACCCAGGTGGTGTGGTGTGGAAGGGGTGATTCTGACCAATGCGGCGAAGGAGGGGAAGCAGGTGTCATGCTCCCACGGCTGATGGTTTTCCCCAAGAAGGTGGAAGGATGCCTGATGTCACAGGCACTGCAGCAATCGATGATGTTGTGTGTGCAGGTCCAACATGGCGGATTTTCCTTGCTGTCCAGAAAAATTGTAATCCTTGGCGTCAAAACTGCTATGTCACCCTGTTGGCATCTTCTCGCCAAAAAAATTGTCGGGAAAGGCACATAAATATTAAATGATGTAGGAAAATGTTTCTAGTACCAAAATATAGGTGAATCAACAGGTTCAGCAGATCCTATATGTGTGATGACAAGTAAAACACATGTGGTCACAAAGAACACTAAACACTGGGAAATAGAAATACATGAAATTTCACTACAAGGAGTCACAAAAACATGGAAATAGATGGGATATAGGGAGTGGCATTCAGTTGAGAGGTATATGACATAGAATGAAGTTGCAGTTGACTTGTGTGGATGAAGCATGACACAAGAGGGATAGGCTTTGGTTCGTGCCATAAGGTACTGGAAACTATGATCTGGTTGGTGGGTTTGAATGCCCACACAGAAAGGCGTCAATTAATGATTTGATAGGGGGTTGTGGATAGGTCATCACAGGTTATGTAGGGTGTCAAAGTTAGAAATGGTTTGTTGATACTTTCTCAAGGGCGCCAGCGCAGAGAGAACAATGATGCAGGGTGTGTGGTTGACAGCCTTAAATGTGGCACCTCTGATGAACCTGCATCTGAAGATCTATATTCCTGGTGCTTGGTCTAGTGAGAGATGCTGTAGCCACTCTCAACGCATTACTAACTCCCATTAGAGAGAGAGTTCAGGCCATCTTTACACATTATGAAAAATCATGAAAATGGGTAAACAGCCATTAGGTGACTGGCAAAATTAATATGCGCACATATCAGTTACACAGCGATCTATTTTCACATCTCCCTCCTAAGAGGCACTTACATGTAATTTTTCACTTGACTCGGAGAGTTCTGTTTTAGCAAGAAAGGTGCAAAAAGCCTACATGATACTAAGTTGAGAAATTATGCCCCATCCTTGTACAGATGGACTGGGATGTGGTACGACACTCTCTCCAGGCTAGAGACCATTAACTAAGCATTCCAGTATGCTACTCAAATTAATATGGCCATAACATGATGAGACAAAGTTATGATGGCCCAGAGAAGCCAAACATGGTTGCCCATTCCACCTGAGTAACAAGATGTTTCTACTTGCTGCTCGTACGGGATCTGGTAGTCGTGCACAGCATTCCTGCATGAACGAATGAAAAAATTTAAAATTAACACTCATATAAAGAAAATGGAATGAACACATGGGACACTGATGCGAGGATGAGACAAATTAACACTATGAAGTATGCGACCAAGAGAAATATATAAAAAACATTAACACTTTACACTTAACGTGCTGACATAATACATCACCGCAATATTGTAACGAGGGAGTGGGGATGGGGAGAAAATTGGATTATTAATCCTTTAAAAACAATAGATAAATAAAGCCATTCAGGGAATCCAATTGTTGTAGGGAAACAGTTATAGGTTCCAATACCTTGATACTACCCCTTTTGAGAAATATGGAAAATGCTACCAGCAAGGGGGGGGGGGAGAAGGAGTTACCACTCGGGGGAATTAAAAGAAAAATTATGTTTAATTTAAAGAAAGAACTGAAAGATCAATCACTTCCACCACCAGGCTGTTGATACTACAAACCAAAAAACGAACAATAAGAGAGCTGCCTGGAAGCCACTGCCTTAGAAATTTTGCCTAAAAGTCACCTGCAAGTAGTCCACTCACAGACCTTCTGAAAAAGTCTCTCAGCTGCACTTTCTGTTCACTGAATACCATCTCTTAGAGTTAAAAAAAAAAAAAAAACAGGATTGACCACTGTGCTGCAATAGAGAAGAATTTTAATAAAATATCAACCACAAGTGGGAGAGGGGGGTAGGGGATAGCAATAGCTCAGCTGGAAAATTGGGAGATAGACCAGGCTCTTTTCATGACTAACCTGGCCGGGTTATTAAGAAAATGGCATGCGGTTCGAACACAACATTACCCAAAATTCAAAATATTATTAGGGGTAGTGCAGTTCTATTTTATACTACCTGCCTGGGCGTGATAGAGAGAGTGAGAGGGAGAAAGAGAGAGAGAGAGAGCTAGTGGTCGAGAGAGAACTACTACTTATATTAATTAATTAATAAGTAATATATTTGGTTATTTTTGTAGAAAGTTCAATACAAAAACGAGTAAATGTCTGGAAAATAAGTATAGTTTTACCAAAAGTCTTAAACTTGCGAACTGTGAGTATCCAAATGTAAAATTTTCATACAACAATTCTTAAAAAATCTCACATTTAACAATAATTTCAGAACTGGAATGTCAATTTCAAGAGAAGACACCAAAGATTTAACTAAATAAAACAATAAATATAATTGATTAATTAATAAAACCTTGACAAAATTTGAATGTGTATCTTTTGGTAATGTGCATTTTCAGAATCATCAGTTGTTCCAATACTATGTTATCATCAATGCTAATAAGAGAAATTAAAAGTAGATTTTATTCTCTATCGACTCTGTTTTTTTAATGCAAACGAACATAGTATGTTTCTCTATATAAAAAAAAGGGTGTGTGAAAACAATAAGCCTTATATCTGCTATTATAAATCTGTGTTGCTTAAATGGCAAATAATATTGTTTAACAAAAAATTCGTAGTAACTGCCAAAGTAACTTGGTTAACTATCAGCAAAAAAGATAAATTAACCAGTTGGTCTGCTAGTGCCCTTTACACCACACAACACTTTGAGGTTAGCTATTTTTCTGGCGGGATCTATGTGGTAGAAAGTCAGAACAGCTCGTGTGTAAACCTCGGCGAGACCTAGATAAAAAAAAAACAATCAATAAAATTACTAAATGCTATTTTTATCCCTGAATAAACACTGAGATATATGCCGGAATCGCAGAGCCCCTACAAACACAGCACGGCACGACCAAAAACGCAACTACGGCACGTTTCAGTGTGACTACTTGAATTTACAGCACGACCGACACTATGTTCTCGGCATTTAACCTAACTATTTAAAAAGCGCTGATAGGTTACATTAGAGTCAAAGGTAGTGAACAAGAGGGAAATTTGTAATACATAATGGTACCAATTGGTATCGCCAATGCATGCAAAGGTAAAATTATTATTTTTACAAGTTAAATATAGTAATTTTCAATTGATTTTTGTTTCCTTTAAGTTGCGTCTTTAACATTGTAGGGAAATCCTGCAATAAAATTTCATTTTGCAAGGTTGTACATTATGTGCATCGTGTCGCACGACACGACAAAGAATAAAAATCATTTCTAATCCAAAATTGCTTCTCGGACGACAAAATCGGTCGGGTTTAAGACGATCTACCTTGTATTTCATTGACTGTTGGCAGTCGTGTCGTGCGCGTCGGGGATATGTGATTCCGACATTAATCCAAGTCACAGCTCGTAAAACTAATTCCCCTACCCCAAACTTAAAAGTATTTACTAATGTAAAATCTCCGTTACCTGAAGGTTTGGCCAATAAAAAACAAAATTAGTTATTGGTAAACAGGCAACAAATAAACACTACAGTTTATAGGTTAGAAACACGAACTCTGAAAACACACCATAGGAGCATAAAGATTACCACTGAAGCGTACTACAAACAAAAACTTTCGAAGCAAAACACAAGTACCAACATACACTAATGTAAACACTGCCATCTGAAAGTGTTTACATCAATAGTTACCTCAAATTAATGAATAAACTAGAGCTTAAATGCTGATATCGAAAATTCACTTCAACCACTTAAATAAAAGAAACAGTCTTACCTTAAGACTGTTTGAATCAGGATCTACATACGGCTAACAATATACTCTCTCTCTCTCTCTCTCTCTCTCTCTCTCTCTCTCTCGACTGACCACTTGAATCGTCTAACCATAGGACTGAACGGCCACCTTGTTCTCCCTAAATCTACCCTAAATAACTACTCTTCACTTGATTTACCGGGGCCATCCCTCCAAGAAATTATGAAGGAATGTCCCTATCAATCAAAACAAAAGTGAAGAAAAACGGCCTTCTTTGTCGTGGCTTTCTCCGAGCCGATCCTGCTGACTGCCAGCACAATAGCACGCCATCTTGACGACTTCCACCTTACCCTTGTTGACCTCATTTTTCTGCCTTGGCATGCCATTGGCCTCGACCAATCATAATGCACCAATAATCCGCCTAGGAACTACGTGTTACCAGGAATTTCCTACCGTGTTCCTTCCTTGTCCTTTGGTTGCTCATGGGATACCAGCTGGGATCAGTAGGGCGCCTGTCTCTCTCCCCTCTCACAGCCCACAAGCTCAGTGATGTTTTCCCATAAACAAAACATTGCTGGCGCCAGCTCAGGACCTGGCCACGAAAACATCTAAACCGAAAAGTCTCGAAGATTTAGGACACTCTCAACTGGTTATGCTAACCAGGAATTCGCTGCATTTCATAGCACTACGATTTTTTTTGGACATCAGTCTCGAATGATCTGCCATTTGACACTCGAAAAAAAAATTTCAGCTACCAGCATACATCGTCTGGAGCTTTCTCCAATCTGCTAAAGCCAGTACCAAAAGAAACGGGAAAAACAAAGTCCCGACTGAAATCAGTTTACGTAATCTTAATTTATAAAGAAAGAAAAAATTAATTTAAAAAAATTATAAAAAGAAATACAACAGCACTGACTTGAAACCCAACCAAACACAACCGAACATACCAATTTCCGAAAATCAAAGGGATTTCCTAATATAATTTAATACAGGTATGTTAACAAAAAATATTAACAAGAAAAAAATTATTATTTTCATAAAGAGGAAAATTTTATGGGCGCAGTCTGCTCCTAGTAATTTTGTAGACCTCCCACAAATAAATTTTACAAATTACCCACAAAAAAAATTGTCGAATCTAAAGTATTCATACAATTTTGTTTGTTTTTTGACAACCAAAAAAAAAAATACAAATATATATATATATATTTTTTCAAGTTTAGTTAGATTTTTTTTTTTAAGTTTGGTAGCGAGGGCATCCAAATCTAAATTCTTTTATGATTATTGGCCAAACATTCTGGTTTTTCTTTTTACAGGGACATAAACCCCTCCTCACAAAGATTTTTAGTAACATTTGCTTTCGGCTATTAAGTGAACATAGAGTTTAATTACCATTGTAAATTAGTTACTAGATCATTCAGGCATTTTTGTGTTGATTTTTACAAGTACAGAAAGGGTGTGACCAACTTGGTTGTTGTCATCGTGGAATACAGCTGACCGATACAGCAGCAGGGGAGTCCCTTCCAGCCACGACCAACAGCCAAAGGAGATTGGAGTAGAATTGCAGATCTTGGGATCTCCTCGCCTATGTCCAGCATGGTCAGCTGCCCCACGACGAGCTGCTCGTCTTGATTTCTTTTTTATTTCTCCAAAACTGTAAAAACATTTTACCAGCATCAGGCATGGCAATAACACAACTGGCGCAGCCAATTTTTTCCTCGCTGTGTTATTGGTCAGATCACAAAATAGTTATTCTAATCTCAAGGAGGAGTAAGGGGCCAGCTGTTCCTATTTACAGAAAACAAATTTACAGCATGCCTAAAATAAAATAACCAGTTAGGGTAAATAACCACCCAAAACTTCACTATCTAATCTATCTAGATAACGAATCAAAAAGGGACAATCCCTAACAACAGTTCAAGCAACACACACACACTCTCACGTCTGTCTTCAGGGCAGGTCGATCCACTAGCTGGCCTAGAGATGATCACAGCTCATAGAATTCCTTTTTCACTCATCACACTGAGTAGAGGTAGTGCCAAACAAATTTATTAGATTCGAAATACCATATCTGCTTTTTATTTTTATTAATTCTTCTTCAGTGATGCACTTCTGTTGCACCAAAAATGAAAGATCATCAATTGCCTTCACCATGGATGAATCTTCTGCTGTAGTTGGTATCGGCAAACAAAATTGTAATTTCTTTGCATATATGTTTGTTGAGCAAAACAGTAAACCTGCTGCAAAGAATATCTTTGATCTTGTTGGCACCGTCCTTCTCAATCCACTGCACACTTTGTTATACCAGCTACTAAAAGTGTCCACGTATTTATAGCAGAGAGAGTATTACAAATAAAAAAAACCACAAGCTGTGTCTTTTTTTATTATTATTTTAGCATGCTCTTCAACTTGGCGGCAACTTTTTTAAACTCTATCATTTGGTTTTCATCATGTTTGAACAGATTCAAAATGCTAAATTTATTGAAATAAGTGGCGAACATTTTTTAATGACATAAACGGGTTCACAATCTCGCCATAGCGCAGAATCGGTTGAGTCTTCCGGCGCAAACAAATATGCCGTCGTTTGCCAGATATGATGGTCTGAATCGTAATTTGCACCCCCCAAATTCGATTTTGACATTGTTTTCTCATTATACAAAGAAATACTATCAAAATATAAACATAAATTAAAAATGTTATTCTCACGTATATATTACATTGTGAATGATGATGGTAAATGTTTAATGTGATTGGCAATCACAATGTTGTAAGCCAAAACTTTTTTTTTTTTCATAAAATTTAGCCAATTGTGGTAGACATAATTGATTAATATGAGAATGACCCATATGTCTACTTGCCGATTTCATACACATGTCATATGAGGCATAACAATCTTTCCATTCCACCCAGATGGTCTCTACATCCACCCAGTTGTTCATGGCATGGAAACTTTATTTTTTTACTTACAAGAAGCTATATAGGTATCCATTGATAAAAAGTAAAAAAAAAAACAATTAAAAACGAAGACAGATAGCGAGAGGGAGGATGGGAAAAATAAAATAAAAATCTCCTACGATGCCAGGTATTAAAGACTGTATTGTTGCTAATGCTACCACAGTTCCCGAGGCACTCATACCTCGGACTTCAAGAGTCAGCACAGTCTACTGAGTCTGGAAGTATGGATTCAAAGTGGTATGCTAGCAAGAACTATGTAAGAGAGTTTATTCACATATATGAAAAAACACGAAGCTCTTTAGAATGGATACAAATAGGTGTATGAATGCATAAATGCAAGGTACAGAAGATTTCGAGAATTACTTGCATTTACCATCGAGTATGGAGAATGTGATGTAAACAAATACGCCATCAGTAGATGGATAAAGTCTTTACGGGATTCCTACATAAGATAATGGAAGAAGATAAAATATGCAAGGAACAATGGTTGTGTTCGTGAACCAACACTGTGGTACTTTAATCTGGTGATATTCGTTCAATCTAAAGAATGGGGAGAGACACATTCGACCGCGATGGGAGCGGAATATGTAGGGTGTGTGGCTGTGAGCAACATATCCATCAAACATGGAATGATTAATGACAACGCCATCTATTTTCCCGTGTCTGTCAATGATGAGGGTGTGAACAACACTGTCAACAAATCAGTTAAAGATGAGGTTATGGATAATACAGTCAACACATCAGTCAAAGATGAGGCAGTGAACACTATGGTGATGGAACACAAGTCAACTGGGAGATTGGTGACAATGTAGTCAACAGGGAGATAGAGATGAAGGATCAAACAAAGGATAATGCAGTCAACACATCAGTCAACAGCGAGATTGATGAAAATGCAGTCAACACATCTGTCAACAACAATGAGGTTGGTGATAGTGCAGTGAACACATCAGTCAACCACAGGATTGGTTAAAATGGAATCAACATATCAGTCAACTGCAGGATTGGTGAAAATGCAGTCAACACATCAGTCAACAACAGGGTTGGTACAAATGCTGTCAACACATCATTAAACAACAGGGTTGGTACAAATTCATTGAACACATCTGTCAATAGTGAAGTTGGTACAAATTCAGGCAACACATCTGTCAAGAGTGAGGTTGGTGACAATGCAGTCAACACATACATCAACGGCGAAATTTGTGACAACACAATCGACTCGTTCCTCAACAGCGAGGCTATGGACAATTCAATCAACACATCCATCAATGGTGAGGTTGGTGACAACACAATCGACTCGTTCCTCAACAGCGAGGCTATGGACAGTGCAGTCGACACAACCAACACGTATGTAAACCATGCATCTGACATACCTATTAATGATACAATCAATATTTCCATCAATGATGAGGTTTTTGAAATATCTGTTTTTCGTTATGAAATTGAAGAAAAAAATCTAATACGAATGGAACCTTCAAAGAGGAGTTACTCAAAATCAATTATCAACCATGTAGTAGATGTGGGTTTGTCTAAGAGGTGATCAAGTCGAGCCAGATGTAGTACTGTGCTTTAAAAAATGACCGCATGTATATTATATTTATAAAATCAAATTAAAAAATTTTAAAAAAGTGTTTTTATTTTTTTACAATTTATTTTCACATCATCTATGAATCACTTGTTGTAAATTACACATTCACTAAATTCTTTTGGAAATCTCCCATTTGCAATATCCAATTGCACTTTGTGTTCTGTTAGATAAAATTCATAACTTTCAGACCATTTTTAAAACAATTCATTGATTTTTTTTGTGTATATTTTTATGGGAGTCAGAGGCATAGCTGCATTCAAAATTGCATGTATGACTTTTACATAATTGCGTAGATATTTACAATAATGAATCTGATACATTTCGGGCCATGGCACATTGTTTATTTTCTGTCTCTGTAGTAATTTGGAATATTTTTCCAAAGACCATCAATGTACCTTTGACGTGCAGATGAGTTTTTGAGCCTAACCAAATTTACATTTTCGCACAATTCTGTCTGGTCTACCAAACAGAGGTAGTTGTAAATGGCAAACAATACGTTTTCGAATTTGAGGAATTTTTTTCCAATTTATAATAGTTGGTTACTTTGGGCATACTCGCAAAGAAGAAGGCAACTACAGAGACATAGTTATAGATTCGTTTCACGAAATGCTATGCTTTGTGATTGTAACCTTTATTAACAATATAACAAAGTTTAACACGTCTTGGTTTGGATTACTTCAAAATACACTGTAATCAATCAGTTTTGTCCAATGCAAGTACTTTTTCTTCACTAGTGAAATAGATGCGAGTATCTCAGTGCCTTCTAGAACGATGCCCCTTCCATTAATTATGTTCACTTCCTCGTTTATGAGTTTAATAAACCTGTTACTGTCCAATTTCAAATTATTCGTAAATTGATACCCATCAGTATCTACATCAAAGTATGTTTCGCGATACTCTAGCAGAATTTTGTGAACAACCATGTGGAGTTTCGTCTCGGCGTACACAATCAGTTTTTTATTTGCTTCCAGATTAGAGTAGGTATCTTGGCGAATGAAATATACCAACTGCATGAGCTCCTCTTCCATCAGGTTGTTTATCGTTTCTTTGTGATCGCGAATCGCATGCAGTATGTTATTTTCTAGAAGTCAGACTAATATAATATATATACTGAAGTACCACAGAAAGCTTATAGGCGACTCCGCCATTTAATACCTCCTCTTGGTAGCCATACTCACTTCTATACTTGCTCATATACTTGGACTCTCAATACAACATAATAATTCTTTCTATGATGGTAACGCAGGAGTAGCAATTACTCCTCTACAATGAAGGTAGGCGACACACATTTTTATAAAACACTACAGATTTATTCACTCAATGATAAACAATCTGGATACTGAAGTATCGTTTGATTAATACAATGCAAACTCTACACAATACTTTAATTTTATCACTAATTTGATTACTGGTTCTTTTCAAAGGATTCCCTAGCCTTATGTGAGCTGATCGCGCTAGTGACTATAAGTACCACCTTAAGGATTCTCTTGGCCTAGACCTGCACCGTAGCGCATGCGTTGTCTTACCACTGTGTATTATGTCGAATGGGCAGGAGCTCCTCTAGCCCCAGTTCTCGATGGCGGATGTCGTGCAGGTTTCAGTGGTCTCGCCCCTGGAACGCAGGTCTCAGCTGTTCTGCGCCACGACACCTTCGTCGGGCGGCAGCAGCCTCGGGAGCTCGTCGTAGGTGAGAGTGACAAAGGGTGGGGGCGGCTCCCTGCCTTCCTCTTATGTATGCATGGTGTTTAGTAAACTGCCTTGCCGCCTGTTTACTGTAGTGTCTTGGAATGCGGAGTGGCTGTGTCCACTACAGTACCCCCTTTTTCCGAAAAAGCAGCTGTCCCAGCTGCTACAGCCTGAGATTGCATTGAAGTCGGGCTGAATTATCCACAGGGGTGGATTTGGGTTTGAGGTTGATGTGGCGGGTGGGAAGCCCGTCTTCTTCCGTGGCAGTCACACAGTGGTTATAAGAGACTTCTGCATAAAGAGAAAATGTTTTATTGACACCAGGGTGTAAATCTATGCCAGAGATAATCCATTGCCCGTATAAACCTAGTACTGTGTTGTGAATTTATACAATATATAAAATTTGTTTGTCATTAATTATAAGAATTACTCATTCAACATTATTTTAAAATTATTGATTGCTTGTTAATTAACAGTAGTAGTTTTACATGAATGCTTGTAGGCATGATATAAGTTATACAATTAATGCGTACGACAACGTTTGCCTTAATTTTTGGAGAATCATAGATCTCTTTAATGTGGTCATAATTTTTGTCAATAGCAATTAACGAGTGAGGGATTTCAATAGTACATTATTGATTTAAAAATCGGTATGGTACCTTTATTATTTTGTAAATATTACATGTAGATTGGGCCCTTTTAATTGGTGCTTGCAATTTTACGATCATTTTACTATCTGAAAAGGAGCACTTGGTTAGGTCATTGCTATAGTATTTCACTATCTCACTTGTAGGAATGCTTAACACTTAATTTTCTGCTTAATTTTCTGCAATTGCTGCTTCAGTTAGGTCACTGCTTAATTGTGACTTGTTTACTGCTAGTAAGGGTAATTTATTCTGCTGACAAATTCGAATATAGCTATTAATATGCTCTTCAATTATTATGCTGTTACTCATGTGCAAAGGTGTGGACATTAATATGTTTTGTTGAGCCTCTGTATTGTCCATCTTACTTACCGCTACGTTTTGTTCTCACATACTGTGAGAAATCACATTTATTGCTAGTGTTTAACCTTATATTCCACTTAATATTTTACCTTATTACCTACATGTGAATATGTTTACCATTTAGCATAATAATGAGTCCTGTTTCATACATGCAATTTGTGAATATTCATAGAAGGGAGGTGGGATTTTAGGAACTCACAAAAGTACAAAATAAAACACATGTACACTATCTTCTTAAAATGTTTTCTTAATTTGCTGGCGTCGTCTGCCTGCATCCGGAAATTGGTGGCTGCCAACAAGGTCACAACGCTGCCTTAATGCCTCCTGGAATCGTGATTCGTGATCTTCGCTGGTGACATAGTGATATTCGCTGGTGACGTCGTAATGACATATTGTTCCTATTTTGTGTATGCGACTTTAGCATACCTAGTGCATACTGTGTCATATTTCGGCTCACCAGCTTTGTTCACTTGTATTTTAAGGCTAGAGTCCCCAAAACATCTACATATCTGTATGGTCCATTATAATGATATGTCAGTGCCCTTTTGCATGCACGGTTCTTAATCCAAATGAAGTAATTGATGTCTATCGTGTTTTTAGTATGATGCCTGTCGAATTGGCGTTTTTGACGCTGCTGTGCTTGCAAAAGGTTTATTTTTGCCTGACCTCTGTCTTGTAAAAGCTGTTTGCACTAGTTATCGTCATGCTCGGAATAATATTTAGCTACTACTTATCTTGGTTGGGATGCTTCTACCCCGTATAAAAAATAGAATGGAGTGTATTTGTTACTTGTATTTTGTCATATTATTATTAAATGTTATGAACTCTAGAAATAAATCCCAATTTGTTGGATCTACATGCACCAATGCTGTTAATTAATTAGAAGGGGATTTATTAGCTGATTCTACTAAACCATTACAATATGGTTTATGAGAGGTTGTAGTGAGCTTTTTAATTTTTAATTCGTTAAACAGTTGATTGATTAGTTCATTCTGAAAACAAGTTCATCGGTCAGTCAAAATCTGCATTGGGCAACCAAAAAGTAAAATCTTCTGTTTAATAAATTTTGCCCATGTGGCTGCATCAATGCTAGGTACGGCCTGGGTGCATATGGATCTACTTAAATATTTTGACATGACCAGAATGTACTTGTTTCCTCTTCCTGTGGTCAGTAATGGACGTTTTGCATCCAGTCCCCGGGTTTTAAAGACTGATTGGGTTGGAAAAGGGCAAAGGGTCCCTATCATTTTAACAATAGGTGACATAATTTTCTGGCATATTTCCCAATTTTTATATAGTTTTTCACATCTCTGTTCATATTTTCCCAGTAGTACGCCTGTTCGATTTTCTGAAGTGTTTTGTATGAGCCAAAGTGACCTCCCCTTAGCACTGTGTCTTGGTGTGCTTGTATTATTCCCTGCACATAATATTTGGGAACCAAAGTCAATTTTTGCTCACTCTGTGGGATGTGTAACCTTAAATAGATTTCGTGTTTGCGGTCATTGCATAGCGTCTACTAAGCCTTCTGTACTTGGGTTATGCACAATTTAGGTTTGTTAAGGCGATTTTTAATTTATATATATGTGCATCCCTTTGATATTCTCCTTGAAATGGTGATGTGTTAATGTCGACTGCGCATAGGTGTAATGCTATGTCATCTTCTGTTTTGATATATTCTTGTTCGTGATTATAAACAGGCAAATAGTATAACATTTCGCCATTCTTAATAATGAGAATTTGACAATTTGGCTGTGGGTCTAGTGTAGTTGATTTGACTGTGTTATTTTTTTCTTGGCAAATAATTTCTACTTGTACTTGGCAAACTTGGGAAATTATTTTAGTAATTGCTTTTGCTGGCAAATACTCTGTGTTCAAAATACTCTTACTAACTATCGATTTGTCTTTCAATTTCATTTCTGGCTTAATATAATTTTTGATGTCGTCCCAATAATTTATTATGTGTTTGGAAATTTTTTTCTGAATTTCGCCTTCTTTGTCAGAATTCTGAAAGATAGTTTTTGCCAGTGCCTCATATAGTGAATTACATGTTAGCATATTCTTTTTAACTGGATATTTGGTGTTGTTAACTTCTACCTTGTGTATGTTAGCTTGTGCTTGTGTTGGTTTGTGGCTTAATGCATCGGGTAATGCGTTCAATTTACCCTTCACAATACGTGGTTCGAAGTTGTATTCAGAAAGTCTTACCGCCATTTTCAGAATTCGAACATTATGTTCCGCCATAGTTGTTAGATATCGGAGGCACGCATGACTTGTCTCTACGATAAATGGCAGCCATACAAATATTGGCGAAGGTAATTGCAATACTATCTTATCGATAATAGCTCTTGCTCGGTCATGCTCCAATGTTTTTCATTCATGGCTAGCTTTTTAGATGCAAACGTCATTAATGCTTTTTGATTCGTAATAGGGTCTTCCTGAAGTAAGACTGCTCTTATGGCTTCCTGACTAGTGTCGCACGCAACCATAACCTGTTTGTCTTCGTCGAATCTTTGTAAGATTGTGGCTGTGCTTATGGCCGTCTTTAACTGTAAAAATGCCTTTTGTTCTAATTCTCCCCACTTACATACTGCATTATTTTTTGTCAACTCTTATCAGAGGTTGCGCTATTTTGGCATAATTGAGTATATATCTGAATAGATACGATGTCATACCTAAAAATGTTCTCAGCTTTTTAATATTTTCTGGCGCTGCCATGTTTTCTATAGCTTGCACTTTTTCTGGGTCCGTGGATATGCCATTAGGTGTAATAAGGTGTCCTAGCTCTTTAATTTGCTGCTCAGCAAATGTGCATTTTTTTAAATTTACTTTTACATTAAATAGATGTAGCCTCTGAAAAACTTCTTCTATATTTGCCAAATGTTCTTTAAATGTCGTCTATATAAGCTATAGCTGCTGTCCAGCGGAGAGGCTCTAATAAATTATTTATATATAAACATTTGAAAATATTGTGGACTTGTTACTTATCCCATTGGGAAATGCTTAAACTGGAACTGTCCAATTTCGTCAATGGAAAATGATAACTTATACCTATCTTGTCTCCTAACTGAAATTGAATAAAACCCTGAGTACAGATCTAGGCTGATTATATATCGCGAGTGCTGAAGCATATTTAATATATCCTCTGTCCTCGGCAGTGGATATTGGACCTTTGTGAAATACTGATTCAGTTTCCTTAAATCTGTTAAGAATCTCAGACTGCATGCTTCTTAGTTATCACTAAATTCAGTGTACAAAATGGAGAATCAGCTGTTTCAATAATTCCGACTTTCTGAATGTCCTGAATTTGCTATAAAAGCTGTTCCTGCACCTTAGGGCTAATGCAATATGGCCGTGTTATGATCGACTTATCTGTGTATAATTCTAATTTAAGTTCAAAATTTTTTGCTTCAGTCAACTCAAAAATGCTATTAGCAAACCTGTCTTTATAATTTTTCATAAGGTATGATATTGTCTGAGTTTGATTATGATTTAATTTACAATTTATATTTGGTAAACACTCTGTGTTGACTTCACAATAACTTCTAACTTGTTTATACGGTATTGCATGGGTGTGGAATTCTGGTTCTCTATCACTGAAGAGTATAGTGGTATTTAAAGAATTTTATCGGAGTCATATGGGATGACGTACCTCCTCATAAAATCTACTCCCATGATAATGTCTATTCATAAATTGTCGATCACGAGAAATCTCCGAGTGTATCTGTTTCCTGATATGCATAAGTTAATTTTTGTTTTGAACTGCGGTGTTTCTAGATTCCCGGTTGGCGCCGGCGAGTGTAAAGTTCTATGTGACTGGTTGCAATGTTTGTTTGGTTATTATCGTGCTCGCCACTCAACTGTGGGAACACCCGGTCTCACGAAGTGCGTGGAATTCTCTTCCGCATATTTTAACAATAATGTACGGTGTGGAAGTCCGCACGACTGCTCGCTTACAGTGAACCTAGTGTTGTCCTTGTTACTGTTTACTCTTCCTACTTGTGGGAGCAGGTTGGCTTAGTTTGTTTGACCTCACTTTATCATCGTCTGCCTGGCTACCTGTGTTGTCACAATCCGAAACTCCGCTTTCATTGCCTAAATTCTTTTCCTTGTGTGCATTAATTTTTGTTTGCGCGAGCTCGATTTGCTTTTGAAGCGGTGGAGGCAATCGCCGATGTTTGTATGAAATTCAAAGTTTTGCCGCGGAAATAATGGACAATGCCTGACTTTATGTTCTACATAGCACCATAGAGTGCAAATACTTTGGGGCAAACTTCGTGGACATGCAAACTTTTCGTGTTTTTCAATATGCCGCGAATTGGCATCATCACTTTCTTTCGTTCGCGCTGGCGGCGATTGGAAATGGTTCAATTTTGTTTCTTGGTCGGCGGGTGCAGTGTTTGTTTTATGCTCCTAGTCGTACTCAGCATGCACTGTTTTGTTTTGTCGGCAATTTTGTGAGACATACTCGCATTTCCTGTATTTGTCCCTGGCGTGAATTGAATGAATGAGTTACCCTCCTTTACTAATGGATGTTTGTAAACCTGCCCTTGGTCAATTATTTCTTTGTTTCTACACACGGTTGTTTCCTCGCTCTTTGAGTTAAACCTAGCGATTTCTGCATAACTTCTGCTCGGTACAAATTTATTAAAAATTGTTTGGCAAGTGCCTGAAACGTGTTTTTCTTTAACGGGGGGAGGCATGTCTTTCCCCCTCATTAAATTTTTTTTTGAATACCTGGTGTTGTTCTCTTGTGACCTGGTATAACTACCCCCATTCGTGCCTTTATGTCTGTGTAAACTCTTGTAACATGTTGTTTTGCTATCGTAATTATTTCTCTTGTTGTGGCTCTGCCACTGATTGAAATTTTGACGGGCCCTGTTTGACTGAAATATGTGTTTCCTTGACGATGTGCCATATGTGAGCATTCTTTAACTCTTTAATTATAACTATCGGCTGAATGCATTTGCAAGTATTCTGGTACATGTGAAAATAATGTCGCGATTGGTGTGCTCTGTGGTCATAACTATGTCTAGGTCGCCCTGCATAACGTGGTGGCGATCTGTATGACCTTGTGTCACAGTAACGTTTTCTTTTGTTACTTGTATTTGGTTTTTGTTGTACCTGAACTATTAGTTTTGGGATTTCCTGTATTAAATGTTCTATTTCCGTATAGAATTTTTCCGTGTCTGTGTTCTGTGGTGTGTGTACAAGAGTCTCTTTGTAACAGTACATTCCAAGCTCACCCCGTTTTAAGTTTTCCGCTAACTGCTGGTACGTCTTGTTACGAAGCCCGACAATCTTGTCCGCCATTGACGGTAATAATAACTTCCACAAAATATCTAGAAATTCATTGTCTCCTACCTGTGGGTTGTATTTGAGATGTTAATATTTCATGGTTTCAACATGTTGTGTACTTTCCCCTAATTTCTGTCGTTTGGTGTGGAGCAAGTGTTTAAATTTTTCCGTCTATTCTGTTGTGGTAAAAATTGTTTTTTGGTGTACGCTCGATCAATGGCCACATGAAGTCGCCTGGATTGGTTGCTAATAAGTTCTCAAGTACATGCTTGGCGGTTCACTGCAGTGTTGGAAATAATTATTTAGGTTTAAAGTACCCTGACTGTAATTCGGTGTTGTCGTGTGTGTGTGTGTACCAATGCTTCGCTTACGTGTTGTTCAGGACTTGTATTGTAGGAATAACCTAAGCTTTGATACTCTTCTGTTTGAGAAGTTTTTGGCGTGTTTTTGCTTAGCAACTGCCTTTGATTGTCGCGAATGTCTAACGCACATTCTTTTTCGCTAGTATCTAATACAGCTCGCTTGAGAAGTTTTGTAGCACTAAGAATGATCTCCTTTAAAGCACACTCACTCTAAGCTGGGGACTTTCCGCGATTACCAACGGAATCGTAAGATCCCCACATGCATTAATTCTAGCATCAAGCAACTACAGTACTACAAAACGAAGGTGCAGGCCAATGGTCGCTGGTTGACATATGCATTGCTGTGCTTGCAAGGCTGTGTGCCGACATGATGTAGAATGTGCTGATAGCTATGCGGACTGAATGGAACAGCTGTGGCATGCTACCATATGTACATTGCCCTGCGTAATTCACGAACTTAACAACTTGATTTCCACTATTAATTTAACATTACACAGTTAATCTATTCTTATCGCTACCAAGGGTTTTATTATTGCCAGTCGAAACAACAAGATTCCTAATTCGCAAGTTCGCACGCAGCTACTGACCACTGTACTGGGTACACTTCTATTATTAATCGCTCGCGAAAGAGGTGGAATCTCCGGCGCCTCTACCAGTGTTCTGCTCTAGAAGTCAGACTAATATAATTAATATACTGAAGTACCACAGAAAGCTTATAGGTGACTCCGCCATTTAATACTTCCTCTTCAGAGCTACTCTCACTTCTATACTTGTTCATATACTTGGACTCTCCATACAACATAGTAATTAACATTAAGATGGCAACGTGAGGGTAGCAATTACTCCTATACAATTAAGGTAGGCGACACAAGTATTTATATAACACTACAGACTTATTCACTCAATTATACACAATCTGGATACTGAATTATCGTTTCATTAACACAACGAAAACTCTACACAATACTTTAATTTTATCACCAATTTGATTGCTGGTTCCTCTCAAAGGAATCCCTAGCCTTAAGTGAGCTGATCGCGCTAGTGACTATAAGTACTGCCTTAAGGATTCTCTTGGCCTAGACCTGCACCATAGCATATGAGTAATCTTACCACTGTGAATTATGACGAAAGTCATCATCTGTGATGGTGTCATCTAGAATATAATAAATCCGCATAAGCACAAAGTTCAAATCGATTTTCCTAAACTTTTGACTCAGATAGTATTTAGACAGCTTCCCCAACGACAAATACCCACTCGCCAATGCATTTTTTTTTTCAGGATTGTCAATGTATCTAATATTATACCATTGCAGTGAAAACGAATGAGTGAAGCCAATGCTAATTTTCCGGGGGTTACTAATGCTTTTATTTCACATTGCATATTGAGAACCCACAAGAGAGTCAATAGGAATTTTCCAATCGTATTCGATAATGTTATGGCCAACGAAATAATGTGGATAATTTTGGTATCCTGTTATCATTTTCAGCCAGTAACCCTGACTATACGAAAAGAGAAAATTAGTAATTTGATCCTCTATGTGTGAGAAACCTTGGATCCAAATGCATTTCGTGGGCAGTCTTTCTTATTTCCTCCCCATTTCCATGTCGAAATCATCGGGAATGCCGCGACATTTTAGGTACAAAATTATACTAACCTCGACATCCAAATACTCGCAATAGAGCACAAACATGAGCATTTTTTCTGGAGCTAGACCCCCCAGGGACATGTCTTCCAAATTATACACTCCCATCTCGATGTCGGAGCTCACGACAGGAATGTACTTGTACAGATGAGTGTAGTTGTAAGACGATTCCAGAATCAGATGCTTGGACTCGGTTACTGTGTACACACCATTTACACGAAATATGTTTTCTACCATGAGATTACCGACTCCATGTTTCGATCTGCGAAACTTTAGATTTGCAAGTTTATTCAGTTTGATGGATGAATTTTGCAATATCCCCTCTGAAGTTACAGTATCGATGTACAACTCCATTTGCAACATGAAATGCACATCAGTCGACTGGATGGTAAAGTAGTATTTTTTCACAATTATTTTCCAGGAGAAATTTGAAGACTGTTCATGTTACTCATGGTGAGAAATTAAATTTTTACCAAATGATATGAAATGTAAGATGTGCTTGCAACATTTTGAGTCAAAATGTCCAGCAACGAGTTTGAATTAGTATCCAGAGAGATTGGCATGTCGACGATCGAATAGATCTATGGTCCATACAACTCAACAAGCAGTTGACACATTTCATATTTCATGTTTTCAGCAACTAGAAAGTATATCGAGAGGGGGTAAGTTAACATTTCGTGACACCTCTTCATCTTTTGACATCGATGCCCACCACATTTATCTGATTGTTGTAGATGAAAGACTTCAAAACAAATATTTTATTTTGTAGATTTAAAGAACTTGGAGGGCTAAAATTTTTTTTTCTATAAGAACTTTTAGTCATGGCTAACAAACTAAGTTCTACAATGACCAGAGTATTGAAAATATTCAAAAATATCTACAATTACCCAGAACTGCAAACTTTGGACGAATTTAAAAGGTTTTACACGATTTTGGCAACAATCTCTCAGAATGCATTTACAGTCACAAAAATGACGATGACAAAGACTCTGACGAATATTTCGAAGAGGAATTTGATACTGATCTTAATAACAATACTTACATTGCGTTAAAGTTTAAAGATTTTCAGGCCAAGTTCCCAAACACCACACTCGAAGACTATCTATACGTCAAACAACTGTCATGTTCTTGCACTTTTGAAATTAACTCGAAAGATCAACTAGTCTTGCTACAGCAACTGCTACTTTCACAATCAGACCATCGAAGGAACAGTGACTCTTTATATACCTAGTTGTAAACTAAAAAGAAAAAGAAATTATGAATAGCGTTTCCTTTGCAGAAAAAATAAAGGAAATTGACGATCAACATCGGCTTTCGCTCATGTGCAAATACAAAATTGCTATTCACGAGTCATAACATGGCTGCTCCCTAATTTGTGATTCCAATCAAACCACAATGGAACACTCATATCAATCGATGGGAATGACAAGGAACACGGATGGCACTCCTCTATTCACGAATTTGAAATTACACAATGTGTTTGTATACGAATGTAATCGCATCTCTGCTCGAGAATCGGCCAAAGTCTCAATACCAAATAATGCCCAGTCTTTAAACGAATAATTGACACCACCATTGAGTTTTGTCCATTTAGTTGATATCCTACTCCAATCGGGAGACTACATAAACCACCAGTTTAAAGAGTACATAAGTGCAAAAAATTTAGCCGATGTATACTTTGTACCTAAATTGGAAAACTTTGATATGCTTTGTTTTTCAGACCAACCTTTTTCACTCTCACTGCAGAAGAATATGACACTAGCCGGAGCAGCGTATTCTTTTCACTTGCTCGATATTTATGAGAGAAATATGAAAATTGAGTTTACAACTTCTGTAAAAACAAAATCTGCTACGTCGTGCGGCATAAGCCATCTTGTAAAACGACCAGCTCATAATTTGGCATGTTCACTCAAGAGTAATCGTGCACACACTTTACCAAATGCAGGTCACTTTCAATATGTTCACAATACCATAAATTCAGACACAACAGGACAAATAATTACTTCTCCAATTTCACTAATCATGAACACGATTTGCAATCGCTTTTTACAAGCTCAGATAGAAAAAATTGGAGAAAAGGATACGGCCAAAATATAAGAACATTTTAGTTATTTCGAACCTCATTTGATACGAGCTTTTTACAATGTGTTTGTCCACGCCAATAAAATGCACACTTTATTTTACTCGCCAAACATTTTCTAAATTTAGTTTGGCTGAATCAGGATAGGGACAACTCGCCCCATGATATTTAATTTTAATAACAAGTTTTACTTTCAAAATTTTTTTTTCGTCATCATTATAATTTAAACACTGCTTTGCCCCCGCACGACACTTATACAGCTCATATTTGGATAAGAACTGTGGTTGTGTTGTGGTTAGTGACTATGGGGTGGGGGGTGTGGTGGGAACAGCCACTGCTGAATGGAAATTAGAGAAGTCTTGATACACGCAAAACCCTTGCCTGCCCTTGCGATCACCCTTATTTTACAAATGATGCATTTAGGGACTTCAGTTGCTGGGTCTGAAGCTGATGCTGGAGTGATTGGAGTTTGAGCTGCTGGAGCTGCTGCTCAGTGAAAGGCACATAGAGTTTGGGCTGCTGTTGAGTGAATGTCTGCTGTGGCTGGGCGAGGGACAGCTGTACTTGCAACATCAGTCATTTCAATATTGACATGTTGGCTTTCCGACTCCTCTCTCACACCTTTTTTCCCAACATTCACTGGTGAACATGCTGTGAACAAAAATTAACATGTTACAACCTGGTTTACCCTAAAATCAATGAAAAAAATAACACCCTGAAAAAAAAAAATTTTACCCTTAAGCCTTTTTTTCTTTTGCTTGTAAGGAAAGCAGAATTTTTACTTATTTGCGAAATTTAAACTTTTGTGTAATATTACAATGGCAATGCTTTCATGATTTTTTTACTGTTTCTTTATCGTGAAATTTTATATCGGTGCCGCGTTTTCCTAAACGCTCTATATTCTTTTACCAACTCCTTGCCAATTCCATTTTGAACTTCTAACATCTTCTCAAGTTCCTCATTACCCAGATCATATTTAACTAAGAGTAACTTAGTTTCCATTTTCACAGTGCGATGTTTCAAAATCCTTTCATAAATGTCTACAAAATCAGCCTCCATCCCTTCAGATTTTCCCCCTAACTCTACCTTTTTTTCGCCAACACTATCCATCCTTGTCAGACTGCCAAACAGTTAGAGCTATTACACGGATACTATACAGTAGCTAGCACACTGACACTTGACCAAAGAGTGTGGTATTTATATATCCACGGAGTAAATTTTTTATTTCATATTTCAGGGCAGTGGGGAGGGATTACTCTATAAGTGAGTTTTTCTTTTTTACTTCACGCACTCGTATGTTCATATTTCTTTTTTTTTTTTTTTCTCATCAGTGTATCTTATATGCGCTCTCTCAAAGTCATTACTAGTGTTCGTACATGGGCCGGTGAGGTGACTGGGATACATTACTCAACTTGGCCTCATTATTATGTGAGAATTATCTCAGGGAAGAAATTTTTTTTTTGCGATGCAAAAAGGAGGTTCCCTTCACGTTTCCCCCCACTCCTCTACCTGCTGACTTTAATTTTTTCTCTTGGTTTCCAATTTGGAGCCAAAGTATTTTTTCTCCTAGTATCTTGATAGGAGCGAGAGTATTTTTTTTGTTACCCCAGTCGAAGTCAGAGTATATAAAAATGGGCCTCGCGACGAACATCAGATGGCCAAACTGTGTATCGTTTGCTAGATGGGTGATTTCTTGTAGGAGAAAGGTGAGCCATGATCTTCAAGAGTGTGGATGAATATGTTCTTCAAATTCGACTACACCCTGCCAGATTTTGAGGACCTTCTTACACTTGATGCTGAGAATGACTTCGGCATCGACACAGCCATCAACACCCCGGTCAACATGGAGGTAGTCAATACTGAAGGGACCATGCTTGAGGGAGGAGGAGGAGGTATGTTCTCCAACACCGAGGCCACATTCCTCAATTAAAAGGAGATCCTTGATGCCGAAATAGTCATTGCCTTCTTGGAATCAAAGGCAATATCCTTTGAAGTCGACGATATCTTCTCCGTCATCTCCGGAGAAGGGGAGAAGGAAAAATAATGCATGTTCTCCTTCACAGAGGATGTCTTCTCCAGAGAAGAGGAGAAGGAGAAGAAAGAACGATCTGTCTTCTCCTTAACAGAGCCTGTCATCTCGGGAGAAGAGGAAAGGGTCTCCAAGTCCACCGAGCAAATATCCAAGTCCACCGAGCAGATCACCTCCAAGTCCACTGAGTAGATCATCTCTAAGTTCACCGAGTAGATCACCTGCAAGTCCACCGAGTAAATCACCTCCAAGTCCACTATCGGCAACACCACCCTCTGCTGGTGCGTATGTATTAACCATGGTATCTGCACCAACTATGGGGATGTCTCCATTAATGGGAATATTTCTGCAGATACCGGTTTTGCCTTTGCCCCCATCAGGAATTTCGTTTATTTTCAAAAACAAATATTCCAATAACAGAACTGTAAACATTGTAACCATTAATAATAAAAATAAATAATTATTTTTTCAATCATGTTTAATTTCAATATTTAATAATAAGGTGTATTTGTTTCATTTACAGCTAATATTATTTATTATTATATTCGTGTTGTTGGTTTTAATAACTGAGAAATTTAAATGCACCGAACATGAACATTTTGTAAAACCTCTAGAGATATTTAATCAGTCTCCACCACCATTGCCACCTCCATCATTTCAGTCGTCTCCGACAACCGAACATAATTCCAGCCATAACATATATATTTATTTTGGTTTCAGAAATAACTTTGTAACCCATCACTCCATCAATTTTTGTTTGGATTGTAATGCAAAGTCTGTTGACAAATTTAAATGGAAATGTTTTCGAAAAATTTGTACATAAATTATAATTTGACCAGTACGAAACACGGCATGCTGTCTTTTGCATTTGATGACATTTCGGTAAAACTATTCAATGTACACAAAATTGACTACATTATATATTTTGTCTAATAAACATCCTCGGCAAGTTGAAGTGGACTTTTAATTCTGCCTTTACGATCGTTCTAAAAATATTGCCAAAAAAAACTCGCGATTGATGTGGCTCGAGACACTGCGATTCCTCTCTTCAAGAAGCACAGTGTTTTGCATAATGGAAAAACAAAACAATATGGATCATTTGATGGAAATTATACGAGTGAATAACATGTTTAAAAATTTCTACTATAAGAAATGCGATAGCTTTGTGTGCCTACACTCGACTTTTGGCCACTTTAAAGATTCCATCGATGAGAACAGCTTGTCATTTCAGTTTTCCAGCGGTGGCCAGGTTTTGCTGGAAACTGTAACCACAAAACCTTCTTCTCCCACCTACGATATAAGTGAATAGAGTGGCGATGTGGCGGATGGTATCTTTATTTTATACGATAGTGATTCCGAGTTTGGCATACAAGACAAAAAAAACAAACTATGTAATTGTTTCTAAGAAGCAAAGCTCTCTGAGAAAAATCTTTAATTTATAACTAAGGTAAAATACGAATATATATATCGATAAAATAAAAACAGACAGTGTCGAAAAACTCGTGAAGATGGTGGGCCACAGTCGAAAGAACGATATGTCATCAATTTTCTTTGGAAAATTTTTATTACAAATAAGTAATAAAAAGACTAGATGGTCTGAACGAATTTATAGATTTCGCCTTAAACAACTTGTAATCTCACGAATCTACGAAAAAATATTTAATTAAAGACGAATTTATAGATTTTGAAATTGATAGCTTTCTAAATCAAGTCCAGCTAAACAAACATAATTTGCACGAACTCGTCAAACTAAAAACAAAAGTGGAAAACAAATCATTTGAACTGGCATTTCTTCAGAAATTGTTCGAATTGGCGTAAATAGATGCAAGCATTAATCCCGAAGAGTTTTACTCAAAATTACTAAACATTATTCAGGTAAACAATATACATACAGGTATCTCGTCAGAAGTTGTGCTCTATAAGATTTTTGCGATGGTTACCTACATGTCTACGAAAATTCCCAATATACCTTCTTATAACTGGCAGACATTATGCGAATCGTCAACTGCATTGCACTGAATGGTTGAAACAGGCCACTACCATAAATAAAATGACATATATGACAATACCTAACAACAAAAACTATTATATAATGAACAATAATAACGAAATTCAGTCTGAGGTATTGTTAAAGCAATTTGAAATTGAAGGTAAAATTGTAACCACTTGTTATATAGTATGAACTGAAATCAAACTGGGTAAATATGTGGTTTGGTTTCGAGCAAAAGAAATTGCTGAATTTTTAGAATATGGTGATTCTAGAAAGGCTATTCAAAAACATGTACCAAAAGATTATCAAATATGTTGGAATGTTATAACAAAAAATATATGTACTTGTACTAAAAACATGCATTGTATGTATTTTAGTCCCCCTTGATATATACAATATATATGTTAATTGGCAGCCTCATGTGTTATTCATAAATGAACTGGGAATGTACACTTTGTTGATGCGCTCAAAAAAAAAGAAGCTAAAATATTTACAAAATGGTTTACGAAGAAGTGTTGCCATCACTCTGGCAAAATGGTTGTTATAGAATTCAACAGCACCAAAAACCTTCCTCATAAACCACTGATGATTTTTAACAAATGTTGGTAGCTGTCAATCGTAATGTGGATATGATAATTGTAAAAAATTACGAACTCACTCAGCATCTCATATTAGCAAATGAGTAATTAATTTAAGCATATGATGAAGCAGTTGAAGCAAGAAAAGAAATGACCACGATTGCTATTAGGCTTGTGGACATTGTTCCAGACGTGGTGGTGAAACCCGATCAACCCCAACTTCAACATGCTCTGGTTGTGTTCCAGTACCAATCTGACGATGATGAAAATTCCGATACAAATGAAAAATAACATTGACATTTACATGTACTCAAAACTGACCTCTCAATTGTGTGGATAAAAAACTATATAAAACATACCAAAAATTCAGGAATTTATGCACTCTAACTATGTACCAAACATCACCAACATGGTCAATTGTCTAAAAAGTCGAACTGAAACAATGCAACATCGAATATGTACCCAAAAAAATCTAATAAAATTACTGAATTCTGATTGCAAAATCTTTGTAATTTAAATATTTAAAAATCTGGTAGAAAATGACAATAAACTATCATTATTGTAAGATGTAAAACATGCATTGTATAAGGGAAATTCAATCACTTTCTAAATTGACCGAATTTTTAAAAGAGGAACTGGAAGTTCCCCCTTAAAAAAATTCAGTTTATTTGGAATGTGATTCAATCCAAGTGGGGGATTTTCGGTCCCCTCAAAAAAATTCAATTCATTTGGAAAGTGATTTATTTTCTCCTAAAAAAAATTTTTAAAAATGTAAATTAAAAATAAAATGTAGACTTGCCTTCTGCCCACCCCCTCCCACCTACGCTGGAAACAAAGAAAATAATTTATTTTGTAACAAGTCCTACATATTGAATGGTAGACACTATATGAATCGTCAGTAATATGGTAACCATGGCATCTGAAAAAAAGGCATCATTTGAGGGCAAGAGCTGATCTTGAAAACATCACTCCTCCCAGAACAGAAGAGGAATAAGGTAAGAACAAAAAGGTAAGTAATTTATTAAATATACCTTTTAATATATAAATTGATATAATATTAATATTTTATAAGATATATTAGCTATTATACTTACTCCTTTCATTCTGTTCGGGGAGGAAGATTGATGTTTCTATGTTCGGCCCTCGTCATCGACTGACATCTTTTTTCCAGGTTTCTTCACCTAACAGGCCAAACAGAAAGGTGTGGAAGGGAGGGAGGGGAAAACAAAATACCATTACATGATTGGTTGCTGAATGCTGCAATGTGATTGGTTGTTGAAAGTAGTGGTTGGGGGAGAAGGTCAGTAATGAAGCTTTCTGATTGGCTGTTGAAATAATTTGGGTGGGATGGTACTTACAACAATCTCTAATCAAACTCACCAACCCAACAATATTCAACTTGTAAAAAATTTGTTATAGTATAATGTAAGACAAGCAAGACTAAAAATTTCAATTATTGAAGTTTATGTTTGTTTCCGAGACAAAATAATTTGTGGGAGTGTTGGTTCTGAGACAAAAAAAAACTTGCAAGTGTAGGGAAAATGGTAATTATAACTAACTCTTATCAAACTCACCAACCCAACAATATTCAACTTGAAAAATCTTTGGGATAATATAATATAAAATGAGCAAGTCTAAAAATTTCAATTATGGAATAATCTGTTTTGACTCAAAGGAATCAATCGAGGACAAGAGCTGAATGTGGAAATATAACTCTTTCTCCCAGAGCAGAAGGAATGGAGTAAGTATAATAATAAATGTACCTTATAAAATATTTATATTTTATAAGGTATATATATATATATATTATATATATAATATATATATATATATATATATATATATATATATATATAATTTTACTATTATTCCTTCTCCTTTCCTTCTTCTCTTGGAGCAGAGATGTTTATCTATCCTGTTCTCATCCTCAACTGACATCATTTTCCCATATTTGTCTGCAATATAGGCCAGACTGAAAGGGGGGAAATCAGGGGAAATGAAATACTGCAATGTGATTGGTTGTTGAAAGTAAGAGTGTGGAGGGGGAGAGGAAAGCCGACCACAACACATTCTTGTGAGTACTGGTATCGAGATTCGAACCCAATTCGTAGCAAAATATCCAAAAGTTTGTCAATTGTCAAAAAGTATTAAAACTTCTTGTTATATACATTTTGTTTTAACTTGGCCTGTTATGGTACCGAGTAACTCATTGTTAGACTTTAAATGCTTTCGAAATTGTTTCCATTAACTGTTTGTTTCCCTTTACTTATTCTTTGATTACCTCCACATTATAGTTGTGCTAGCGAATTATCATAAAAAAGTCTTGCATAAATGAATAACTAGGTAAGTTAACTTTGAGAATATGTTCAAACACCAATCTCATTAGATATAACCACTCTGATGTCTTATTTTTTTTGCACTCATCATTCAGCGACCAAAGGCGAGGAAACGACCATAGCCGATCGCCAGCTTCTGGCACCGGTCGTTTTTCCCACAGAAAATGAACGGAAAAATTTGTTGATTGAAATTGTCAAATAGTAGTTTTGATTAATGGATTCGATTAGGACTGATAACTAATTTATGTTTCTATCAAACAGATTTGTGCACAAGCAGTGTTCTTGGTCTGCTGTAATTGACTCTTTGGCCCGAGGTCTGAATAGTTTCCGGTAAATGCCATTGCAGGATGGGTAAAAGAATTTGTGTGCATTTAGCGTGGATGCTTCAATGGCATCGTGTCCGAGCAGAGGTGAAATTTAATGCTCAAATACAGTATCAGGTCTGAACACGATTTTCAAAATCTTGAACAACAAATTGCACAAATCATTGTCTGATCAATGTTTATTTTGTGCTTTGGGAATCACGGGTAATTCGTTTTGCTTTTGCACCTCTACGCATGTATGGTCGGCAAGCAAGAATACTAGGTAGAAACGCCTCATGGGTACAAACAATATATACAATAGCGAGCTTACCTGATCAAATTCCATCATGTAGAATCGGAACATTTATTTGACTAGTGAAACCATGTTTACTTGATTGGGTTTTTTCCACGAGCCTAAATACATCTTGAGTAAAGTCTTTGATAATTTTCGGTGATTTATTCGTCAGGTATCTCGCAAAAATTCGGTTTTGTTGATTGATCGCCTAATGTTCGCCCATCCATTTTGGAAGAATTTTAAACATGTGGAAAAAAACATTTTGTAGAATTGTTCAGATCTTGAACTATGGATAAAATGGAATCGATTTTGAGTTTCAGGTTGAGATTCAACACAGCTTCGTAGTTGATTATACCACCGGGAAGAAACAAGTTGATTTTGACAATTTTTATAAACTTTTATACATCGTACGTGAAAAATATATTGATGTTTGAAAGTTTATATTTCATTTTAATGTACTCATCGCTCAATTTATCGTATTTTTTACTTACTGTGGTTGAATCGACTGGTTCCTTTAAAGCGTAAATTTAAAAAAAAATCATTTAAGGCAATGTCGATAGTAGGAGCCATTTGGGTTGTTGTGTCCAATTATTTAATATGATCTTATATATACATCTAGTGGAATTAAATTTGTAATATATTTTTATAAACTTGCTGTTAAGTAAAAAAATTGTGGCCGAGTGGAGAGTGGTTGTTTATTTGAAGAGTGTTTTTAGTTTTTAGAGAGGTATTCAAACAAGAATCTCGTATGGAGATCGTACTGTTGCCATTGTCAAAAAATTAAATTAGGATGATGGACCATCTCGCATCTAGTGGCAGGGAATTGTTTGCCACACACTTCATTTCAAGATTAGTGAGTGTGCCAAATATTCGTCATTTGGCACACTGGAACAATCTTTCATCTATCTGGTGATATTTGTTTACGGTCGTCGACGATTCGTGATTTATCAGAGTAGTTTTAAAAAATTCGAAAGTTAACAACAACACGAAATTCCTTCTAAATTGCCACTAGAGTGCTAGTAATTGATCTTTGCGTAATAAATTGTATTTTGTCTTGGCTGTATCTTCTACCAGCAAGGGTAAAAGTGAATCGTCGAAAACATTTTTGGAGTTTTGCAAACCAACTAAAGGAGTGCCTACGAAAAATACACATTTAACATATTTGTAAAATTCCACCTCACCGTAAATTTCCAATATTATTAGCACCAGCAAACCTCCCCCAAAGACTGGCCCACTATGAAAATTTCTAAGGGAAGTGAGAATTTCGACAAGTACTTTGCCATTGAAAGTTTTAGTGAATATGCAGACTGCAATAAATCTTTATCCAATCGTACGTGATTCCTTTAATATTAACTTTCGGAACATTTCGATATAAATGAGAAATGAAACTCGAATATATAGATTTTCCACATACGGAACATAGCACTTCACCATGTTGTAATGAATCATTATTTAATAGTCGCTGAATATATTTATCCGATTTTTTCTGAAAGGAAAACATTTGATTGAAAAATTGTAGTTTTAAATGTATTATCTGCAACTAGCAAAGCTCCATATAATCCCGGCACTAGAAAATAATTTTACTCGGCATTGTTTTACACACACAATCACGAGTAATGAGTTTTAAAAAAAAATATGTACAAATACTTACATGAACCTGCTATTGAAATAATGCATAGATACATCATATCGTGATCTGCACAGAATAGATAATCCTTTCTTCTACCTTCTAGATCGATGACAAATATAATATGTTAATAGCATGCGACAGTGTAAAAAATAAGTGATATTTTTCTCGCAGCAATGAGAAGAAATAAAGTGGGCGAGTTAAAATGTCAGAACTCGGAGCAGAGGTGGGTGTAATAATGATGTTGAGATCACATGTGACGAAGATGGAAGGGGAAGTGGGAGAAGGGTAAGCAGGAAGAGGGGATAACCATTTTGATTGGGTGCGGGACTAGCTTATTTAAAAAAAAATACAAAAGTGGGGAGAGAGGGAAGGAGGTCACAATCCAAATATGGCAATGAAATAAACAGAGCATGCTGATTGGATGGAAGAAATAGGTGCAGTGTTGACATTACGTGTGACATTGTTGGAAGGAGAAGGAGGAGAAGGAACCCAGTGATCCAGACAGTTTTGAGTCTTCCTCAGTGTTACATAAGACCACCACAGAACCGCATACGTAATTGTTCTTTATTGCGTATCATAATGGGAAAACCATACAAACACTCAGTGTGTACTATAAAGTATCAATCCCAATTATTTACTTTGCAGTCTAGCGCTGTATTGCGTATCCAGCAAAGTTCCGTTTAGCGTATCCAAATTCGGCAACTATTGTTCCATATCGATCCAAGCAATTTTTTTGTGTGCGCAGAATGTAAAATCACAATGTTGAATGCCAGGCAAGTTATTCATTCCTCGCCAGACATAAACAAGTTTCTCATCGATTACGACATTCTCAAATCGACAATATGTTGCCAAAAATGCGGGGAAGGCGAAGCAAAATTGGTGGAAAACAGAGATTTGTTTTGCTGGTGCCGACTGCGAATGGAGGACGGTTCTAAATGCAATTTTTAAGTGTCGGCGAGACAGGGCAGTATCGTGGGAGATTCAAACTTGTCTCCAGGTAAGATAATCGAGTTGTGTTTACTCTTGAACAAACTTTTGTGCTCGGGAAAGACAGTCGTCGCCTGGCCGAGTTTCTGCTGCCAACAGTGCATAGACTGGCTGCTGATATACAGGAAACACAATGGCAGGCCGGGCAAATTGGTCGAAATCAATGAGTCGAAATTGGGCAAATGCAAGAACTGCAAAGGACATAAAGTTCACAGACAGTGGGATTTCGGGGGAGTGCAGCAGGACGATCTGACGAAATTCTTCCTGGTGCTGATGGAAAAGAGGAATGCGGCGACCCTAACCAAAATCATTAGCGACTGGGTCGCTCCAGGCACAACGATAATTTCAGACTGCTGGCATAGTTACTGCAACTTGGACTCTCATGGCTACTTTTACATGCAGGATAATCACAGGATGGAATTTGTGTTCAGTGAAAAGAACGGAATGGTAAACACCCGAAACACACTAAAAATGTAGAGGGGCGAAATTTGAGGGTCCACACTCAAAACATTGAGCGATGATGGTGTTCTGTGCGATACAGCATTCCCTGCTTTGGCCGATGGAAAAGTCTTGTGTTGGTTACCTGGCGGAATATGTCTGGAAAAGAATCATCGGTATAGAGAACGACTGCACGCTTTGCTGATTCATGCCGCCGACATGCACCATCGTAATCGGTGGAGAGGAGATGGCGACGAATGCTATCCTAATTTTGAAAGGTAGTTGTTTGTTATGGTTGTTTCGATTTACAGGCACGAGCGAGATTGATTTGCTGTTGCAGTTGCAGTTTGATAATATTTGAATGGCATGTTGTGTGTTTTCATTTACAGGGCCGTGTGAGACTGTAACTGTTTGATTTAAATTACAGATGTGAGTATGAATTACATGCTATTTCTTTCAGTTAAAAAATAATGTTTTAATTGTGCTGCTGTTTGATTCAAATTTAAATTAATGTTTAATTGAGTTTCTGTTTGATTCAAGTTTCAATTAATGCTTAATTGAGTTGCTGTTTGAAATATTTCAATATTAATGTTTTCTTGAGTAGCTGTTTGATTCAAGTTAAAATTAAGGTTTAATTGAATTGCTGTTTGAATCAAGTTAAAATAATGTTTGATTGAGTAGCTTTTTGATACAAATTAAAATTAATGTTTTATTAAGTTGCTGCTTGATTCAAGTTAAAATTTATGTTTGATTGAGTAGCTTTTAGAATCAAGTTAAAATTTATGTTCAATTGACATGCAGTTTGTTTCAGCTTAAAGAAAATAATGAATTTCTCGCTGTGTTTTAATTTACAGCTGCTAGTGAGATAGTGAAGCTGTTTGTTTCAGTTAAAAAAAGTTGAATGACTTTCTGTTTGTTTCAGTTAAAACACAATTTTTGATTGACATGCTGTTTGTTTTGGTTAAAAAAAACAATGTTTGATTGGCATGCTGCTTGTATTGGTTAAAAACAATGTTTGATTGACTTACTGTGTGTTTTAATTTTTAAAAAGTGTTATTGACTTGCTGTATGTGTAAACATTCATTTGCGATCCGGAAAAAAAGCCTAAAATAACCGAGTAGGTCATGTAGAGTCTGTCTGGTGACGACAGAGGTACTCGCATCTGTTGCATCCGCAAATCTCGAATCTGCCAGTTTAAATTATTGAGGTAAATTTATTTTTAAAAACTTTCATTCATTCGCGATCCCGAAATGGCATAGCACGGTCTTGTCCGTCATGTCCAGTTGGGCTAGGGGTGGATGCAATTGCATATATTTTTGCTTTTGCGGACATTGGCCTACCAGTTTCGAGTGTTGAGGTAATTTATTTTAAAAAAAAGTGATTGCTTATATAAAACTTTAAAAACTATATGGTTAAATTTATTAAAAAGTTGAATTTTTAAATGTACATTGTTTTATTGCCCTTTTCCTGATGGCATACATTTGAAAAATTGTAATATATTGATACATTTATAAAAAATTGAATATTTAACTCTACACTGTTTTACCGTACCCTTTTAGTGATTGCATACATTAGAAACTTTATATAATAAATGTTTAAAATGATTAATAAAATGTTAATAATTAATAAATATTCTCTTTTAAATAAATAAAAAAAATATGCATTGCAAATCGCGTGTATTTAAACAGGGATGAGAAAAAGACATAAAAAAATATTTATTGGATATGCGATAGGAAACTTTTAGCAATAGTTACTGTTGGCAACTGGATATGCCACAGGAAACAAATGGGGTCTTTTACCCTTTATTCTGTTTTCGATTTGGATATGCTATAGGAAATAATGGGGTGTAGGTCGAAATTTCCCCCGATTCGGCTGGATACACTATTCGAAACAAGTGGGATGAGGCACCAATTTCTCCCCTTCCAGCTTGGGTACACAATGTCGTCCTTTTCGATCCTGCGCGTTTTGTCACCTGGATACACAAAGGGAAATTTTTGGTAAAAACCAGCTTTTTCTAGGTGTCGTGGATACGCAAGGGGGAACTTAGTATTTTATTTGAGCTTTTTCCAGGTCGTAATTGGATACGTAACTGGCGGTTTTTGTCTCGACGTTTTTTACCATTGGATACATAATACAGTGGTTTTTGAGCGATTTAGATACACAATATGGAACAATCACTCAGAGAACTATATGTCATCAAACTACACTATCGACCAAAAAGAAATTGAGCTCCCATGAAGATAGGTAATTCAGTACGTCAGTTGACTTGTGTGGCCGCCATATGCTGCAGGCCGGTATAGAAGCAGTAGACAAGGAGATGGCACAAGGTACAGAACTATCGGACTTCGATAAGGGCGTGATTGTGGGCTGCCATCTCAGTGGACTATCTAGCCGGGTGATTGCACGGAAGGTAAACAGACCCAAATCAATGGTCGCATTCGTCCTGCGTAAGTGGAAGGTCGATGGGCATTGTGCCAATACCGCACATTGTGGGCGACATCCAATCTTGACCGACAGAAATCGCAGAACCCTGAAACGTGAAATTGTCAAAAATAGGGCACAACCCATTGCTACCATCCGATAGGAGCTTCATGCAGCAACAGGAGTATCGATTTACATTGGAACATTGCATACAGAGTCACACTGACTTTGATATTTTCGAAGAGCAGCTACACATAAGCCCCATATCACGACAAGCAATAAAGCTCAGCGACTCAGGTGGTGTTTGGACCATCGCAACTGGACACTGGAGCTGAGGAAATCGGATCTGTGGAGTGATAGGTTGAGGTTTACATTATTCTGGTACGATGGACGTGTATGGGTGTGGCGTCTACCCAGGGAACAGCTTCTGCCGGAGTGTACAGTTCCAACTAGGAAATTCGGTGATGGTGGAGTGATGGTGTGGGGCTGTTTCACTGCCTTTGCTGTAGGACTGCTGGTGTTTGTCCATGGTAGCATGAATACAGAGGCCTACTGTAACATTCTGGATAGTGAAATGCTCCCAAAATTGTGGCGTTTTTACGGAATGGACCAGTGTTACTTCCAGGATGACAATGCCACGTGCCATGTTTTAACGACTACTATGTAATAGTACACCGAGAACAATGTTCGCCTATTAAACTGGCCCGCCCAGAGCCCCAAACTCTACCCTATAGAACATCTTTGGGACGAATTGGATCGCCGGGTGAGGGCTCGTCAGGCACGGTCAAAGTTCATTGCTCAACTCATGGAATGTTTGCAAGAGGAATGGCGACGAATCCCAGTGGATGTCCTGCAAACACACGTAGAGAGTTTACCAGACAGGGTGGCTGATGTTATAGTCGCCAGAGTTGGCCGTACGTGCACATCTGCCCAATTACTTTTTGGCTGATAGTGAATATTGTAAGTTACTTTCGAGACATCTTCTGAGACCAAGAAGTTTGAACATTATTATATGAAACATGTTACACCTCATCTGTATACATCAGACTGTACAAGTTATTTCTTTTCTAACTGACCATAGAAAGCTATGATTGAATTGTCATTAATTGCTTTTTTTGTCTTGAACATGAGACTGTGTCTAAAAATCACTGTGATTTCTACTTGTGTTTATGTAATATGAAATCAAGTACAACTTCATACAATCAAATGCAAACAGTGTAAATGTAGAGAAACACTCAGATTTGCCCTTATTAACATACCTGTGAGAGTTTACAATTTTTAGTACTGTTACCTATAATCCTGCATCATATAAGAGGTCTTCTTTGTGCATAAAGCTGTTTTATTGTTAGTATTTATGCTTTTACTTAAAATTTTAGAAGAAAATGCAGCTATAGTCTAGAATAAACTAACACGACATAAATCTCCTTACTTTATGTATTAATGTTAGTATTTAAATAATTTTTTACAGCAGGGTTTTATTGTACCACCAATGTGCACATCACCGATCAATGGGATACCAGTAGTGCTGTTAGATCTCAATTCTGATGCTAAACTTTGTAGTACTTTCATAGCCAACATGGCCTTGAAGTTATCATAAATGATAAGTTGGTATGAAATACCAAGAAATAAAAGACATACATTTGAGCATAACGTTTGTCATTTAAAATTTCTTGTATATTTTCTTTCCTTATATGTAATACTATGACCAGCTAAGAACTGAAATTTGCTTGATTTGGTTCTTGAACAAATCTATAGGAAGTGCCTCGATGTGCTAGTTAAGTGCTCAAAATGATATTTATGTCCTGCTATCCTTCTCCTGTAGCATTCAGTTCACGTTTAGGCTACATACTGTCCTCGTACAGACTACGTGCCGCCCTTATGCACACTACATGCTGTCCTCGTGCAGGCTATGTGCCGTCCTTGTGCAGGCTCTGTGATGCCCTTGTGCAGGCTATGTGCCATCCTCATGCAGACTACGTGCCATCCTTGTGCAGGTTTTGTGCTACCCTCGTGCAGGCTACGTGCCAACCTTGTGCAGGCTACATGCCGGCCTCATACAGGCTGAGTACCATTCTCGTGCAGGCTACATTCTCTCCTCGTGAAGCCTACGTGTCATTCTCGTGGAGCATACATCTCATTCTCATGTAGCCTATGTGTTGCTCTTGCGCAGCCAGCGTATCGTTCTTGTGCAGCCTATGTGTAGTTATCATGCAGCCTACTTGTCTTTCTCATGCAATCTGTATGCTGTCCTTGTGCAGCCTGTGTGTCATCCTTATGCAGGCTACATGTCGTTCTCGTGCAGCCTACATGTCGTTCTCATGCAGCCTATATGTCATTCTTGTGTAGCCTACATGTCATCCTCATGAAGCCTACATGTTGTTCTCATGCAGCCTACATGTCATTCTTGTGTAGCCTAAGTGTCATCCTCATGCAGCCTATGTGTCGTTCTCGTGCAGCTATATGTCGTTCTCGTGCAGCCGACCTGTCTTTTTTTGCAGCCTACATGTCATACTCGTGCAGTCTGCATATCGTTCTCATGCAAACTACATGTCATTCTTGTACAGCCTGCGTGTCATTCTCGTGCAGCCTACGTGTTATTCTCGTGCAGCCTACCTGTTATCCTCGTGCTGCCTACATATTGTTCTCATGCAGCCTATGTGTTGTTCTTGTGCAGCCTACATGTCGTTTCCATGCAGCCTACACATTGTTCTTGTGCAGCCTACGTGACCTTCTCGTGCAGCCTACATATCGTTCTCATGAAGCCTATGTGTCATTACCATGCAGCCTGCATGTCATTCTCATGCAGCCTATGTGCCATTTCTGTGCAGGCTATGTGCCATCCTCGTGCAGACTACATACCATCCTCATGCAGTCTATGTGTTCTCCTAGTGCAGACTACGTGTCGTTCTTGTGTAGCCTACCTGTCATTCTCGTGCAGCCTACCTGTCATTCTTGTACAGCCTACATGTCGTTCTTGTACAGCCTACATGCCGTTCTTGTGCAGCCTATGTCATCATTGTGTAGCTAGCTTACATGACCTTATCGTACAATCTACGCATCATTATTGTGCAGCTTACCTGTCATTATCGTGCAGCATACATATTGTTCTCGTGTAGTCTATGTGTCATTCTCATACAGCCTACATGCCATTGTTGTGTGGGCTATGTACCAACCTCGTGCAGGCCATATGACATTCTCATGCAGCCTACATGTCGTCCTAGTGCAGCCTATGTGTCGTTCTTGTGCAGCCTGCATGTCATTCTCCTGCAGCCTACGTGTTGTTCTTGTGCAGCCTACATGTCGTTCTTCTGCAGCCTATGTCATCATTGTGTAGCTAGCCTATGTATTATTCTCATGAAGCCTACTTGTTGTTTTCATGCAGTCTATGCATCTTTCTTGTGCAGACTACATGTTATTCTCATGCCGCCTACATATTGTTCTCATGCAGCCTATGTGTCGTTCTCACACAGCCTGTGTGTCATTCTCATACAGCCTACATGCCATCCTCATGCAGGCTATGTGCCATCATCGTGCATGCTACATGCCATCCTCACAGAAACAATGTGCCACCCTCGTGCAGGCTATGTGCCACCTTCGAGCAGGCTACATGAAACCCTTGTGCAAGCTAAGTTACACCTTCGTGCATGCTACATGCCCCGTTAATGTGCAGACGATGTGTGACATGCTGGCAATGTTCTGCTGTAACGTTGCCTGCCCGGGATGTTACAACATTGCCTACATATATTGTGCACTTTGCATGCATATCTCAGCACATTGTTGCAAAGTAATCATGTCGCAAAGTGATGTGCAGACAAAATAAATGAAATGTTGCTGTGCTGTTAGGGTACGCCATTCTGTTGGTGACACCAGCGAAATTCCATATGATCCCGAACTTTTCAGGACAAGGCTCGGAAGATCCACCGGCATTTGTGGGTGAATGTGTGCAGAGGTTACAGACATATGGTGTTCCCACCATGGTATTGTTGAATGTCATATGTGCTCAAATGACAAGTGACACACACGCATGGTGCAGGACAGTTACAGAGTTCCACATCCGAGCGACGAAGCCTTCACAAGGAGCTAAAAATGTTTCTAAGGTGCAAAGTAAATTTAGTAGCCAGATTCTACCCACACATTGCATTTGGAGATGTGTTACAAGCTGTCATACAGACTGTGTTACTAGAATACCGAGCTGCTTTGTAACCGGCCATACATCACAGACATCACTGTTATTTTTAAAATGACAAACCCAATGAGTTCTGGGGTTCGTTGAAATGTCAAAATTAACCACAACACATTCTTTTTTAATTAATATTTTTTTGGTAATTTATCAATCATATAAACATTTCTTAGATTTTTGATATTTAATATTTTTAAATATCTTTCAATATCGATATTCGATAATGGGTACATATTAAATTTTTTTCGGCCTCTCCTTCTTTTTTGCAACTTAACTACTTCCTGATTTATTTTCCATTGCTAAATTATGCCATTGTTGTTCATCTAATTATTTTTAATTTTTTTTTTTAGTTTATTCAACAGAATTATAATTTGCAGTAGCTCCTTCTGCTAAAGTACCAAATCCTCCTAAAATTGGAAATAAAATAGGTAACAATTCTCGTTGCTGTAATCCATTTCCTGGTGTTTCTTTTCATATTTTTTGAGTATTGGAAATGTCAGAGTTAGTAAGAAACAATTACCTTCTTTTAATTTTTATTGTTTTTCTCAAGTAGATATTTTGTTAAAATATTATCTATACCCAAAACTCTTAGTTGATTAATGGATGTATCAAAAGTTATATTTTTTATCTTCATTTATATAAGTAATATATATATTTCATAAAACATCTTAATTCCCCGTCCTAATTTTCTTTTGTAAGCTTAGTTGAGGCAGCAGCAGTAGAAGCAATTTTTTCACCAATTGGTGTATTTTCATCTAACATAATTTCTTTTGCTTCTTTTTGTAAAATTTTATCAGCTTCATGTCTAGATTCTAAATCCTTGTAATCTCTATAAGCAATATCGTGATATTTACATGCTACATATAATTTATTTATACCTGTTTCGCCTCTTACCTATCTGTCATTATATTTTGTAAATGGTCCACAATATTTATAACCAGGTAAATGCATTTCGGGTAAATTTAAAATGTTTAATGCCCAATTTATTATACCTTTGCCGTGATGTTCAGCATTCCAAAATATATGTTGAATTGTATTTAAAACTCTTCTAAAATATGGCAGTCCTTTTGGATCTTTAATAGCAAAATCAGAAGATTTATTGTTCAACATATTCGTTATGTATACTTTTTCATTGTAATAACTGTTATTTCTAGCAATTTTCACCATGTATAACTAATGATCTATAAATTAATTTTCTAACATCATTCATCCAAATATATTCTCGTGGCAAATTGCATTTTACATACCTTCTCCAGATCTAGGAGATTTTAGAGAAATTATTCTTTCAGATGTGTGTGGTGCTGATATTTTATACTTCCAACCTCTATTCGATATTACTTCATTATCTGGATCATGATCTTTAAATATTGCATTTGTTGATAAAATGATTTTTTTTGTCATTTTCATAGTCATTCATAGTCTAAATTTTCAGGCTCTTTTTTTGTTAAAAAATTAGAAAGGCCTTCTGTTAATGTATATTCTTTATCTTTAAAAAATCGGTTATCATGATTTATTGTTACTTCTGTATCTCCAAAGTGAAAATTTTTATCTTCTACATGTAAACCATATTGTATATTAAAATTAGGTTTTTCAGAAATTTCATTTCCGAGATTTATAGCAGTGTCTTTCAGTGGAGTATTTTCTAATTGCTCTTCAAAATTAGGAGATTTATGCTCTGAATATAGTTATCTTTCAAATGATTATTCTTTTGGTGTTGATGGATAATCTAATTTTTTTGCTGCAACAGGAACTTGTGTTATTATTAAAGTTTTTTTCTCCACTTCCGTTTTCTATTTTTTACTTGTATTATGAAATTCATCAATTAAAGCCATCTCTTCCTTATATTTTTTCATATTCGTTTTCATTATGCTTTTAACATTTTTTATATCTTTCAATGAGTAATTTAACTCGAGAAATTTCCTTTGATTCATTCATTTATAAATATATTTTTTTACATATATATTTTTTACTAATAAATGAGTTATAAAAGTATTGAGAGTTTTGAGAAACAAACTTATCCCCCAACTAATCAAACTAGGGGAAATGTAAATATTTACAATAATAGAATCGAATTGGATATTCCTATAGGAGATGGGTTTTCTATTCCAAATTACGCTTATGTTTATGAACGATATCATTTACTAAAAACGGGTAAAGAAGGAAATGAGGCAAAATATGTTGAATCAAATACTATTGATATTTGTCCCAATTATTTTCCTTCTCAGTTTTCTAGATTAGAAATCTCAATACATGGTCATATTATTGAAGCTGTTGATAATCCTGGAATAACATCAACAGTGATGAATATTTTGTTAAGATCACCAAGTGAACAAAATTATTTAGCAGTTACTGGTGTTGATAATAAATTATGGGAAAATTCTGTTTATAGTGATAAAACATATGAAATAATCTATCCATTGAGATATCCGTTTGGTTTCATTAGAGATAACAATGAAATTTAGTGGAAAGACAGTACTGATATTACTTTTATTCATAAGGCAATTGATGACAATTGTTTATTTGTTTATCAACCTAAGAAAGCTTATGGTTCACTTGGCGATTATGCTGACACCGGTAGAATTTTTATTCAAAAATTAGAAACAATGTGGCCATTGTTGAATATCAATCTAACACCGCCCTTGCAATTAAATAAAAACTATACAAAACCCTACGATTCCTATTAGCTTTGATTATCGGCAATTTTTAGAAAAAGTCCTGCTGGTTCAACTGTTTTTAACATTGATATAAAATATCAGTTTAATAATTTACAATTTGACAACCCAATTTTGTAATTGTAGGCTTTCAAACTAATAGAAAAAATCGTGATGAACAGTATGCACACCCAACTATTTTTTATCATTGTAATGTAAGAGATATTTATGTTAAGAATGGGAGAAATGAAATATTTCTAAAAGAAAATTGTAATCTAGATATTGAAAATGATCTTTGTGAAAACATGTTTCTTGTTTATAATGATTTCAGAAATTCAAAAAATTAACTAGATACTATATATAGAAATAATGAACTTTATCATAATCCGGCTCTAGACTTTGACGGTCGTGAGAATTATTACTAATTTTGGGGTCGAAGATCATTATATGTTATTGATTGTTTATATAGAAAAACAACTGTAATTAAAGATAAAACTAACATTAAAATTTGTGTTTTCATTTTAATAAAGCTGTTGAAGCAAAAACCATGAGTAATGTTGTTTACATTAGTAAAAGAAATCTAACTTATGATTATTTGAAAGAAAGCATTACTGAAGAGATATAAGTTTTAATATTATTAAATGGAGGAATAAACCAAATGTTTCGATATTTTTTATTAATTTTTAATCAATTTTTAAACCTATAATTAAGATTTTAATTTAAAAAAATTACAATTTTTTGAATTATACTCGATTTATTTTTATCGAATAAAATATATTTTTTAAATCTAAATTTATTTTCTTGTTTATAAATAGAAAATTAATAGGATTATATTACCTTGCAGTTGATTAAAATTTGAAGGATGGTAGCCGTTGTGAATCACCTTCCTATAAATGCATCTTCTGACCGTGCTACATCCTAAGCGAAGTGCATAGCAGGGTAGGAGTTGCACAAAAACAAGCAAAACCAACACAACACCAAAAATGGCAAAAGCCATGGAAAAAAAAAAACAGATATTTGTGCAATATAAAGGTGAATTAAGCATGATGGTAATTACTTATTACAGAAACAAATAAGTGTGGTGATATGTCTTTATCATGTTTATATACATTCTTTCAATTGTTATCAGTCTTACATGTGGAAAATATTTCATTGGTTATCAATATTACATGTGGAAAACCTAAACTCTTCCTCTCCCTTATTTCCAGTTGAATTAACATGTACATAAAACCAAGTTACCATAAAAACTTAGTAAAATACTTGCATTTTCCCACTAAAATTACAGGTATTATTTACGCAAATACCTTGGCCATATAGGGAATACAGAGGCCATCACAATACATACTGAGCAAGTTACCCTAAACACACTTCGTCACAAGATGGAGGATCAATGTCTGTTGTACCAGCATGTACTCTGGACATTCGAAAAAAAAATATATGTCCTATACAAGAACAACCTATATGGCAACTCATACTACAGTGTAACCTCAATGTATGTGCAATACTTTCTCCTCATCTGCTCGCGATCCCAAGTGGGTAGGATCAACAGCTTAGCAATGCCAGTCTTAACTCCCACAAGTACAAGTTACTCTTCAAAATGCCCTAAACTTCGTAAAGTTTTTAAGTTGTTTACCAAAAATAAACACAACTGAATCCCAAGTATCGCCTACCATTGCCTAGACTTGGTTTCAAAATGCTAAGACCATTATTATTATTATTTTGTTTACCAGTGGTTACAACCACTAAAATTCTCGTTAATACTTGGTAACATACTTTTATGAGTTTGCAAAAATAATTTACAACAAATTACTATTATCCCATTTCTGATAAGAGACAAATAAATAGCAAGGTTTTAAAACTTTCATAATTTCCAGAATTTCACGAATACTATTTATCTGAAGGAAGTTTGCCTCCTTCAGGCCGCCGACTACCCCTAAACGAAACAAGTACAGGCATTTTATACACCGATCAGCCACCTAGCGTCACCAATCACGCATGAGATCCATATTTGTTTTCAGAATTCCAGTAAATTGGTGGGGTTTTCCATACCCATTATCGGGGTCGTGATATTCATGCCCAATAGCAGTTGATGTTACCTAATAAGGCGAACCGACACAGCGGACACCATTTTTCCCAAGAGGGGTCTCAATGATTTAAAAGTCAACCACCAATTATGACAATACGCAGCCATACTTCCGACCTCTTGATCAAGTTAACGGAACTGACGCAACCAAACGTCATGGTGTGGACTTGCGCGTGTATGGGCGCAGGCAGTTCTGAGCACCTGCAACCGATGGTGCTGCTCTTGGGTCGCGAACAGACAAAACCGCTGTGGACTTCCATGCCTGGCCACTGCTATATGTGCAAATTAGCACGTATAATTAACACAAGTTCTTCATTGTCCCAGGTCTTCCAAAGTCTTTTATCGGTAATGTAATCCTGGCGAGCACATAGCAGGTTAGTATTTTAATAGTTTCAAGTCTTATTATAGGATTTTAATACCAAAACAGGTGTGTTGAAAATGTTCATGGTGTCGGGCACAATTCCGAACAAATTGACAATTGAGCAACTACAGACCCGCCCGTCACAGTCTGACGAAATAAGAGAATTAGTTTACAAATTTCATTCAAATTTACAAAGCTTACAATTAACACTCTCAGAAAACATTGACGATAAATATAGCCCTCGAGAAATATGTGAAATAGGAGAAAATCTAGAGCATATAAAAGAAATACTAAAAAAATTAGTAGAACTTCGAATTTAATATATCAAACATTATTTTTAATATTTCATTTGATTTTAGTTTGATGTGAATGATTTTAACTTAAAATTTGCTGTTTTTGAGTTAGCATAAGTCCTGCACTGTGGTTTTTGGAAAAACCAGATTTTTCTTGTTTTAGCTTATATTTTCATGATTTTAGCTTAAATTCGCATGTTTTTGAGATTTGAAAAATGTTGTTTCTAGAAGCGTGTGAAGTTGCTTGAAATCGATCAAATTACTTGTTTTTTTTTGTTTAAATTGCTTTTTTTTTCGATGATTATAGTGCATTGTGCTAGGATCGGTGTTTATATACTACTAGGGGCGAACGGTCTACTAACTAGGACATCGCCACGAAAACAACGAACACTCCATCCAACTTGACGTGTTCGGCCGTGTAGTGCCCGCAGAACACAGAGATGCAATACAGAGAGTGCTAAATGAACAACAGGATGTACTTGCAGTGGCAGAACACCTTAAGAGAATGAGAATGGCAGAACATTCGATACCACTCACTGAAGTAGAACCTATCTGGTCCGCCTCATGCGAATATAATCCATATCATTTATAAATATTCAATCAAGAAATCACGAAGGTGATTCGAAATGCGGTAATATAACCCCCCTCCCCCTCAAGAGAGTAGCTACAATTCAGCTATTACTCTAGTCCCCAAGAAAGATGGGAGCTGGAGGTTCTGTGTGTAGTTCAGTCTGTTCAATCAATTGGCTGAAAGTGTGTTACCATCCTTTATCAGTGTCAATTCTGCTCTGAACATGCTAAGGGATGTCCAAGACTGCATTCATGGCCTCCAACGGACACCGTTTTCAATTCTGCACCATGCCCTTTAGGCTGAAATGTGCCTCCTCCACCTTCCAGAGTATAATGGTTCGAATTTTGGACAGCCTGGTAGGTGATTGTACCATCGCATACCTGGTTGACGTTATATGGTTGAGAACATGGGAGGAACATATACAACACCTATCCCACATCCTGGAGAGACAACCTATGAACGAGCCGACTTGTGCAAATGGTAAATGTCGTATAGGCAAAAGTGTCTTCAGTACTCAGTCCATATAGTCGACGCCGAAGGGATCAGGCCCAACCATGAACAACTACTGCTAATTCAGGACTATCATGTGCCCAACATGAGCAAGCACCTGGGAAAATTTTAGGGCTCGTGAACTGATTACGTTCCTACATACAGGATTTCGTCACGATAAGATCCCCACTAACTGCCCTTTTATCCACACAATAGCGCTTCCAATAGGATTATAATTCCCTAAATGTGTTCAAAGAGATAAAGTACCAATTACAGCAATGCGACATACTATCCTATTTAGACCTCCGGAGGCACTTATATCTATAGACAGGTGTCAGTCAATTGGGGCTTGGAAACATCCTATTTCAGAATAACAATTATGTGGAGCACAAGGTCATAGACTATGGCAGTGCGAATTTCGCCCTGTGCGAACGTAACTACGATGTGAATGAGAGGATATGTATATATATATATATAGCATGGCCATTATAACGTTAATGCCAACACCTACAGTACCAACAATTTATGTTGGGGGCCAACAATCGTTGCCTGATGTGGCTACATAACATGCGCACCATCTGTAGTAAAGAAACACTGTGGTCCATATTACCACATGACGATGATTTCATAGTGCAACACATCCTGGGCGAAGAAAATCAAATAGCCGATGCTCTTTCCCGCATTCCCTGCACTACTGAAATAACATGATACGAGGATGAATGCGAAGTCTTGTTCCCGCATGTCAGTTCGCCCACTGCTATGTTTCAACACATCACCATGGAAGTCGCTGCTGCATCCCCACAAAAAACTTAACAAATGGTGCAGTATATGAACGAATGCTCGTCACAAATCAGCTGTCCGCTGACGTCGCTGAGAGCCACGTGCAGTGTGCGCAAGAACAGCTGAAAAATCAAAACTGGCATGTAGTCGATGTCCACTTGGAGACCTGGCTCTCAGGGGAAGAGGGGAACTAGCAAATGTATGTCTAGGATGACGTGCATAGTTTCGTACTGGCTCATTCCCATGTCAGCCACCTAGCCAGCCACCCAGGTGCCACACGAACCAAGCACAACTTATAAACAACCTATTTCTTGCTAGGGTTATCCGACAAATGCAAGAGACTGTGTGTGCTTGATAAGTGTGCAATCGCCTGAAAACATGCCGCGCTGATGGTGTTACACAACAACAACTCAGAGTACAAGAAAATCCCTTCCTTACAATGGCATCATATCTGATGGGGCCATACCCCCATGTGACGAATGGGAAGCGATTTTTTTACTGGTGACAGACAGACACTAGGTGGTGTGAAGCCTACCCTATCCTGAGCTCACGCCTCAAAAACATAGCATGAATGTTACAGAACGACTTCTTTGCTTGCTAGGGCTACCCGAAATTGATCCTCTCCGACAATGGGCTGCAGTTTGCGAGAAAACTGTGGCGAAAACTCTGCACCAAATAGAGGGCAGAAAATTTTGCAATAGCTGTGTACCACCCCAACATGAACCCCACTGAACAAAGGCACCACGATTTCAAGGCACAATTCCAGCTTTGCATGGGGAACGACCACACTTCCTGTCACACATACCTTCCGCAGATCTTGTTCTGCCTTAGGAACCTAACGACTGAAGCCATAGACCACTCGCCTGCAGAACTGTTATACAGGCAATGACTTTCACGGCATGGGTAATACACATGCCTGCGACCAGCATCGAGTTCAGGACCCTCGGGAATGGAAGTCCAAGAAAATCAATGCCAGCAGAGGTTGGAATGAGCTCTGGAAAGGCAAGAAAATTTCATATAGCTGTGGCTGCCAGAAACAAGACATAAACCAAGATAACAGCGAAGTGGGCAGTCCATTTTTGTGCGAGAACATCAGCAGTCTGCTACCCAAACCAATTTCTGCACGGATTTTCCCTCCACTGGTGTGGGCACCACACAGTGACACAAAGGGTGGGAGAGACTGACCACATTATCCAAGTGGTTGCTGGCCGACAAGCAAAATTCCACCACGACGACGTATGGGCAGCGCCAGAGACGTCGACACTAGGCGCCTCCGCCCCCAAAGATAACACAATCCTTAACCATCCGACCAAAGTAGTCGTGGTAGACATGAGGTGTCAGCAACCTGCATCAGATACGACTGGAAAACCTGATAAACCATCATCGACGCATCTAAGGACGTCAAGGTCGTCAGATGTCATGGTGGTACCACAGGCCATGGGGACCCCTGATCCCACGGACGGTGTCAAGGGCATCTCTCTACTGCCAGATGCTGTGGCGCCAATCACTGCAACATCGGAGACCTGCTGGGTCGCACCCGCACTACGCACCACCAAGTGAAATGTTCCCGACTGACAGATCACGCAACTCATTGGTGGCTGGGTTCAGTTCCGGGTCGAGCATCTCCTCGACAGGGCGGCCACCCCACCCTCGATGGCATCGACACTGTCTGTGCAGATGCCGTAGCAACAGCAGTAGCAGTGGCAACATCTCGACAGTGACAAGGCTGCCAACCTGTTAATCAGACACCTGACCAGCCCTACAGAGCCAGTAAGATTCTGCCTGACAAGGGTAAGGCAAACCAGCACCAGTTCACATGCGATGCTGCAGCAGGGCGATCTGGCTCTGTACAACACCTCTCGCCAAGACAATGTTCCCTGTAGAACCGGCCATTTCCTCTCCATCCTCCCCTCATAGTGGCCGATACCTATTAAAAGGTCAAACCTCGAGCACTACTTTCTAACATTTACTTTAACCCCCACAAAGCAAAAGTTTAATCGACTCTTTGATCTCCAGGATCCACCGGGAACTTTGAAATTTTGACACCGTCATGCTGTCCGATAAATTTTAAGAAACACTACACTAATCTACTCACTCACACAACTAACTATTACATCCACGCTTGTCCTTTCGCACTAAAATTGAGGATTACGATGCCCCATTATCCGCATTCGCAACCCAGTGCGCTCGAGTGTGTATGGTCTTAGTTTTAGGGAATGACCGGTAACTAGAATCATTCCCCGCCACCTCGCCCCTGGGCATAAAGGGTGTAGTGAAACCATACTGCAGTAATTCATTACAGTTCTTATTTACACACACATCCAATCAATACAATCTGCTGGTGACCTCGTTGGGGTCCTGTCCTTCATTCCGTGGGTTGTCCTCCCTTCTCATGTTTCGTTGCCATTTGCCTGGTCTTCATCGGTTGTTCCTTGGAGGAGACTAAGCGCCATCTAGAGAAAGGGACATATCCAGGTATTGTCATGATCGGGGTTTGAGGGAGAGTGCGAGGGAGGGGGATGTAGATATTGTATTGTAAGTAACTCTCCCCTTTTTTATTCTTCCAATCCTTAGTCAGGTGCAGCCAGGAAGGGGGTCTGTGGACCCATTTTCGATCCCCCTTACTCTGCAGAATCCCACCCTTGGACTGGTTTCCCACAAGGGAAAGTAGTTGTTCTTGTCGGGATTGGCTCTGGTTAGTTTAGGATTCCAACAAGGAAGAAGGACTAATACCGGATCACAGTGTATCCCATGAAAGGCTTACTGTAGTCAAAGATATGCCTCCTGTATGTACGGATGACATCTTTGAAGATCTCTGAATCTGAGAATCTTTCCCCTCTTCACTAGCAGCACTCTCTGAGCAAGCTCAGGAGTGCATCTCTTTCAGTTAGAAGGCCCTTGTGGGCGACGACGAGCCTGTCTACTGCCACCATTCGGGGGAAGAGAATCTTGTATACCCCCTCCACTTGCCTGATTATCATGGCCAGGGCTGCCATAAGAGTGTTGGTTTCTTCAAACCTCGACAGGTACGTGCTTCATATGATTTCATCATACAACCACAGTGGTTTGTCCGAGTGAGCCCCTGCAGGCCAAGCCTGCACGGCCGCATCCACTATGTTCTGTTCGTCCGGCTAATTGATAGTCACTGTTCTCTCAGTAGAAGAGGCTACTTTGTTACTTCTCACAAGCTGCCTATGGAGGAATACTTCCCTGTACACCTCGGTTACCCTCGGCTGCACAGTTCTGACCTCCTCCATAGGTACCCCTGTTCCCATGCCTCTCTGGCACGGTTCATGGCGCAGACTGTTCTTCATCTGTTGTCCCTCATGAACTTATTCATGTTTTGGGACAAGCAGACAAAGCCCTCCAGATCGAATACCACTGGGTTGCTCCAGGCAAATGACCAACCATTTTCTACCTTTTACACTTTTCGCTGGCCATGGTTTCCTTGTTCTTCCAGGTCTGTAACTCATGTTATAGACCCGAACTTGGGCAGCTAATTCTCCTCTTACTGTATAATTCTTCCTTCGTCAGGCAGCTGCTTGTGAACCCCTTCCTGATCCCCCTCCCCCTTGGAATCGTGAAGTGGAAGTGTTCAGTCCACCATGGACAGGAACAGTTTCTTGTCTTGAGCGAGAGGTGAGAGGGATCCCCTCACACTCATTTAGTACCAGCACTTTGAGGAAGATGTGTTAAGCCATCATGGTCGTTCACGTCATCCCCATCCACCGAACTGCCACCAACCTCACAGCTCTGTCTGCGACTCGACCACCAGACGTCGAACTCCTCTTTTCTCTTTCCTATAGACATGAGGTACTTCAGCACCTCAGGCACAAAGTTCCTGTCTCTGAACATGTCCTGGAGTCGGAGGTCCATGTTTCCCTTCAAATTTCAAGAGAAGGGCTTCTATCTTGAGGCACTCCACCGTGTGGGCAGGGGTGTCTGGCACCCCACACACCACACAGTCAGGGTGGTCAACCAAACTAAATGAGGACATTTTCTCCCTCAAGTTTCCATGTATGGTCAAGAACTACACTAAGTAATGTCCTATCAAGAGTCACTTACCCAACCATAGCCTCTCCCCGACATCTGGAAAGATGGCATAAGTGGTTCTACCCTTATCCGAGTTCTCCCATATAGTTTGCCACATTCTCATGGTGGCTTCCTTTCTTGCCTTCAGTTCCTTGGGAGGAAGAACCTCCCATTTCCTTCTGGCAATTTTTCCTCTCTCTATCACTAGGAGATGTAGGGGAATTTCCCCAGCAACGACTTGAAGGGCCTCATTTGAAGTCGTCCTGTAGGCCTTTATGATCCTCAGAAATGCTGCTCTCTGTGCACTGATGAGCCTTCTCTTTCCATGGACTCTCTCTGCATCCGGGAACCACACTCTACATAAATACATAAGAATGGGCAGGAAAACTGATATGTACATGAGTTTCAGTATCTGTTAGCTGAGACCCCACTTCGCAGGTTCCCCAGCCCTCAGCTTCTGGAACATAACACTGCCTTATTCGTCTCATAGCGCAAGTTACTATGGAATACAAGACCACCATCCAAAATGACTCCAAGGTACTTCAACTCCTGTACCCTCTTTACTACCCTGTTCTTAAACCTGACAATATGATTTCACTTTAAGTTACCTTTTAACCAGATACAGTTGGTCTTCTCTACTGAGAACTCCAGTTTGAAGCTCTTGGCCCATTGGTCTATTCTCTGGAGGTCACTCTCCGCCTTCTCCTCAACCTCCCTTCTAGTCTATGCCGGAATCAGGAGTAGCTCGTCATCGGCATATCCATAAATCATCCAACAATGCAGGAGGTCCAGCCTCAGCAGTCCCTAGAAATCACATTCCATAGTATAGATGCGAGCACAAACCCTTGTGGGCAACCCTTACTCAACACTTTTTCCTCCCTGTGGGTTCCTATGTCTAGAACACACATTCTTTCCACCAGGAAGTTATTTATAATCCCACAAATGTTCCTCAGCCACTCCAATAAGCATAGCTGCCACAAAATCTGCAGCCACCGTGCATTGTCGATCGCTCATGATATATACAGGAATACCGCTAGCTCATAGTTCTGATCATAGGTCCTCTCTTCATTGACCATGTTCATGATTACCATTTCAGTGCTCTGACCTTTTTATAAAGCCATCCTGCGATGGATGGATTGAACTACATCCAGGTATTCCATCAACCTCTTGTTGATAAGACATTGCAACGTCTTCCCCATCACAGACAAGAGCATACTGTATGACTTTGCATTGCTTGGGTTTCTCAATCCTCCCTTATAGATCGCTATAATGAGACCTTTCTTCCACTTTTTGGGGAAGGTACCCATTTTCGCCGAGACAACTGCTCCCGCAGCCGAGGCGCTGTGTAATCAATCACTTGCTGCATCATGCAACCCCAAGCCTCCGCCCCTTTCCAATACAGTGGCCTCTCCGAGGGGAGGGCATTTTATGTGGACCAATCCTTTGTAGTATAATGTGGCCACCATCACCATGCTATTGACCCACAACCGCTGCACCAGTGCAGCACTCGGAAAATGCATTTCAATGCACATAAGCATCGTTCACTTATGAAGAGATCACAACGCAGAATCAAGTGTGTCAGTTTAATGTCTGACATCTGTATAGTAATCATTTAAATTCGAATAGAAATCAAGTTAAGACACATGTAGTAAAATAAAGTATAGAGTATAGCCCAAAGGCAAGTATTTGTGTAATTCCCCCTTATGGCATTGCAATGTAATTGTGAATTCATACAATGTGCATATTTAATTAGGTGCAGGATATCAGGGTCATGTTCTTTGAAGTGTCTTGTGTAATTTTGGAGAGTAAGTGAGCATCTGGCCGAAACCAAACAGTTACATAGAAAATATTAATTCTTCAATTCAACTTCATCCTTCCAATTGCAGAGTGTCCTAGAACTTGACAGACATAAAATTTCCATGTGATTTTCAAGGTCCCACATAATAAGGTTTTGTGTGTAAATAAGCTCATTATTAAGAACTCGGTCTATCCCTGGGACCTGGAATGTTTATCCCGAACATCTCAGTGTTTTTTTGTGTGTATATTTAACGTGTAATGTAATGAGTTCACCCAATTAAGGTACCTTGCAGAGTGGTGCAAGCTCCCAGCAATGACGCTGCTTGTCTGTACCTTTTCTAGCAGACTGATTCCAATGGTCGTATGTGCTGCATGTGCATCATGTCATGTGGGACTTTCATACTTTGTTCATATCACTTTAAGCCAATAACCTAATGTAATTTACTGGAAAATTTGTGTTTTTCTCTATAGTATCCCCTGCGTTCACAGCATCCCTCCATCAGCTCGTTTCCGAACCCAGATATTCAATTCACTTAAAGTTTTCTTCTCTCCATTTGCTTGGCATTATTCTATAAGAAACGCTGGCAGGCCTTGTGAGTCAGATCTGCTTAACTTTGATTATGTATACATGTATTTGTATTCTGAACTCGACAACAAAACTTTCATTGAATTAACGGCAAGTGTGTGTTCTCATTTAACCATACCTTTTGTATTTCGGTCGTTGGCACTATCCAGGGATTCCTCACCACCTCTAGGAGGAGTACTTCATTTACAGTGTAAAAGGTAATATCAAGGAGTGCTTTTGAGCCTGAATACCCCAGTTGTATTTACATTTTGTCTGTAACTTTTGTGTCGTGTATGTCAGGGGATTGATGTGTGCCATGTTCCCTTTCCCTAGGAAAGTTTGTCTGGCAGAGTACCCATGGCTACCACAGCTGGGTTGCGTGCTCTGCAGACGTGCGAGTTCGCAGTGTGTGAAAGTGTAAGGGCAACACGGGGCATGCCTGGGGCCGCATAACCAGCGTTTCCGGGCCAAGAAGCCAGGATTCTGTGTGGTGGAGTAATACATAAAAGAGAACCCAACACTATGCCAAGTCAAAGGGCTTGTTACTCAAGCCGTTCCAGTTCTGTTACATTTTAATAAAGAGCTATATTTCTTGTACCCTTAGTGTTTTGTTATGTTCTTTTGTAAATGTGTGTTTTCCATTTTCCATTGTTACGCTGTATCCATGTCCATTTCATCAGTGCTATGTATACATGCATCATCCAGGTTTCTTGTGTGATTAGTATAGCTTGTAGTTCTTGAGCTTCAGCAGGTACGGCAAGCGATAGCATGTAAATGCAGGAGGTAGTTCCCATCTTGGAGCACGAGCCAGCTTCGCCCGCTCTCGCATCAAGGTGTGAAGTCAGTAAGCATCCAGCTTCGGCGAGGGTAGTCGCATGTGTCCGTGAGCTCCGCGTGTTCCCATGTACCGGGTGGCATGCATCTTTTTCTTAACTGACCATTTCACTACAATAGCATAATTTTCTAAGAACTATTTTCGTTTAGCCACCCAGTACACCACCCTCCCTTCCCTGTGGTTTTGCATTTCCCAGGGAAGCATTATGCACCATAATTCCATGTGTATGGCATAGGTAATTTTTATCTGTGTAAAGGCGATGAATAGTTGTCATTTTCCACATGTAAATTACCTTTCTGAGAGGAATGTTAGTTCAACAAAATAAATACCCAAAGAACTGATCAGCGAGTATATTTTTTCAGTTGCCACATCGTATTTAAGGGTATGGGCCCTAACAATACCCGCCTTCATTCTGCAAGTTTTTCAGTAGTGTTTACCGTAAGCATGTATAAAGTGTTCGATTGCATCATATCTGTATGAGCATGTGGATATCCCTTATCATTCACATCGCATGATGTAATAGCATTTCTAAGTTTGCTGCCAAAATTCACTACAACAGCATGGTGTGTAATCAGCCCATGGATTACCATTTATCAAACATCAAATAATAGAATTTCTATGACTACAGCAGCAGATGGGCAAATGTCAATGATTCAATGGGAGTTTTCATCCAGGTGTATGGCCTGTAGCATTCAGAGATCACCAAGAGTCATTGTGCTACATCAACATCCATTATCATGGTGTCGCCACTTACAATGCCTGGCGCCTAGTCGGGTAATTCCAAAATTCCACAGACCTCACACTTCACCACACCAAAATCGAGCCTGACCCATTTCCAAGACATCGCATGGCGTCAGATGTAAATAATAATGAAAAGCTTATCGGTGACTTCTATAAAGAGGCAATGCAGGCACAGAAAAACTACAAGTTCACACATGTTAAAACAGAGCAGTGCGCACAGCAGGATGTCAAGGGGCATGGGACATGTAGTTAACGGCAGATTAGAGACGATCTCAGCCCAACAGCCAGGGAAGTGGAGAGTGTGTGCCCCCACCTGTGTGAGGAATCAAGTACTCACCTATTCGCACTGTGGCATCATGGTGGGACACCCAGGCATTGAGCAGACTGTCCGAAACGTGCATGAGCATTTCTTTTAGCCAGGTATGAACAGAAACATGAGGCAGTATGTCACACAGACAACATGTACAGTTCGCACGGGCAGGAGGAAGGTAAGAGTGCATCAGGACAACATCTGGCTCACCCCGGATGCCGTCAAACAACGAGGTCGGTCCCGATACCCCTCAGCCCCATGACAGCGATGACCGTGCTGAGCAGCAATTGGCACATAGCGAGACAGAAGTTGTCACTGCACCTCAGGAGGAAAGGTCCGCAAAGAACTCGCATATGCAGGACGAGGGAGGTGATTCGCCAGGGGATACCCTCGACTGCGACGTTGCCGACGAGATCCCCAGGAGAGGCAGTGAGCAACGGAGTGCACTGGCACTTCAAGAGGAGGCAGCAGCAGCAGAAGAGAGTACACATGTGTTATGCTGCATAATCACGCCCAGCAGAGAGCACTTGAAGCTCGATCTGACAGCATAGATGGTGTGATGCCTATGAGTGTCCCTGCCCCTGCATCAGCGCAGACACCCACACAAGCAGCAAGCAGGGAAGGAACAGCAATGTCAGGCACATCAACCGACGTCGTTGTGCCAATAATAGCAAGGCAGGCAGAAGTGCATGAAGTGGAGGAAACAGCAAGCTAGAAGAGTTTTGCAAGGGCTGTTGAGCCGGGTCGCTCCTGGAGGCAGCAAACACAGAAGGGCAGCAGGAAAAGCACCATGAGTGAAGACAGTGACTGCAATGGTAGCAGGTTGGAGTGGTCGCTTTACCTGTGCCTATCACACCAGCAGATATGTCAGCCAAGGCAGTTCTTCCAATGCAGGCAGATGCAGTTGCCTTGTAGGAGCAGGCAACATACTTCGCATCAAAGAACACAACAAGCCGCAGTGCAGGAGAAGAGGAGGTACGACCTGCACTCACAATGGGCCACCACGGGCATGCAGCTGTTGTTAGTAACATCAGTCGTCCTACAATTGGTCACACAGTGTTTCATGGGGGGGGAGGCTTTGACGTGTTCAATGTTCCCCTCCCCTAAAACAGTTTGTCTCGACAAGCACCCATCTTCACTGCAGATGGGATTCACTTTCTGTAGATGCACAGGTCACACGGCTAGTTCACAGTATGTGAAAGTGCAAGGGCAACCCAGGGCACGCCAGGGGAAGCATAACCAGCATTTGCCAGGCCAAGCTGCCAGGACTCAGTGTGGGGGAGTAATAAATGAAAGAGAACCCAACACTATGCCAAGTCAAAGGTCTTACAGCTTACGCCATTCCAATTCTGTTACATGTAAATAAATATCTATATTTCTGTTGTCTTTTTATACCGCTAGTGTTTTGCTATGTTCTTTTGTAAATGTGTGTTTTCCATTTTCCATTTTAATGCTTTGTTCATGTCCATTTCATCTGTGCTATGTATACGTGTGTTATCCAGGGTCCTTGTGTGATTTATATAGCATGTAAAAGACTGCTTCTCACAATTGAAGAAAAGATCTCAGTGTTATGCCCAACACAACTGAAATATTACGAGGAAAACTATTAGTGAAGGCTGCCAAATCCAGGGTATTTATTGGTAAATATTCACAAAATCTTGCTGACCCTAAACTATTAAGTAATATAAATAATGGTATTAAGCCTATAAACAAAAGTGTTTCTGACCTCATAGTTTTAGCAAATAGTGTTGTAAACAAAGCCACTGTAGTTAAACTATATTACAGAGAAAATTCTATTAAGAGTAGTTCGAATATATATCATAAAAAATATACTATCAGTAGTCAATAAACAGCTCAATATTGAGGTTTTTCTGAGTGATATGTTAGTACGTCCAAATATCCTTCGTTCTAGTGAAAATTGGAGTTACAAAGAGCAGATAAAAATTGTAAATTGTTCAGGTTACCATTTAACATGTTTTTATTGTTGCAGTAACTATAGAAGTGGGGGTGTATGCATATTTTTACAAGAACGTCTACATTTTTAAAGTAGAGATGACTTAATGTTGTTTAACAATTTTAAAAAAATGAAATCTTGTATGTAAATTTACTTGCTAGTATTGGCTTGAAAGCATTTATAGTCTCTCCCACCAGAGAAACTAAAACAACAAAATCTGTTATTGACCATATGTTTTTAAATAATTATCATATAAATGCCAAAGCTGAAATTGTAGGAAATGGCCTCTCAGATCATCATGGACAATTATTACAAATAGCTGGTTTTCTAGCTAAACAGAATAAAATTCGTGTTTTAAATTGTCATTTTTCATACAAAAAATATTGATAATTTTAATTATAATACACAAAAACAAACATGGGAGGGCATTCAAATTGCCAGCACTATCAATGAGAATTTTTGATATTTTATGAATATATTTACCTAGTTATTTGAAGAATGCTTCCCAAAGAAAGTGCTTAACGTTAAAATTAACTCTCCATGTTCTAAGACATGGATAACTAGTAGAATCAAAATATTGAGTCGTAAACAATAATTACTGTATAATATAAGTCTAACAAATAAGTCACATCATTTTATGCATTACTACAGTACATATAAAAAATTATAAAAAAGTTTTAAAACTTGCCAAACAAAAATACAATGACAGCTTAATTCTCACATCAAATAACAGATGTAAAACGATGTGGACAGTAATCAAAACAGAAGTCATAAAAAGTGCAAATACTAATGTAATAAGTGTACACGATTCAAATGGTATAACTATAACCAATCCAAAGCTCACAGCTAATTGTGTAAACAGCTATTTTGCAATTATAGCTCAAACTCTATCCAATACTCAAAACAGATAATTGAGCATAGGTCTACTACAGGCCCCAAGTAAAATAGTACCCTCAATGATGCTTTTTCCTGTTACCCACCATGAAGTTAAGAAATGTATACAGACATTAAAAAAATTCAAATTCAACAGGTATAGATGAAATTCCAAGTATAATAATTTTAAAAAATGCCCAATCTTTGCTAAATCCCCTAGTATTATTAATCAATAGATCTTTTGAAACTTGAGTTTGTCCAGACGATCTCAAATATGCTAAAGTTGTGCCTTTGTTTAAAAAGGGAGATAGAAGTAATGTAGAAAACTACAGACCAATCTATCTTTTAAACAATGTATCGAAAATCTTGGAATTTTTAATGAAAAATAGAGTGGTTAAGCATCTTAATAAATTCAACCTAATAAATCCATCCTAGCACTATTTTCTGAAAGCAAAGAGCACAGAATCTGCTATTGCTGAATTTACTTCACATATACACCACCCATTAGAAAAAAACGGACAGACTGTGTGTTTAATCCTCGACTTGTCAAAAGCATTTGATACCATTGACAATTAAATACTCTTAAATAAACTCGAGGCAGTTGGAATAAGGGGTGTAGTAAGAAATTGGTTTAAATCATACCTCAGTAACAGAACGCAGGTAGTTGAAACCGAATTCATAAATAGTCACAGTTTAAGAGAAGTCTACCACTCCGATCCTAAAAAAATTTACATAGGTGTACCCCAAGGTAGTGTTCTTGGACCAGTCTTATTCCTTATCTACATCAATGATCTTACTCCCAATAAGACTGTAATATAGTTGCATATGCTGACGACACAAATATAGTAATAAGCAGTGCAAACCGTAAACTTCGTGAATTAAAAATACATCAGACTTTAATGAGACTAGATAATTAGCTTGCTTCTCACAAATTACATAAAAAATTAAAAAAAAAACGAAATTAATGCAATTCTCGTTAAAAAATAATCTGGATTTATTAAACATTCGCACTGGTGGGAAAACAATAGAAAGTGTTCTAAACATGAAATTTCCAGGTGTCAAAATAGACAATAAGATTAGCTGAAGATATAACATCGAGGACTTAAAAAAAATAAATAGTATTGCATGTTATATGCTTCGTATTCTGTCTGAAAGATGTAGCGCCTGAAGGCTGCCTATTTTGTTTATGTTCACTCATTAATAAAATATGGAATAACTTTCTGAGGCATTTACAAAAAAAACTTTAAAAAATACTTGGTTTGCAAAAAAAGTATAACGATCTAAAAACACACACACTCTGTAAACCATTGTTCAACGCTTTAGGCATCCTCCCTACACCTTGTGTAAACATACACAATTCAATTGTATACATACATAAAAATATTGATACCAAGTGTCAACTAAACACACAGGCGCATTCTCATGATACTAGAAGCAAAGATAATGTCCATATTAACTTTATAAATAAAAGCAGCATCATAAAGCTAGTTCCGGCCAATGGAAAAAGACTTAAAAATAATCTGCCACAATCTCTTAAAAAAATTAAGTACCACCCAACTTTGTGCCGGAAAATGACTGATTTTTTTCTTGATTATTGCTATTATGATGTTAAAGAATTTTCTGGTAAATGAGTTGTCACACTGTTACTATTCTATTTCGAAATATACACAATGTATAAATTTACAGTTTGCAATAGTAGTGTGTTTAATATAATTAGTTGTAATTAGAGTTGCCATTTTATTGTGTTTAGTATATTAAGTATTGTGCAAAAATTTTTTGGTACAATATTATTGTGAATTTTATTGCATTTTTTTTTTTTTTTGTAAACTGACATGACTGTTCCATATCTCAATTTTGAGATCTCAGGAATGCAAATAAATGAAATGAAAGTTCTTGAGCTTCAACATGTAAGGCAGCAGACAGCGTGTAAGTGAAGGAAGTAGTTCCCCAATACAGCGCACGAGCCTGCTTCACCCGCTCTCGCATCAAGGTGGGACGTCAGTAAGCATCCAGCATCGGCGAGGGTGGTTGCGTGTGTCCACGAGCTCCACTTTTTCCCGCACATCGGGTGCATGCATCTATTTTGGACTGACCATTTCTCTACAATTATATAATTTTCTAGGAACCATTATTGTTTTACCACCCGGTACACAACCCTAACTTCCCAGTGATTTTGCTTTGCCCGGGGACTTATTAAGCACCATAGTTCCATGAGTATGGCATAGACCATTTTTATCAGTGTAACTGCAATGAATGGTTAAGTAATTTTTCACATGTAAATTATCTTTCTGAGAGGAGTGTTAGTTCAACCAGATAAATACACTGAGAACTGATCAGTGAATATATTATTTCGGTCACCACAATACATTTAAGGGTACGGGCCCTAACAATAACCACCTTTATTTGGCAAGTGTTTTCAGCAGTGTTTAAGGTAAACATGTATAAAGTGTTCCATTGCATCGTATCTGTATGGGCGTGTTGATAGCCCTAATAATTCACACGGTGAGACGTAATAGCATTTCTAAGATTGCAGCAAAATTTACTACAGCAGCATGGCATGCAATCAGTGCATGTATTGCCATTTAGCAAACATCAAACAATAACATATATACAACTACAGCAGCAGAAGGGCAGAGGACAATGATTCAATGGGAGATTTTGTCCAGGTGTACAGTACTCCGAGATCACCGAGAGTAATTGTGTTACATCAACATCCATCATCATGGCATCGCCACTTATGACGTCTGATGTCTTGTCAGGTAATTCCAAAATTCCACAGGAGACCCCAAGATCCTGAGAACAGTGATCTCGTACTCACCTGATGAGTTGTTGCACATTCCGTTTGAAGTCAGACTATTTGTGTTATATTTTGATTTTAACTAACATGAACACCGAACACCATCTAAATTATCTTGACAAGTTCGCTTCTTAACGAAATACACCCTTTGTGCAGATTAGAAGATAATAATATGATTTACGATTGCAAATAGTAATGTAATAAAAATTATTTAATCAAATTCCCTTGTATTACTGCAATTAAGAAATATAAGATACGCAAATAATGTTTTGGCGATCATGCAACGTAATGGTGCTAAAAATGGACATAAGTTGTTTCTCTTAAACCTGCTTGTGTAACTGCATCATTGACTAAAAAGATGCATAATTTATAAGTATGGCCTGTTTGTATTTCCTGCCTCAACAGTGTAAGCTTGCATAGATGAACTGCACTACACTACATTACATAGGTTACAATTTTGGTTGAAAGAAACGAACTTCATGAACTGATGAGAACACAGTTAGGTAAGTTGCGATACCATGAAAGTATCGATACTGGGATAGAAATTGGAAATGAAAGATAGCTATCGATACTTATTTCGATAACAGTATCACAAGAATAGTATCGATACTGGTATATTATCAGTACCAGTAACTTTTTATTTTAATTAATTTTGTCAGTATTCATTTTTCAAAAAATATGTTTGTATTTATAAATACTTAGTTCTATTTTAAGTAATTCGATATTGTGACGTTTGAATCTGCACCTAACTGACAGTCATATTGGCATAGAAATATATTATCATAATTAAAAGTTTTAGTTGGTATTGTGCATATAATATTACCGTAATAATTATTATGATATGCTAAATTGAAAATGTGGTCTGTATGTTAATTATTTTGTGTAGTTTGTAATTTTCAAAAACAGCATAATTTATTTTGCATTTCTCAAATTATTAAACAGATAAGCCCTATAGCAATAAGGTTATACTTTGAATGAAAATTTGGTTATGGAGTAAGGACCTGGCTTCCATATTGAATGTGAAACATCGTCGTACTGGGTAGCCGTGGCTGCTCGCCCAGAGTTTTGAATCAATTCATTATGTGTTTTATGGATGGTCTCGATGTTTGAAATGGTACTCAGTCGAGGAATTAAGGCCACTGGAGTACACAGGAACGCAAATGAAGAGGGATATTGCGTATTTACTATTTTTAATCTGCAAGATATATGGTAATGACTTTTCGTAGGTCTGGCATCAGAGGAATGTTTATATGAGGGGATGGATGTGGGTTAGGTTAAGTTACCAGTCAGGTGCCAGTGCTCTTCTCAGTAGAGAGCACGATAGTAATATGGGTCGTTGGCCATTCCCCCATAAATGTGGCCCCCTGATGCACCGTCGTCCTACTGTAGATGTTCCTGGAGATGATGAAAACTATATCCATTATGCCTTTTCTAGTAGAGGATATTAAAAACTACCTTTAAACATTTGTACTAAATGCCAGTGAGGATTGTTTAGACCATACCACACCTTCACTGATTATGTACATTTACTGTACAGGTTAAGTGGTCGAGATGCAATCATACCATATAAAACGATGCACACTTAAACACAATCATAATTTATTGTAATTACTTACTTGTAAGAGGCACTTACATATCTTTGCTCCAATCAAGTAGAAGTACACTATAGGGGCGAAAAATGGTGCAAAGTCTACAATGGGTTACAATGCAAGTTAGGTCCCAGACATGTAACATATGTACTGGGTCACTGTGTGACACACTCCCCAGATAGCAAACAGAAAAATGGTTACAAATATATTATGTAACTATTAATACACTACATGATTATTCAAAAAGTTGAAGGTCTGGGGAGGATGTTGACATGTGCCACGTTTCCCATCCATAGACCGATCACCACATCTGCGAGAACCCGCCAGAACATCTTGGCACCACTGTCTGCATCATCAGTACAGCCAGTGTAGCGTGTGCATGTTCCGAGTCCGAATAGGCGTGCTGTAAAGTATATATACTAGTGTTTTTGTTTATATTTCTGTCATGGCCCAAAAGTGTCTTATTTTTGCTTTATTGTTTTCTCAGTGTTAATAAGTGTATTATATTTCTTATGTAATTTTCTCTGCCCGTGAAGATACAATGTTATTGTTTAATTCACACGAACATGTGGTGTCTAATATGCCACACCATGTGCACTAGTGGCATGTCAATGGAACACATGCCTTTATGTATCAGCCAGTGTATCGCCCGTGCGATAAAGTGCTATATATTGTAATATTATATTTGAGGGTTTATTTTGTTTATAATGTCACATAATATTTTTGTATCACCAGAATGTTGACATGTGCAGGGTGCAAAACATAAACAAACTGCACAGTCACATGGTAGAACTCCAAGCACATGGAATATAAAAGTGGAAATTGTCTTTAGTGTTAAATGTGTGTGTTTATTTTATATTGTTTTAATTTATATAATTCTGAAATGAACAGTATAAAAGACAGTACGATACTGGACAAACTCAGTATTCCCATTACGTGGATTACAAACCAAGGAACCTTTTGATGTAAGATATTGGTCACGTGCCAGAAGAGGCCGAATAATAATAAGTATTGGTTTTATGTGATATATTTCTTCCAGAGTATTTTGATTGTGTTAAGTGAGTAAAATAATTGATGTGGAAATGAATGCAGATTAATCCTCGCACGAGTAGGACCGTGCACGGGAAAACCATAAGTCATCAAAGTGAAGTTAGGGTGCCTTACATGGAATGTCTATGTTATTGCTTCTATGTATTTTATTTTCATGTAATATTTCATTTATCTTATAGTGTTGTGTTTGTATGTCATCATATCCATAAAGGGTCGCGTTCATCCCTTTCATTTCACTTTATTATTATAATAAGTTATTTATCACGATGATATGGTGGCGGGAGTTGGAGACGGGAAGGCTCCTAGTTATCGCATGGGACGGTTGTGCTGCGTGCCCTCCTTGGCCACATCACCGTTTGGATACTGATCATGTAGTTTGCAATAGTTTTTCGTATAATTGATTGGAACCTTTTTTTTTGTTTAGCCCGGGGAGTGCACCATGCCACAACCTCGGTCCATTTGTATATGGCCAGGACGTAATTGCCTTAAATTTCATGTAGGCATTTTGTCGCCTTTTTCTCAGTGATAGCTTGTACCCTGCTATAACGGGACAACTGTTGTTTGTACTCTTCGGAGGTTAATTGGAATAAAGTAAGTATATTCGCCCAACTCGACTGCTTTATTATTTCAATGGTCACTCCTTAACTCCATAACGAGTAATCATAAGTATGTTATTCATAAGATGTAGGGCAGCCTGTAACAGCCCCGGGAGTGAGTGAGCGTATGAGAGTAGCTCCGATAACTCTCACTAGACCAGGTATTTTGGAATACATCAAGTATGAATACTACAATTTCTGTAATGAGACATCGGACATCGAAGGGGGCCACATGTAGGCCCTCAGCCACACACCCCAACTGTACTCGTGCTCTCTGCTGAGAACACTGCCGACCCTTGGACAGCCATGATAGTATATTCAAACCCTATCCACATAACCTTTCTCCTCGATGGTCCAACCTAGGAATGTAAATGTTCTCATGTACATCCACACAGCTCCGAATCGATCACAGTCCTCTACTGCGTTTGGTGGGCAGCCTTCTCACTGGCCTGCTCGTCCTGTGTAACACATGAAAAATGCACTTAAATGCAATTTATTCTAATTTGAATTATGAATGATAGTTTCTGATGATTTCAAATTGTGTGATACAAGGTGCAAATACTTCGACATAACTCAGAAAATCCTATTTATAAAAATAAAATTGTATTTCTTACACAGGTATGCAGTTACCTCACCTTAATAGGTGCCAACTGATACTCTTACAGCGTCAATAATACACCCTATATTACACATGAATACAGGCAAAGTAGATGATTGTCCCTGATGCAATGTATTATTCTGTTAGGCTAATTTTCATGTCGGCTTTCCAACGTTCAAAATGAAAGTTATCTCATTTTCAGACTTTCAAAGGTCGTTGCTAAAGTTTGGTTAGGTGACCATGTGGTCTTTGTAGCTACCTAACCTCACTATCATGTCACAACACTAGTTATTTTACTGTCCACAACTGGAATTTTATACAAAAATTAAATACTTATGAAAGAGCGGCTTGCACTCGGAATCTAGTACATGAAAAATTACATAGTAATTTTACTGTTGTGTGCCACTGTTACGAATGCTGCACATATAACTTTTGTTTACTTTTCATTTGTGTGATCTGCGTGCATTAACATATTTCAAGTGATAAATTACATAACCCTCCTAAATATTAACACAATACATTAGTGATAAAATGAAATGCTGTGGCTTATGTTTTATGTTTGCCTGCAGACATACCATGAATCAGTTAGCATTAGTTGCACGGCGATGCATTAGTGCGTTATGTTTGGAACATGGGAAACATGATATTTTATTAAATTATAACACTCGACAATAATTAATATACATATCACACTGTACACTAATAATATCGTGTGTCATTTTAAGACATTAAGATGCCAGAAACCTTTTGTTTACATTGGTGGTAAACAATAAGTAAAAACATTAAAAACTTTAAACCTTTCATTGCATGCGACACATTTCACGCCATGCTGGTTGCATGTATATATACTTATTTACTTTTAAAAAGACCATACAGAATATAAACAAATATGTGCACTTATTTACATGACGTACTACCAATCACTGCATGACACAATTGTGTCCACGTGTAAACGGTACGCTAGGCGAATCGTCAGCTGGGCGTAGCACTCTCATGGGAACATATCTGTGGTCGGTATATGTTGGCTCTGAGATGTGGAGAATGGCTAGGAGGGATGCCTGGTGCATGTCAACACATATGTTAGACTTCATTAGTTCATTAGCTGTATGCTCCTGAGGTGAAGCTGAGACCTGTGATACTGTTTAATGATGTAATTCAGACATCCTGTTATAGTCTCACAGAAACACTATAGACATTTTATCTTCTTGTTGCTTTTGAACACAGCAAAAGCAATAAATACTCACTCCTAAGTTATGGTTTAATGTATTCTTTATTTCTTGCTCTCCTTTTATTTACATGAACATACCAGATTTAAACAGCATATTGACAACCTTTTATCTGCAATAACAACACACAAAACCTTTCATATATTCTTTGTTTACTATCAACAGAACAGAAGGGATCATAGATATTATAACAAACATTACACTTTTGGCGACCTTCATAACTTAACATCCTCCCTCGCCAAAAGTCTCTACTCCAATTATTTACAGTTATCAGAAATACATATCTGGTTAAACCTTTTGTCAAAATGTCAGCATGTTGACTTACACCTTCAACAAATTGTACATCAATCTCACCTTTCTTAACTTTATCACATACAAAATGATACTTCAAGTCAATGTGTTTTACTCTTCGAATATTTTCTGGATTCTTAATTATGGCAATACAACCTTAATTATCTTCATACATTGTAATCTTATCTGATTTGACATTTAAGTATGACAATAACTTTTTCAACCATAAACACCCATACTCACAAACTGCAGTACTTAACGCTACGAGTTCTGCCTCTGTTCTTGACAAGGCTACACAATTCAGTTTCCTTGTCACCCAGGATACCACATATCCATTTACCTTAGACAAAAAACCTGAAACTGATTTTCGATCATTTACATCTCCTCCCCAATCTGCATCAACAAAACAAGAAAGTTCAGGAGAACAGTTTCCTCTGTAGACCAATCCAACTTCTGTGGTTCTCTTCAAATATCTCAAAATACCCTTTAATTGATACCATGCCTCATCAGTTGCTTTGTACAGTATTCTACTGAAGTAATTTACAGCAAAACATATGTCTGGTCTGGTACCCAACATCAGATACTTCAGACAACCGATCAGCTCTCTAAACGGTTTTACTGTTCCATAATTTTCATGTGTACAAGGTTTTATGTTTAAACCCAAGAAAATGTTTTAGTTTTCCTTTTTCTTTAACCTCAAAATTTGAAGCTAGCTGAGACGTATAATAATTTATGAGATTAATGCTCGAACTGGTTAGAAAAATGTCATCCACATAAAGCAGTAAATACAAAATTTCATCTCAACTCATCAATGTATACAGACAACAATCGTTTTCATGCCTTACAAGACCTAATTCCAACATGACCTTGTTAAACTTGTCATTTCAGCACTTGGGTGCCTGCTTAAGACCATACAAAGACTTATTTATTTTAAGAACAGAGTTAGGCTTACAGCTAACACCAACTGGGGGATAAATATATACATCTTCATGCAATTCACTATTCAAATTGCAGTTTTCACAACCAACTGCTCAAAATAATAAGACTTTTGATTTCCAACAGTTAACAATGTTCTTATGGCAGTCGATCTAGCTATTGGTGCTCATATATCATAACAACTTACATTTCCTTCTTGTGCGAAACCTCTTGCAACTAGTCTAGCCTTATACCTGTCACTTACATCCTCCTCTAAGGGTTTCAATGCATATACCCACTTTGTATTAAGAACTTTTATATCCTTTGAGTTTTCTATTTCCTCCCAAGTTCTATTTTTTAAAATAGACTCAATTTCCGTAACCATTGCTTGTAACCACATTTCCTTGTCGACACCTTTTTTCCACTTCATTGTGGTTCTTTGGAACATTATCTTCAAAACTCATCACATTATATGCCATGTACATTTCATAGTCATCAAATCTTTTTGGCAACTTTACACTATGTTTGTCATCCCTAAACACACATTATTTTCCTTCTTCACTTACATCACTTACATCTACTGGACCGACACTAACATTTTCAGTTTCACTACAGTCCCCAGTGTCCCGTTTACATTCTACAAGTTTTCTTTAATATCTTTCTTTAAGTATAAAATTACCTTCATCAAACTTAACATCACATGACACTATGATTCTTCCCTTTTCAAGGTTCAATAGTCTATAACCATTTTGAGAATACCCCACTAATATACATTTTTCTACCTTATTGTTTAACTTTGTACCCAACTCCTTTGGTACATGGCTGTATGCTGCACATCCAAAAACCCTCAAATTTTTGTTACATTTGGCTTACGCCCATACCAGATTTCAGCCGGTATGACTCTTTCCACAGTTGCAGTTGGAAACGATTTACAATATAAGCTGCTTTTCTGACTGCATCTCCCCAAAGTTGTTTAGGTACCCCAGATTCACTGATCATACCACGTACCCGTTCGACTAAACTCCTATTCATGCTTTCTGCCTTGCCATTTTGTTAATTTTGTTTTGTGTAATCAAGAATTACACCTTTCTTTCTATAAAAAATCAATCAATTCTTGTGCAACATACTCTCCTCCATTGTCACATCTTACCTTTGATACAAACTGCCCAAACATATTGCCTGTCATACTATAATAATCTTGAAAACATTCTGCACCTTCA